>OZ005655.1:292017456-292439956 GCA_963930645.1 Salticus scenicus | reverse complement strand
TTGAATTTGTCATTTGTAAAAGAATTTTTTCCAAATTTGCGTAAAATGTGCATTTGAGTAAACATGTCTTCTAAATTTTTAACTGTTGATCAAGCTCTAGAATATTTTAATGAACTCGATAGTGATGAATTCTCTGATGATCCAGAATTAATTTGTTTGCCACCCGAAACATCGGTGGTTACTGATGAAGAAGACATTGCTGAAAATAATTTGTGTGATGAAATTCCTGTCGACATATCTGGTGAAATTGAAACTAATCTCAAAAGTTTAAATGATGCTGATTCAGACAAGGATTATAATTTACCAAAGAATGAAATAACGAGTAAAACTCAAACAAAATCAAGGAGTAGTAGAAAAAGAAAAAGGAATAAAAAAAATGAAATAGAGAATCCAAGAAATGAAAAGGTTAAATTTGATTGGTCTCCTGCGAATTTGATAGAAATTCCTTCTATTGAAATTGAGAGTTTGGAAGAAACATTTCCAGATCTAATAAACAAAACTCCATATCAACTTTTTAGAATGTTTTTCGATGATGAAATATTTGACATATTGATAGAAGAAAGTATTAGATATGCAACCCAAAAGAATAATCTCAACTTTTCACTTACTAGACAAGAAATGAAAAAATTTTTAGGCATAATCCTTTTCAGCGGTTATCACTCTTTGCCCCAAGAAGATATGTATTGGAATAAATCAGATGACTGTTATATTCCTTTCGTATCTGAAGCAATGTCCAGACAACGTTTTCGTGATATTAAAAAATATCTTCATTTATGTAACAACGATAACCTAGATCTAAGTGATAAAGTTTTTAAAGTTAGAGGATTCTTGGAAAAATTTTGTTTAAAATTACAACAGTTTGGAATATTTTCTGAATGTTTGAGTGTAGATGAAGAAATGGTTCCGTACACTGGACATCATACGGCAAAAATGTTTATGCGTGGTAAGCCTGTTAGATTTGGCTATAAAATATGGGTTCTTGCCTTGTCTGATGGGTATCCTTTCAACCTCCAAATTTATACAGGAAAACGGAAGGAGACAAATAATTCAGATACACTACCTCTTGGCACTCGCGTTGTATTGGATTTATTAAATTGCGTCCCATTTCCTCAAAAACATAAAGTATATGTTGATAACTTTTTTACTTCTCTGAAATTATTGAGTGAGATGCGCAAAAAAGAATTTCGCATTACTGGAACAATACGAGAAAATAGACTTCAAAATTGTCCTTTAAGTGATTCAAAGGCTTTGAAAAAAAAAAGAAAGAGGAACATTTGAAATTTTAACTACAGAAAGTGTTAGTGATGTGAAGTGGAATGACAATCACGTAGTTTGCCTCGCATCTAACTTTGAAACATCTGATCCATTAGGAAAAGCAAAGCGGTGGAGTAACGTGGAAAAAAAAAAGATTGATGTAAAACAACCTCACATTGTAGCGTCTTATAATAAACACATGGGAGGTGTTGATTTATTAGATCGATTTTTGAGTCAATACCGCCCAAAAATTAAAGGAAAGAAATGGTGGTGGCCTTTTTTTTACCAATACAGTAAATATGGCTGTAGTAGCAGCATGGAGAATACACAAAGGATGCAAAGGAAATCTTTCGCAATTAGAATTTTTGCGATCTATTGTAACAGCCCTTATGAAAACAGAAGATGTTACTATTAGTTATAATCGACAAGGACCATGCGAAGAGGTAAATGTGGATGTGAGATTTGATAATATCAATCACTATATTGAAGGTGCCAATAAACAATCCCGATGCAAAGTGTGTAAGAAAAATACACGTCATTACTGTATCAAATGTAAAGTAATGTTACACAAAAGTTGTTCATTTCAATTTCATACTAAGAAATAAAAACATAGTATGTAAGTAAGTTGATTATATTCATATTAATATATAAATATAACTTTTTAAGTTCTCTTATAAATTTACGTATAATATAAATGTTATATCTAATATATATATTTTATAAATTTTATATATTTTATAAAATAGCCAAATGTTAAATATATTCGTATAAATGAATAAATTTCATTGTATAGTAAGAAATATCCTTCATAAGTTATAAAACAAAGCTCCAATAGTCATGTAGCAACTCATTTTTAAAAATCAAAATTGACCCCCATTAGGCGCCAATGCTCCCATTTTGGGAACAAGCTTCTTTCAGCAAATTTCTAACAATTTCATTCAAATTTTTAGTGAAAATGTTTAATGACCTTAAATTATCCCAAATTCACTCATTAGTTAAAAATTATTTCATTTTATTCACATAGCGGCGCTTAATGGGTTAACTTGAGAAATAAGAGATATAAACTGTGAAGAAAGCATCCAATTTTTAATTAGGCGTAGATTTGTTGAAAGAATTTTGAAAAAAAAAAGAAGAAAGAAAATATTAAGAATATGAATCGAATTTTATCTATATGAGTAAGATGTAGTCTGTTTGACCACAGTTTATATCTCGAATTTCGCTTAATTTGGAAGCTTCTAAGAAAGGACGTAATAAATTCACACACATAAACACACACATACAAAAAAAAAAAAAAAAAAAAAAAAGGGGGAAATCAGATGATCTAAGTACAAAAGAAAAAAAAAGAAAGAAAGAAAAAAAATATTAAGAATCTGAATCGAATTTTGCCTATATGAGTAAAAGGTAGTCAGTTTGTCCACAGTTTATATCTCGAATTTCTCTTAACTTGGAAGCTTCTGTGAAAGGACATAACAAATTCAAACACATAAACAGAAACATACAAAAAAAAAAAAAAAAAAAAAAAAGGAAATCAGCTGATCTAAGTACAATAGCATAAGACACTCTCTCTTTAAAAAGTTTCAAATGAGATTAAATTAAATTTTTTTTTTACCGGCTTCCTCCTTCCCCTTCCGGTTCCAAGCCTCACCTAATTTTCAATATTATCAAAAGAAGAGAATTTCATGTGTGAGACAGAGCGCTGTTTAACTTGAGAAATATGAGCTATAAACTGTGAAGACAAACTCACATATTTATGAATCCAAAGAAGCATTTAATTTTTAATTAGGTGAAATATTTGTTAAAAGAATTTTGAAAAAAAAAAAAAATAATAATAATGAATGAATGAAAATATTAAGAATCTGAATCGAATTTTGCCTATATGAGGAAAATGTAGTCAGTTTGACCACAGTTTATATCTCGAATTTCTCTTAACTTGGAAGCTTCTGTGAAAGGACATAACAAGTTCAAACACATAAACACAAACATACAAAAAAAAAGGAAATCAGCTGATCTAAGTACAATAGCATAAGGCACTCTCTCTTTAAAAAGTTTCAAATGAGATTAAATTAAATTTTTTTTTTTTACCGGCTTCCTCCTTCCCCTTCCGGTTCCAAGCCTCACCTATTTTTCAATATTATCAAAAGAAGAGAATTTCATGTGTGAGAGAGAGCGCTGTTTAACTTGAGAAATAGGAGCTATAAACTGTGAAGACAAACTCACATCTTTATGAATCCAAAGAAGCATTTAATTTTTAATTAGGTGAAATATTTGTTAAAATAATTTTGAAAAAAAAAAAAAAAAAAGAAAAGAAAATATTAAGAATCTGAATCGAATTTTGCCTATATGAGTAAAATGTAGTCAGTTTGACCACAGTTTATATCTCGAATTTCGCTTAATTTGGAAGCTTCTAAGAAAGGACGTAACAAATTCACACACATAAACACACACATACAAAAAAAAAAAAAAAAGGGGGAAATCAGCTGATTTAAGTATAACAGCATAAGGCAGTCTCTCTCTTTTAAAAGTTTCAAATCAGATTAAACTAAATTTCTTTTTAACGGGCTTCCTCCTTCCCCTTCCGGTTCCAAGCCTCACCTGTTTTTCAATATTAAATAAAGAAGAGAATTTCATGTGAGAGAGAGCGCTGTTTAACTTGAGAAATAAGAGATATAAACTGTGAAGACAAACTCACATCTATATGAATCCAAAGAAACATCCAATTTTTAATTAGGTGTAATATTTGTTAAAAGAATTTTGAAAAAAAAAAAGAAAGAAAGAAAGAAAAAAAAAATATTAAGAATCTGAATCGAATTTTGCCTATATGAGTAAAATGTAGTCAGTTTGACCACAGTTTATATCTCGAATTTCTCTTAACTTGGAAGCTTCTGTGAAAGGACATAACAAATTCAAACACATAAACACACACATACAAAAAAAAAAAAAAAAAAAAGGAAATCAGCTGATCTAAGAACAATAGCATAAGGCACTCTCTCTTTAAAAAGTTTCTAATGAGATTAAATCAATTTTTTTTTTTTTTTACCGGATTCCTCCTTCCCCTTCCGGTTCCAAGTCTCACCTATTTTTCAATATTATCAAAAGAAGAGAATTTCATGTGAGAGAGAGCGCTGTTTAACTTGAGAAATAAGAGATATAAACTGTGAAGACAAACTGACATCTATATGAATCCAAAGAAACATCCAATTTTTAATTAGGTGTAATACTTGTTAAAAGAATTTTGAAAAAAAAAAAGAAAGAAAAAAAAAATATTAAGAATCTGAATCGAATTTTGCCTATATGAGTAAAATGTAGTGAGTTTGACCACAGTTTATATCTCGAATTTCTCTTAACTTGGAAGCTTCTGTGAAAGGACATAACAAATTCAAACACATAAACACACACATACAAAAAAAAAAAAAGGAATTCAGCTGATCTAAGAACAATAGCATAAGGCACTCTCTCTTTAATAAGTTTCAAATCAGAATAGAATATAATAGAATCCATATAAAAGAATATGGCAAAACTGAGCATAAACTTCCATTTTGAGGATCACAAATACATTAGACAACTTCAAAATTACATTTATGATATTTGTTTGAACATGATTGAATACAAATATTCTAATAGGACATTTTCGTAAATTATTCGTAATTTACGATTTTATCAATATAGCGAAATTGTAAATTTTTCATATAAATCTGAATGTTGAGGATTATTGCATTGGAAATAGTAGCATGCAAACTAAACAACGGAATTGACCCTGATAAAATAAATTAATAGATTAGAATAAGATAAATATATAGAAGTGAACGGTGGAGAGCCTATTAGGTGGGGATTTTATTCTGTCACTGTATCAAGCTTTTTCAAATTCATTTCTTTTAACATGATTATTATATGTCTTGCAGTAGAAATTTATGAGAATATAAATATGATGGGGAACTGAGCAGAGTCCACCTATGCCAACTAGTTTAATTATTTAAATATTTGTCCGTTTTTCTATATGTTTCTTATTTAGGGTTTTGTAAAACTAAACTTTGTTTTTTTCAAGTTATAGAAATTTATTGTATTTTTAAGTTATAAATATGAAAGGTAGAAAAAGTTATTTTATACTCAAGAAAATTAAATAATTTTTTATTAAATTTTTCTAATTTTGAATTAAATTGTAAAATAAAGTAATATAAATAAAAGGTTAAGATTACATAAAAAGTTAAAGAAAAAAAAAAGTAGTCCCGTAGGTAGCCTCGAACCCAAGTCGTCTGGTTGGAAGACTCGCGCTTTAGGATCACACTACTAAGGCGCTTTTTCGCTTGCGAAATAACTTGTATTTAAAGATTACTGAAACTTTACACGCTTTTTTCTCGAAATTTTCTGGATAGTGGGTCCTACTGCTTTAATATGTTGCTACCCTCATAGTAATACTACAATCCTGCGCAATTTCGTCCCGATTTGAATTTTCCGTGTCGTGACCTCTCCTTATAAGTACAATAGCATAAGGCACTATCTCTTTTAAAAGTTTCAAATCAGATTAAATTAAAAAAAAAATTACCGGCTTCCTCCTTCCCCTTCCGGTTCCAAGCCTCACCTATTTTTTAATATTATTATCAAAAGAATAGAATTTCATGTGAGAGAGAGCGCTGTTTAACTTGTGAAATAGGAGATATAAACTGTGAAGACAAACTCACATCTTTATGAATCCAAAGAAGCATCCAATTTCGACTTAGGTGTAATATATTTTAAAAGAATTTTGAAAAAAAAAAAAAAAAAAGCAGAAAGAGAGAAAAAATTAAGAATCTGAATCGAATTTTGCCTATATGAGTAAAATGTAGTCAGTTTGTCCACAGTTAATATCTCGAATTTCTCTTAATTTGGAAGCTTCTAAGAAAGAACGTAACAAATTCACACACATAAACACACACATACAAAAAAAAAAAAAAAAAAAAAAAAAAAAATGTAAAAAGAAAAAGAAAATCTGATGGTTTAAGTACAATAGCATCAGCCACTCTCTCAGTTCCATTTTTAAAATAAATTATATAAAAAGCAAGAGTTTTCCTGAGAAAAAAACGGAAAGTAACTGGATTCGGAAAGATCTCATTAACAACATATATTAATTAAACGAAAATCCTTCTTGCTGTTTTAGAGATATTTTTCAGAATTTTAGACCATCACAAACTTACACCATCGTTTTCCCCCATTTGGCTTTAAATTGCGATTTCACATCTCAAAATATACCGCTTGTTCAAATGTAAAAAATTCAGGATAAATTGAAGACCGAAGATAAAAGACTATTTTGAAAAGATCAAAACTACAAATCTCTTTGATGTCAAATTACCCATATATATGAGTTCGCAGCGTTCCGTTTGTCCTCCCGCTTGTGTCACTCAAAAAACTGCCGTTTTTCATGATGCGTAATCACGTTTTTTCCCCTGTCACTCCTTGGGGGCCGAATTTATAAATTCCAGAAATTGGTTTTTTGATATTTGTGTATGAGCTATATTTTAAAGCAAAATTTTTATTAATATCTGTTTTTTCTTTAAGATACGAAGGTTTTTTGTGAAATAACTTTTTGCGCATGTGAAATCACATTTTACCACACACAACCTCTTGTAGACCAAATTTCTAAAAATCCATAAATTGGTTTTTAGGGATTTTTGTTAGCTATATTTTAAAGCAAAAATTTTACGAATATCTGTTTTTTACTTTTTTTTTTATTTTTATTTTTTCCTTTGAGATATGAAGATTTTTGTGAAATCACGTCCTGCCCCCCCCCCCTTCTGGGGGCGCGAATTAATATTATTAATAATAATAGAAATTAAAATAAAATAAAACTAATAAATAAATAAATCTTTATATATATATATATATATATAAGGCAATGTCTTTGTGTTTGTGTGTGCGCGAACAGGACGGTTTGGCACGTATGTTCTCCCCGAGGGGTCCTTGTGCATCTCGAAGCCCGATCAGTTTTCTTTTAATTAATTGAAATATGAAAATAATAACCTCATAATATCTTTAAAACTTGCCATTTAAATTTTAGCTATAATTTAATTGTTGAAAAAAAAAAATACGAGTTTATTTATTTATTTATTTATTCGACATAAAAAAAAAAAAAAATGCATTTAACTAAACGCGAACAATGAAATTATAAAATATTAAATTATGCATCTCAAAAAATTGATTCTATTATCACTTTAAAATTTTTATACCTATTGATAAAGTGCTAATATAGTTTATGATGCTAATATGTGTTTTTTTAAATATTTCTTATTTTTAAAACTAAAATTTCTTATATTTTTACTGCCAAGTTGTTGTTAAATAAGTAAATAAATAGATAAATAAAACTGCCCATGACGTCACATTCAACTGTATAGCGTTTCTTTCTTATTCTAAGCTCTATGATCATAAATTTTTTTACCATGTTTTTATGCTTTCTTGTTTGTTTGTTTGTTTGTCCAGTCGCAATCGATCCAGTTGCATCTTGCAATCGATTTTGAACTAACTTCCTGACTAGCTAGACATTTGAAACTTTTAGAATAGCTCAGAACACGATGACAACGCAATACGTCAAAGCCCGATTTCCGAATTCTTTTTATTTATTTTTTTAATTAATTAAAATATGAAAATAATAACCTTCTAATAGTTTTAAAATTAGGCATTTAAATATTGGATATAATTTAGTTGTTACAAAAAAAATAAAAATAAAATAAAAATAAAAATACGAGTTCATTTTCTTTCGACATAAAGATAAATACATTTAATGAAACGGGAACATTGCATCTCACAAAAATTGACGTCATTATCACTTTAAAAATTTTCTATATATTGATAAAGTGCTATGTAGTTCTATAGCTCTGATTCAACTGAAAATTTAAAAACATAGTATATAAAAAGTTTTTTTTTTTTTTTTTTATCTTATAATTTTATTTGAACTTTGCTGTGTACGTATTGTGCTTAATCCAGTCTTCGAGAAGTGCTCGCGGCAGGACTGTTTGAGTAAGTACAGTGGTAGTTTGAAAATGAAAACATTTTCTTGTTGGGAAGCGTCGCGGTAAACTAATAGTGGTTTCATATTACAGAAACAAATTTTAAGTACATTTTTCTGTCATTAGTAAGTCAGTTTTAATTGTGCACGAATTCGCCAAAGTTGCTAATTATTTCAATTCCTACTATTAGTTCACACTCTCCCTACACATATCTATTACAAATCTTGCAGTTGATTTTTAACTAACTTCCCGACTAGCTAGCAATTTGAAACTTTCAGGATTGCTCAGAACTCGGTGACAACACAATATTTTGAAGTCCGATTTTCGAATTTTTTATTAGTTTTTTTATAATTAATTAAAATATGAAAATAATAACATCCTAATAGCGTTAAAATAGCCATTAAAATATTAGCTATAATTTAATTGTTGCCAAAAAAAAAAAAAATAATAATAATACGAGTTCGTTTTCTTTCGAAATAAAAATAAATGCTACATATTAAGATATAAAAACCTAACTTTACTTCGTTGTGCCATTTGAGATCTTTTGAAACCGGGTACCCGGTCCTCATCAGAAACGTTACTTCTGTGGTGGAAAAACTTGACACTGGTCACTCTTCTGCTGATTTCTCATCAGCTGGCTCCAGGCTCTGTTTGGGGCCACTGCGCCGCTATCATTGCATACGTCGCTATTGGTTGAAATTTCAATCGATTCGCGATACATAGCATAGTTATAACTATCGTAATCGGCTAATTTAACGGTTTTATCAAAATCTATTTTAACACTAGAACAGCCGGATTTTGAACTTACCTAAAACAGCCATTGGGGGTCAGTTTGACCCTCATAAGAAATTCAAGCCCTATTAAAGTAAATGAGTCTTTTTAAAAATAAATGATATTGAAATTACAATATATAAGAGTTTTCGAAGGTTTTGTAAATTTTATTTTTTATTTATTTATTTTTTTAGAGTTCGTTTTCCCAATGCTTAATTTTTTTTTTTTTTTTTTGTTAATGACAGTAAATGAATGAAAATATATAATGCGATATATTTTACTACACAATATGCTTTAGCAGTAGTACAGGTAATAAAAAAAAAAAAAAATTACAAATGCAAAAAATACAAATTAGCATACAACATGTTTCAAAATGAGAAAATAAAAAATATAAACCCTGAATAAACACATAAAATAAAAAGTCCGAAAGTTAGTTAGACGTTAGCACAAGTGCAACAATATGCACGCTTGACAGTGACAGCAATACACTTACCACAAATTGGTTTCTGGCATCCTTCACAGCTTGCAGATGTTTTATTTTGTCCCTTACAGCGTTTAAAGGCACATTTCTTTCGTTTAAGTATCGGTACCCGATCTATAGGGGGGCACCTATTTCGTAAAGCATCCACTCTTAGTTCTTCCACGAGCGAAAGAATAAATTCTCGACGGGAAATAGAGGTGTCTGAGGATTGTTTGAAAATTATCCATGCATTCAATGCAGCAATGTCAAGGACGTTGTAAAAAACATGCACAAGCCATCTGCGAGTGCCACAATTTGTACTATATTTCCTAAGCATCTGGTCTGCAACGTCTACTCCACATTTAGTACGATTGTAGTACATAACAGTATTCGGCTTCATCTTTGCACTGTTGTCCGTAAACACATCCGTGTGCATAGTGCTAAGAATCGCGACATTCTTTCTCTTCTTGCACCTATATATAGTGAGTGTTTTGTTCCCATATTTTAGTGCAGAAGATGAATATTGTGGAGAAGATGTGTCGCGAGCAATGGGTGGTAATTCTCTCTTGTTCAGACGCATCGTCCCTACGATTGTAGTTTTCTTCGCAGAAAGTTCATCTGCAAGTTTTACAGAAGTAAAAAAATTGTCAGTAGTGACGTTGAGTTCTTTGTTTAGTTGTGGTTGTAGTAATTTGAGCACAACACTTTCCCCAAGTTGAACATCAGCTGGCCGCTCTTCATCCTTGCCTAAATAAGGGTAGCCATTCAAAATATACTTAGATTCTACATCAGTTGCTAGCCAGAACTTGATGCCGAACTTGTCTGGCTTATTTGCCATGTATTGGATGAATCTGCACCTTGATTTACACGGCAATAGCTGTTCATCAACGGTTATTTCTGCTCCAGGGTTATAGCACAAATAACAATTTTCAATCAGCTTGTACCAAATTTCAGAAGCAAGAGCAAATTCGTTCGTGGCAAGGCGTTCCGCTCTGCTACTTCGCACATCAAATCTGAGGTACCGCATGATTTCACGGAAACGATTGCGTGACATTGTCTCTCTGAACACGTGTGGTCCCCATTTATTGTTCCACAGCTCATCTGCACAAAGTTTTGAATGACCTAGAGCACCACGGGCATATAATAGAGCGAAAAAAGCATCCAGTTTCACTAGAGTAACATACCAGTTGCTGTCATCTCCAAGCTGACGTCGTGCTTCAGCAACTGTACATGTTTGAATGTGTTTTACTATTGCTTCATTCACCATCAAACGCCAGGCCGAAGCAGGATTTGTCCCAATATTACGACGTGCAAAAGGCGTTGGTCCACTTGGAATTGATACAATATTGCGAGCTGGTGTGCACCTGCAGTGGAAGTGGGGCAGTTATGGTTCATCGGAGTCCAAATAATACCGCTGGATGAAGAGTACTTATCGTTACTGCAGCCATCAGAAAGATTTGGTACGTTATTCCTTCGTCCTTGCGACCGCCGACGCCCACGAGAACGTCCTGATTTGGGAATAACAGGGGAAATCACATTAGTAGAATGTTCCACGGCATCACTGTCACTGCTTTCGGATGACGACGAACTCTGTAAGTTCACATTATCAAGACGAAAATCTTCATCGTTGCTGTCATCACCACGGATATCTGAATGTAACTGCTCTAGGAGAGCAAGGGCCTCCTGTGTACTCAATCCTCTCCGCATTTATAAAAAAAAATGCTTACACTCTGGTCACAATGAAAAGTTTTGAAAACACTGTTGTGCGATTGTGACGTCGTGTTCTGTTTTCTACATTAGCTCTAGCAGGAATGTTTCTCCCTCCAAACGTTCCTTAGCACACCAGCGCCGTTAGGATACGTGCGCATTTCAGTGCGCAGAGTAACACTGCTCCCTGAAGGTGCGCGCGCAATAGAGAGAAGAGCGGTCTCCCGTAACCCTCGACATCATCGGCCAAATAACTGGTTTCGTCTAGGGCGGTGACGTCAGCAAACTTGGATTCAACCAGGATCCTCTCTGACGACGTGACCTTCGAACCGACCATACTTGTCTATGGAACCGACTAGTGTAGCAAGATTTTCAGTTCGAGTTCATATTCTATCTTATTCTTTTTCTTGCAATGTGAGTGCGACGAACATGTTTTACACGTGCTAAAAAAGTATTTTATATGTTAAAGTGATGTTATTTCTATTATAACTTGTATAGTTTCTTTCTCCTGCATGCCTAGTACATGTATAATACCTAACTGCAATAGCAACCAAAGAAATGGTCCAAAAAGAAAAAGTTTATTCATTTCCAAAACAGGAAGAATATCGAAGAAAATGGATAGCAGAAATACATCGAGAAAATTTCGAACCTACCATGTACAGCAAGGTAAGAAAACATTTTATTTTTATTACTTAATAATACTATTATTTTATTTGTTAAAGCTTTTTATTTATTCTGTGCTGTCAATTTTATTAAAAATTCTATAAAGTTCTTTGACATCATTCAAAAGACCTTACCAAAAGGTATTTTCAGTGTTGTATAATAACATTACATAAATTTAATTATTGCAAGTAATATTGTCTGGTATTAATATTTCTAAGTTTTTATTTTAATTTTGCAGTCTGTGAAAGATTTGAAATACTTTAAATAATTAACGTACTTCGGAAACAGAATATATGTAAAATTTATGAAGTTTTAAATATAATTTATTAAAGTTAAATGTAATTTATTAATTTTAATAAATAAATTATTATTTTCAAATATAATTTATTTCAACTGTATTAGTATTTTTCCAAACCACATCAAAATAATTTTTAAATTTTTAGTGGAAGAAAAAATGTTTATTAATGTGAAAGTAAATAAATTAATTAAATTGTAAAATGCTTAATTAATTGTTTCTTAAGCTATTAATTTTTTTAAACTACACCTTTATAATAAATCTAACACACAATCCAATGAATAGTTTTTAATCAAAAGTTATCGTTAAAAGCTAATTAGTGCGACCATAAACTACCCTTATACATCATACTATAATTTAATTTATTAAGTAATTAAAAAAAATATTTATATATATGTATATACATATTTTTTTTTTTTTTAGGTTTGTGAATTGCACTTTAAAGATACAGATTTCATCTCTTCTGCTAAAGCTGTTAATGAGAAAACTGGAAAAGTTATAGAAGCTGCTTTAAAAATTAGGAGGTACGTAAATTTTCTTTAAACTATGTGCTTTATTTCTATTTATTTTTGCAAAATTTCTAACAATTTCAACGATAAAGAAATATCATGTTAAAAAGTACTGAAAACATTTTTTTTTTTTTTTTTTTTTTTGATAAAAGTATGAATTTAAATTTCGTGAAAAAGTAGCAAATGTGGCAAAGATCTATTTATTATTATTTCTTTTTATTTCTCTGAATAATTATGAAATCTCGTCGTTTCTTTTCTTGTAATCTACAATCATATAGTTACAACATAACCTTTTCAAATATATCACAGGTGTATATCTCGTATATATATATATGTGTGTGTGTGTGTGTGTATTATTATTATTATTATTATTCAGGGTTCATAATCATTGGGGAAAACCCAAAATACACAGGAAATTTGGATTTTGTTATTAAAAAATAAAATTAAAAAAAAATCAGGGAAAATAGAAATTTTCTAAAAATCTGTTTTTTTTTTTTTTTTTTTTTTTTTTTTTTTTCCCCTCAAGGGCAATTGTAGCAAAAGAGGGTAAAATATAGTGAATTGTTTCTCAGACATTATTTATCAGATAAGATAATAATTGTTTCTCAGATCTTATATATGATATCAGATACATGAGATCATATAAAGTCACAATCATTTCCCAACTAATCTTAAATATCAATAAATATTATTGAAAATATATTAATAAATTTCTAAAAGTTTGCTTTATCGGTAAATAAAAATTCTTTCTTTCTTTCTTTTTCTTTTTCTTTTTTTTTTTTAAGTAAACTGAATATATATTTTTACCTAAATTTAAATACAGAGAAAAAATAAGCATTTAATATAAAGTAAAAGTTCAAAAGAAACATTTAATAATAGTAAAATGCAAGCTAAAATTAAGCTTGATTTTAAAAAAAAATGCATAAATTGTGTTTATTTCTTATTTTTTCCCTTACATATTTATAAATTTTGTCATTAATATAATTTTTTTTTTAATAGGCTACGTCCAGATGCTGTGCTTTCACAATTTCCCAATCTTCCATCGTATTTATCTTCAAATGCAGTTCGCAGAGAAAGCCCTGAAAGCAAAAAATCTAAAATTGAAGCTGATTTGATCTGTAAAGCATTGGAAGCAAGTCTTCAAAACAAACAAAAGCATGATGATTCGAGGAACTTTTTTAATTTAAAGGATCTTACAGATCGGCTGTCACTTATTAATCAAGATTATTGGACTATTGTACCATGTGAAACGCAAGTAAGGTTTTTAAATATTGTTACAAATCCTGCTCCAAAAATAGAGAAATCTCTTTTGATTAATGAAAAATTAGAAGTAACACGTTACAACAAAGGCCTAACGTTGAGAAAAATAGGTAAGTTTTCTTTTCCTTGTACTATTAAAAATATAAATAAATTTAATGAGGTATTAGATGCATTGAATTGATGAGGAAACAACTGAAAATCAAACTCCTATTATCTTAAGTGTAATTGAGGCATTAAATGCAATAAAAAATGATGATAATAAACACATGATAAAATTTATAATAGAACTAATTAAAAAAAATTGCAATTGACAAAAGTAATTATCCCAATCAAAGAAATCTTTTGAAGTTTGCATAATCGATATTTATTCATTAACAGAAGTATTAATAAACAATTTTTAATCAATGTTTCAACTGTCTAATACTCTCAGAATTTAATAACAACCATGCTTTTTAAGTAATTATTTAAAAGGAATCGTTAGTTTTAAAGTACATTCTGTTTCATCGACTTGGCTGTTAGTTTAATTAAAAATTTAGTAAATGCCCTATTATGTATTTATCCCTTAAAAAAAGTTGATATTTAATAATTTTAAAGAGACATTGTAAAACAATCCTGTCAGTTACTACAACATATCTTATACAAAATTTCATTTAATGCGTAATATTGAAAAAAATACTTTTGTATTGAATTTCAGTAAATAAATATAATAAAAAAGTAATAATTAAATATACTTATTAGATTAAAATTATGTAAATTAGAATAAAATTATGTAATATTTTCCCATACTTAAATATTTAAATATATATATATATAATGAATCACTGCTCTTAAATTAATTTTATAAAAAAAAAAAAAAATAAATAAGAAGAAAAGAAAATATACTTTCTCAACTTTAGGCCATGTTTACTATGCAGAAGTATGTTATTCACCATTATCTTGCCTGTAAATTTGTTTGAAATTTCTATTTGTGTTTCAAATGATGTTATACTATTGATCTAAGCTGTCATATTTTGAAATAAAAATATTTTCCAAATTTTCACTTGTTTGTTTCATAGACTCACTTTTCTTTGATTGTCCAGTTTTCTTTTCAGTATTTCAGTAAATTAAAATAATAATAATAATAATAAAATATGACTGATATTTAAACAGTTTGTTTTAATAAACAACCAAGAAAAAGGAGTGAAAAAAAATTATTTATTATTATTATTTTATTATGACATTCTATAAAAAGCCTAAACTAAATTAAAATATTGTTTTGGATATTCTTATTATTATTTTAATTTTTTCTGCACAATGAACTCTAAACAAAATATTTCTAAAAAGAAAAAAAAATATTGTAAACGATGTTTTTCTTCAATTTTGTTTTTCTTCAATTTTTATAAATTGAAGCGGAATTTTCACAGCAATATTATAAGGAAAGTAAATTATTATAATTAATAAATTTTGTCTGACAAATCTGTTTACTATTTTTATAAATATAGTATTAATATAGCCTATATATAAAAAAAAAAGAAAATAAATAAAGATAGAGAAATATGGTAAAGAATCAAAGATTTTGGGGAAGAAAAAAAAAAAAAATATTTTGAACTTTTGCATATTTATCTCATAAACTTGTGTAGGAGAGGAAATGAATAGAATATTATGAATATATATTCAAATTTACAATGCTGAAACATATAAATTAACAGAACTTACTATAGCAAATGTTGAATGTGACACAATAAAGGTGTATTAACTTGTTAGTACATATTTTACATTCAAATATTTAATTATTGCATGATATACGAATCATTTTCTAGACAAAATAATGACTTGTTATTAGTTATTATTTGTGAAAATTTCTTGTAAAATTTACTTCTCATTTTACAGTACAATAATAATTATTGTACAGTGAAGAAATTCTAAATAGTAATATTGCTGAATTTTCCTAAGGAAAAAATAAACATTCAAATATTGTAAATTAATTACCTATTTTCAATTTTGGGAAAATTAAAAATGGCATTTTTGTGAAAAATCTTAGACATTACATAAAAAATAAAATAAATTCGCTATATTTCTTCTGAAAAAATAAATAAATAAAAGAAATAAATAATAATAATATATATAAAAATTTCTGAAGATATTTCATTATTTTCTGTTTGTAAACAAGAAAGAAAGAAAGAAAAGTAATTTAAATGGAGAATATTATAAATAAATGATCCAAACTAAAAATAAAAAATTATTTTAAAACAGATTTTAAACTTATTCATATTTTCTCTTATAATTTTACACATAATATTGATAATAATAATAAAGTTAAATATTAACCAAAAGATTTTGTGATTTATGTGCACATATATTTAAAATATTTAAACTATTGAGTCAAGATTAAATCGAAGTTTTTTATAACAAATCTTGAATAATAATTTATACTTTAAAAATTTTTTACACATCATACAATTGTGTGTCAATAAGTTTTAAAGTTTAAATATTTATTGTACACTAGTTTATTAAATCAATATTTAGATAATTTAAAGATTTATTAAATTATTTACACGAATATTTTAAAATCTTCTTTGACATCTTTCTTAATTATTTAATTGTTATACTGTATTAAAAGTAATTTGGGGGTGTTTCAATTGAAAATGAAAATATTATTTTAAGAAACAAATGATAAAATAGTATAGATATTTTGTAACGTAATATTTCACATATATATATATATATATATATATATATATATATATATATATATATATATATAATTTTAAAAGTAGTATGGTTTTTAATATATTGTTGAATTTCTGATAGCGAATTAATATTATCGTTTTATGAATAATCAATTAATTTCGTTATAATTTTCGTGACTAATCTGATCAAAAATATCTCGTGAGTTTTTTTTTTTTTTTTTTTTTTTTTTCCTTTAAATCACTCATTACTGCAGGAAAAAGAGGGAGAGAAATACGGAAAAAGAAAAGAAAGAAAGAATGATTTGAATAGAAAAAAATACATTTCATATAAAAAGGGCAGTTATAAACCTTCTCTATTTATACATAGTTATTCCGAAGCGATAAAAAGTAATAATTTTTCTAATTAATCCAGTTATTTATTTATTTTATTTGTCCGTATCCCTTTTTATGAATGTGGTGTATTAAAAATGCCTAAAAGAAAGATTGAACATTATGTAATATATACATAATAAAACTGAAAATCATAAAATGCGCAAATCTTTTTCTCTGGATAAACTACCGTGGAAAACAAAATCATCACGCGACGGCACTTCTGAATCCCAGTACAGTGACGTCATGAACCAGTTATTTGGCCGATGATGTCGAGGGTTACGGGTCTCCCTGCATCTCTATGCGTCATCGAAACAAACCCGAACTGGAGTTTAGTTTTCTCCTCTTAGTCATCGCGATAAGAGGTGAGTATTTCCTCGTGCACAGAAAACAAAAATAAGATATCAGGAATTCTAAAACAGACTTTTACTTGAAAATCAACCATTTTTCGTATGAGGGTCAAAATGACCCCTGTTGGCTGTTTTAGGTATTTCTATGCTTATTTATTTGAATAATTAATATAAAAATACGAAAAATTGTCAGAGTACGCTTAGAAGTATTTTAGAAAAAGTAAAAAAATGTGAGCTGCGGTGCTCGCTTGTACGTTGAAATACAGCATGGGGCATCGGGAAAAAAGGCATAATGACCCCTACGGCGCTTCTAGTGTTAATATTGTGTTTACTGTAGGTTTTAGCTAAAGCGGTATTAAATTTTCCGGTTTTTATGTCATTCTCATGTTCTTTAATTCTAGTTTTAATTTTCCTCTTAGTAACGTCAATATATGAACCGGGTTTATTGTTTTCGTCTATAAATGGGATTTTATAAATAACCAACGCCATCCTTTCATACATTAATCACGCAATTTTAATATGTAATGAATCCGAAGACCTTGAAAAAGAACTAAACATTATCAAAAATTTTACAAGAAAAGCAGGATACCCCGATAAAATTGTCAACAAATTAATTAAAAATAGATTCAAAAGCCTCGACCAAATCGTCACCAAAAACCACCCCCCAAATTTACCCCTTCCATCCCTTACGATCGCGGAGCCGCTAATAAGATTAAGAATACAGCTAATAAATATGGTATAAATATCCCCATTAAACCTAACAAAAATATTTTTCAACTAATCCGAAGCGATAAAGACCCCATCCCCATGCTTGAAACTGCAGGTATTTATAAAATCCCATTTATAGACGAAAACAATAAACCCGGTTCATATATTGGCGTTACTAAGAGGAAAATTAAAACTAGAATTAAAGAACATGAGAATGACATAAAAACCGGAAAATTTAATACCGCTTTAGCTAAAACCTACAGTAAACACAATATTAAAATAGATTTTGATAAAACCATTAAATTAGCCGATTACGATAGTTATAACTATGCTATGTATCGCGAATCGATTGAAATTTCAACCAATAGCGACGTATGCAATGATAGCGGCGCAGTGGCCCCAAACAGAGCCTGGAGCCAGCTGATGAGAAATCAACAGAAGAGTGACCAGTGTCAAGTTTTTCCACCACAGAAGTAACGTTTCTGATGAGGACCGGGTACCCGGTTTCGAAAGATCTCAAACGGCACAACGAAGTAAAGTTAGGTTTTTATATCTTAATATGTAGTTATTATTATACTTCGTTTTTTTTCCTTTTTACTTAAAAATAAATACATTTAATTAAACGTGAACATTAAAAAATTATAAAAAGTTAAATTATGCATCGCACAAAATTGACGTCATTATCAATTTAAAAATTTTATGCACATTGAGAAGAGCTCTATGATTCATCAGAAAATTTAAAACATGGTATATAAAAAGTTTTTTTTTTTTTTTTAATCTTATAAATATTTTTATTTAATTTTGCACGCACGCTTTTTATTTTCAAATTCAAAATTATAAAAAAATATATATATAAATACTTTTTTGATAGTGTTTGTAAGTAGGTATTGACTTTAAAAAATTTTCTTTTATATTACTTCTTTTAATTTAGCTTTCAATAATTTGTCAGTTTACATATGTTAAAAAAAGACAGAGAGAGTTATGTGAAATTTTCGGCAACTAATATGCCTAATTCTTACCCAGTAATGTTCCTATAATACCGCAATAACCATCCAATTTATCAACTAGTTAGCGTAATGCTACAAACGAAGTTCGCACTTTATGAACAACACGTGAATGTGAAGAGTTTAGGATTCAGTTGATGAATGGAGTTAGTTCCTATGCTAAATTAAATTGTAATATGCTAATATTTTGGAAAGTGAATTGTATAAAAGGAGAAGGAAGATTGTTTTTGGAGTTAGTTGCGTGCGGCTTAGAAGAGGTAGCCGAGAGAGAATGGTAACTGCTTAGGGGGAAGCAGTAAGAGGCGGCTTGGTAGTTAGTGGCTAGCGGCTTAGAGAGAAGTAGTAGCGAGCGGCTATAGTAGGAGATAGTAAGTCGAGTAGTATAGTGGCGTAAGGGAATCCTCCCACTTACGAAAGACGAGTAAAGTCAGAAGAGTTAACGAAGTTAAACGAAGTAGTTGATATTATGTGTGGTTATCTATTTAAAGTTAAGAGTATTTATGAAGGCTGCCCTTTAAGTTTATAAAAGTATTAAATGTAATTATAGTCCAACGCCCACCTTTATTATTAAGCTCAAAATAAAAGCTCATTATGTATTTTATAATTCAAGTCTTGTGCTCTATTTATTAAGTAGTTAAGCTAAAATCCTAAGTTAAAGGACCATGGCGACCTCTTATTCGTCACAAATGTTACACTTTTAATTGCCTTTTTATTTATATAAAATAATTGCCTTTTTATTTATATAAAAACACTCATTTTTAGCCGATTCCAGAACTTTGAGGTTTCACTATAACATCACAAGATAAAAATAGAGCAACAAAAACATTCACTAACCTTGGTGTGTACTAAATGTGCTTGATCCATCTTTCATGAAAGGCGTAGTGCATTAGCTAGAGTAGCATTATGCAAACTAAAACTATTTTCATAACGAGAAGTATCATTGCCGTCAACTAATATTGGCTCATTATACAGACAAACTTTTAGCACTTTTCTCTTATTTGGAATTCAATTGTAGTCTTGTATGTATTCATCAAATTATTATTTTTTATTTATTTATTTCACTGCCACAAACTGGTCAATTTACACTGTAAAAAGAAAAAAAAAAAAAAAGAAAAAAATCCAGAAATGTTCATGAGAAATTTTCTGCAATTAATGTATCAAACCTTTACCCATATGTTCGCAAAATGTACCAAAGACAATCAAATATATCTATAAAAATGCTACTAAATCTTATAATCAGCAAAGCTTCTTGTTATTCATAGGAATTTGTTCATACTTACAGAAGTTAAGAATGTCAGCGCTATAACTATAGAGTTATCTAAAATATTTACAGTGTATTTATTCATCTTCATGAGTTGTTGTATCCTAGACATTATTTTTATAAGAATTTTCCATTTCGGATGTCATATTTTTAATTTAATTTTTATTTATAAATTTGTCTGTACTATATATCCTTAGGACTTAAAAGATATCTTTTTTTTTTCTACATCTGGTTTTTAATTGTTTTATATGTTTTAACACATCCTGAACACGGTTTCATAATTTAAGCAAATGTTCGTCCTCCTGTGTTTGACAAAGCGTTTTCTGAAAACACTAGCTCGAGAACTAGAGAACTAATGCCCAGAATTTCATAAAAATTAAATTAAACATAAGATTTTAACATAAGATCAATTAAACATAAGATCATTTAAACATAAGATCAGAATCTTATGTTTTTTTTTAAACAGACTTCAAAAAGGAGAAGGTTTTCAATTCGAAGCGCATGTTTTTTTTTTTTTTTTTTTGGCTTGTTAGCTCATGACTTCTAAGCGGATGCTCAGAGTTTGATACTTTTTGCTTTGTTGTAAATATCTTGGTCTGAAATAGGTCCCATTGTAATATCTTTACAATCTAAAGAAAATACAGGGTGTCCAAAAAAGTTAGTTCCAACTCTTTTAACTGATGAATGGCTGCAGCCATTGTTATAAAAGTGGTATGTAGGTATAGTAAAATGGCTATGCGCTACAAGATTCAACAGCTTACAGTACCACCTGGCAAAAAAAAGCAAAGTTAGCGTTCCTATCTCGAAAACGGTTCACGATAGCGGGAAAAAATGAATTACAAATTTGTAGAGCATTATAAATTTAGTAAGAAAAAAGTTTGTAGAATTAATGTTAAAAATAGAACGCATAATATGTGCATTTGTTTGTCCGCAATTTTCTGCACTGTGCGCACTTGAACTACGTTGAACACGTTGTAGCGTAACATGTTACTTTGTTACATGTATGCTATGTAGTTCAAAGTACGGTCACTGTAAGCGGTCATATCGGTTAGCGCATAGTCGTTTTTAACCGAATTCACAAAGGAGAAGGTTCTCTGTTCTATCCAAACCATGCGTTTTTGTTTTTGTTTGTTAGCTTATAACTTCGTTATTAGAGATGTTCCGATTTTAAGACATTTTTCTTTGTTGCTGTAAAGACTTTGGTCTGAAATAGTTCCATTATGATTTCATTAGGATATAAACAAATTACATGGTGCTCACTAATGTCCGTTTTCACTTTTTTTTTAAATTGCTGAATGGCTGCAGTTAAGCTCGTAAAAGTAGTATGTAAAGTCAACGAGATATATAAATTAGAGTGCTGATTCAATGTATGAAGGATTAGCTTTCCGTGGTTCAATATGAATCACGTGACATGCTCTAATAGCTTGCTGTGTTGGCCCTTTATCCTATTTTGGCATTTAAAATATCAGTTCGACAAATTATCCTTATTATTAGGTAACATGACAGTCCTATGACCGAAATAAATTGTTTTTAAAATAATTTTGCACATATTTCACATTTTAATAAATAATAAAATACCTTTTTTTTCATCGTTTTCCAACAAAGTTTAAAAGTGTTTAGTACAAAAGAAATTTAAACTTTTAAAGAGCTAAATTTAACAACAAATAATAATTCTTCAACTATTTTTAAGCATTTTGTCGGTTAAAGTTCAACTACACGAAATAAAAAAGAAGTAAAATCAAAATCAAAATGATTTAGAACAAAAGAATATTAAACTACGTAAGTAAACAAAAACATTGGCGGTTATGACTTATACGAAGAGCAATCGCCACTCCGTTGCCATAGAAATTTACTGAAAATAAGTTGTTACCAAGGGAACCACCGAATACTCAGTTGCAAGGAGAGCATGTCACATGACTCATCTTGGTCCTTCTCAAGGGTTACCATTTATCACTCTACTTTATACATCTCGTTGTGTAAAGTGGTCATGCGCTACAAGATACGACTGCTCAGATCGCCACCTGGTGGAAAATAGTGGAATTATCGTTTCTATCTCGAAAACAGTACGAGGTAGGGGAAAAAAGTAATCTACAAACTAGTAGAGCATCATCAATTTAGAACAGAAAGACACCTTCTAAATATGAATGTTGAAAACAGAACGCTCAGTCGTGCATCTGTTTGTTTGCAGTTTCTTGCACTGTATCCTACTGAAGCAATCTTAAAGATCAAAGGACCTTTATTTCGATGTTTAAACTTCTATTTGTCAGCTGCAATGCATATGTGGATTCTTGTTTGAACTATACGTTGCACACATTCCAGCGTAGCGGGTGACACGTATTCTCTGTAATATTCAATCAGAATCCAGATGTGCATTGCAGTTGAAGTTATTGTTATATCTTTTTCATGTCTGTTTTCATTTATTAAAAATATATGCTAAATTCTTTTCTCAACAGCCTCATTTGATAGCCTTTCAGGAATAACAGAGAATCGTGCATTCTTTTTAAGCTGCTTTTCTTTTGAAAGTTTCTATTTCACATATAAACTACTAAAAGCTTTTTAATTTAATGTATGTCAATTCAATAGATAGTTTTTTCTCTTATCGCATAAAGGCAAGAAAAGTGACACAAATTAAAAATGCTGTATTTGAGAAAAACCAATTTAAAGATAAGGCATTGATTAGAATAAAACTGACACAACTGCCTCTCGAGTGGACAATTTTCGAGATGGCGATATAAAGTTTTTTGTACACATTGGGGCACTTCATATACTTTTCAGTGACATAAACTCGAAATTACCATTTTTTGAGCTATGTCACTTTTCTTGCGGGTTGCGATACGTGAAACCACTTTCGAACGTCTTCTCATACTCTGCTATTGATACATTGATACATTTTCACTGAAAGGAAAAACCTTTTTGTAAAAAAAAAAAAAAAAAAACGACTCCAAATTCCAACTATTATTCAAACAATTAGAAACAAAATGAAATTGTAAATTGGACCAACAAGTATGAAATAAATTCCTTCATCAAACAACATAAACGCTATAATTAATCATAAATTTTGAAGTCAGCACAAAATTAAATAAAAATTCATAGTTTTGTTGAATACAAACCGCCAAGTACGACAGATATCAAAGCTATACCAAGTTTGTAAAGAAAATTCTAGTAACTTCGTAGAAACATAAATACCGAATTGCGAAGGATGTTCATTGTTTATAGATGATACTAATGGACCAATTGTATACAGTGATAAAATGATAAAGGAGATTAGGACGATGGATCATTTGAAACAACAGAGTTTGTATCTGTCGCACTAAAAACAAATGTGGAAAAAAAAAAATCAAATTTCATTTAAATTTGCTCCGATTTCAAAATTTATGATTAATTCTGGTGTTTATGTTGTTTGGCGAAATTTTTTTTTTTTTTTTCATACTTTTAGGCGCAATTTACAATTTCAATTTGTTTTTAGTTGTTTGAAGGTTTGAATAATAGTTGGACTTTGGAGTTGGTTCTATTCTTTTACAAAAAAGATTTGGTATTAACTAGCTTTCTTAGTACAAATCTTTCAATCGATTTTTAACTAACTCCTCAACAAGCTAGACATTTGAAACTTTTAGAATAGCTCAGAACACGATGACAATGCATTCTTTTAATATTTTTATTCCATTAATATAGTTTGAAAATTTCTTATAGTTGCTCTCTTTATTACACATTTGATCAATTTCTTTCAAGTTGATCGGGTAATTCATAAAAAATAAAAAAATAAATAAAAAATTAAATGTATTTATAATACATATACATATACGTTATAATACATACATGTACATTATAATATATAGAATTGTCAAGTTTGTATGATTCAACAGAAAATTTAAAAACGAGGCGTATAAAAAGTTCTTTTTATCTTGTAATTCTATTTAACTTCTTAATAAAATTTTGTATAAATATATAAACTGGAGGTCGAAACGTAAACCTTCAACATAAACTTGGAGGTCGAAAATGTTGAAGAAAGCAATATTTTCGTTTTATATATAGAGAATAAAGCAATAATATAAAAGATAATTAAAACATTTTGTGCATTAATAAACATGTGTGCATTTGCCTCGAAAGAAAATTTTGCTCTAACCTTCAGAGAGTCTTCCTCTTTAATATAAATGCTTTTTAAATTATTAAAATATTTAACTTGACATTTCATCGTCGTCCAGTTCTAAAAATATTACTTCAGAATGCATTTTGTTTTTTAAGTGTCATAGATAGAAATGTAATTTTTATAGGGGAAGGGTGGGCAAACTAGGGTACTTAAGGTTTTTCTGGCCAATAACTCTGTGACAAATAGAAAGAAATGCAATAAGTAATATTTATTTCAATTTTACAATCTTAGCGGTAATTCTGCAGTATTGGAATTTGAAATACACCGCATATTTTATGATCTGCATATGAATATATTCAAAGCTGCAAACTCAAAATTCTATTACAGAATTTTATTAAAGAATTTGTGTTGATGAAAATGTAACTGCTTAGAGTAGAAAAATACTCCAACACTGAAATTTATATATTTTTTTTATTTATTAGTAAAAAAAAAAAAAAAAAAAAAAAAAACTTCAATACATTCTTGAAGCTACTTGTATTTTTTATTGATCAAAAGAGGCTATTATAACAAATTGGTGGGGAAAAAAAAAAAAAAAAAAAAGAAATCTTCATTAATTAATGATACATTCTTTGAGCATACAATTTAGCAGTTTTTCATAAGCAGGGAACCAAATTATAGTATTATCGCCACAGTCAGGCATGATTTTGGCAGGAATTCCAGTAACACTTCATTCATTTACAGAATACAGCTGTGTCAGTTCTGAGAAAACTAAGTACTTGCATAACCACGCCAAAAATTCAACAAAATGTTAATAACCACAAAAATCAATGTTACATTGTGTTTATGTTGTATTGAGGTGAATTCTTTCAACTAGCAAAAAATACAGTCGCAAGAAAAAAAGAAAGAAAAGAAAACAGAGAGAGAGAGAGAGAGAAAGAAGCGATTTAGGCGTTATTAATTTATTTAAATTTAAATGATTTACAAATTATTTAGAGAACTTCACCATTGGCTCGGTTATATATATATATAAATTATACGTTCGTTCATAAAATTACAATAATTTCACGTCAAGTATAGTATTATGAAACTCTACGATCTCTATTGAAACTGTACGGCCCTAGTACTGATATTTATTCAACGATCAATTTCAATTAGTTTGATGACATTAGATTAATATACATATCGTCTGCAAGCTAGCATCAATAAGTATTTCAAATAATATATTTTCTTAAAATTTAATTGTGTTTCTCAATAAATAATTAGATTGAAATTAATTAAACGCCATTCAAATGTCGTTATCCACTGTGTATATCATGGCATTTGGCCACAGTTTTGAATGTTGGTTGGTTGTGTGAGTTCAGATAGATTGATTACACAAGGGTCCGAGGCCAAGGCCACGGTTTTGATTTTGCGGTAATGACAGACTAGAAATTACGTAAATACAATGTTAAAATGTTTTATATTCATTAGCATATTTTATAAAAGTATATATATACAGCTCTTACTATTTCAGGGTCAATTTTAACATCGAGATACATTCTCATAAAGCTAATATGTGTGACAAAATAAATCACAAATTATTGTTCATTATGTAATTTTAATTTGCATGGCGAGTTACGCAAACTTTTGGGAGTCTGACGTGGTTGCAAAATTATGTAATTGCCCAAAATTTCTTGGAGATTAGGTCGCCCAAGTCTAGGTCACTTACACAGACAATTGGCTTTCTTAACTCCCATACAACTAATAATCCCACCACAACTAATAATTTTGACATACATTTTGGCGACCATGTCATTTGGTTCCCTGCTAACAGAAAAATGCCTACAAATTATATCGATAGAAATTTCCTATTTTCAACACTAAGCAAAACTACTTAACTAACAGATGAAGAATTAATATAAATAATACACGATATCTATTATTAGAATTACAATTATGGCAGTTTTTCTTCAAGCCGGACGCATGTCTCCTCGGTAACAATTTTACAAGAGCGCATGTCATTTTTATCCCTTTCATTCAAGAAAAGAAACAATTGCGTTAATGGGATGTATAAAACATAAAGCACATTTAATTTATAATTTATAATTTAACATATAATTTATATTTTTCCTTTTATATTTTATTTTTTTGTGCAATGAAACCAAAATTCCTGGTTGCATTCTCAGAAATAATGAAATTTATTAATGTGACTTTATAAAACCCCTTCATACGAGACTGTTGTAGTGGAAACTCACTCATGTCTTTGTATTCTGTAGGAAAATGCTTGTACTCTATGGGGAAATGTTTTGTTTCGTAGGGAAATTCAGAAAGAAATATCAGATGGGTGGGAAACACTTGATGATTTTAGCCTCGAACTCAAAAAAAAAAAAAAAAAAAAAATAGGGATAAAGATACAAATATGTTATGGACTCTTCCCAGTTTCGTCTGCTCAATCATGTGATAGAGGAAAACGGATAATAGAATTCTGAGAATCAAATTCAATTAAATATTGTTCTTAAGAACAAAAATGTTCATAATATTTAACATAAAATAAAATAAAAGTAATATTGTGCATTTGTAAACAGCAGAATAGTTGTGTTTGTAAATTTAATAATTTTTTTAAAAACACTTTATGTGTTTATTTATTTTCAACTGTAAGAATCTATTTTTGTATGTTCTAGTTAACTGTTACATTAACTGATCTAGCAATAAATAATAGCTTGTTCTTGTGGAATGTTTATGGATTATAATTTTAAATTTTAAAATGTTTTCATTTAATTTAATTGCATAAAGGTGTTACAACAAGTTAATTAACTTAGTTACTGGTCTAAATGGATTTACGCAGTACGATATTGCACTGTCACTGATTTAAGTACCAAAAATCAAAGTATTTAACATGTTCTTCATGAACATCAATAACAAATATAAACTAAATGATGATTGTAAATGTATACAGCAAACAAAAGGTGATGAATAATGATATAAAATGGATTAAAAATGACGATGTATAAAAAAAATAACACAGATTAAATACGATTGATCAAAAATAAAAATAGAAAATATGTTATTTCAGCAATCGCTCTAGATAAACAAGACTTCGTCTGCTATTTGTTTTTCCTCTATCATGTGACCTCTGACGTCAGGTGGGAAGAGTCCATTATCTTTAAGAAATAATAAAGTATGTTTCTCCATTGTTTCAGTTGCAGGCAAGTCCAAACGCGTGTCTAATAAAACTTGCTGAAACCTCAGTAAATCAAACAGGCTTTGGTTGTTTAATTTTAAGCGCGAAAGTTAACTCAAAATCTGTTGCAATTTCAGTGAGGAAGATTAAAACATACTATTTGGAAATTTAAATAGACATTGGGTGCTAAAATAAAAATAAATACAAGAACGGCGATTAAAAGAAACAAAACACACATGCAAAGTAGCAAATTTAACGGATCTAGACAGTTTTAATCTTGAAAAATAAATAAATAAATAAAACATGAACAATTCTGATGTTTTATATAGGTCTCTAATTACTTTTGTTTAAATGCTATGAACAAAAGAGTCGTTGAAGTCAAGATCGAACTAATAATAAAAGCATCGATATACCCTTCGTATTTTAGAAATATTTTGCGAATTATCATGCGTCCGGCGGAAGGAAAACAATACCCAAATTATTTCACTCTAACTTAATAATTACACTTAAAATAATGTAATTGAACATCGTCGCAATCCCCAGCATCGAAGATGGCGAGATTCATCAAGAAAGACACCCATTTCAAACCTGCATGGCCATCGCAAATCTGTCCACTCCATCTTGGGTGACTTTAAAAAGTGAAAACACAATAAACATATTACACGAAGTTACTTAGTTAAGCTTAATCTACTAAAATCCTTAATTTCTATTTAAATTATTAAGAAAGTTTTATATCTAGAATCTAATTAGCTATAAATATGTCTTAGTATTTTTTTTAATAAGTTGAGAGTCATTAACTACTATTTTAACATCTTGAAGGGCGATGACGCCATTTATGCATTACCTAGTTTTAATTCTCAACTAAAAATATTCATTCCGGAAATTTTCTTAAAATGTTTACTTTTATATAAGAGAAAAAATTCCTTTATTACTTTTGTTCGAATGTTATTAAATTCTAGGGGCTTTTAATATTCAATGAGTGGAATTAACTTGCCCCTCAAAGGACTAACTCCTGTGTTTTATTCTTCTGCGTGAGTTACACTTATTATTTGAAAAATAACAATTATTTTCATAATCTAGTTTATGTGTGGGTACAATTTTTTCCCGATTCAAAGCCGATTTTAAGAGTATAGATTCGATATCTGTCATCCTTAATGATTTTTATATTTCGCGATGAAAAACGTAATTCGAAAATGTACATGCCAAATGTATATTTTCGTAATATATATATATATATATATATATATATATATTAGCATAGGACGATAGACATCAAATCAGGCCTATTTTGAGATACTTTCATTACTTTAAATTAACCTCATTGGCAAACATAGGCGCATTTAGGTATTCTGTGGTTACGGGGACCATGTGTTGGCGACTGCTTTTCTGAACTGTCGCCAAAACGAACATGGACGATATTATCCAGCACGATAAAATTATGTTTAATTCATTTAAAGACTTGGGAAATTTCGATTATAATAATCATTTAATTTATTCAAGTACTTTGAACTAAACTTTACTTAATAAAAAAATATTGCGATTTGTTACCATGATTATCAGCTGAAATTCAGGACAAATTCTGAAAGATGTTTTTTTATTGGAATGGAGTGGGATCAACATACAAAAATATTACGGTAGTATCAAAATTTGTGTCGACCATGATTCAGCTATTGTCCATAAAACTTCTTTAAATTTGCCGCTACCGGCTTTGCTCCGCTATGAGGTACGAATTTTAGATAACAGTGTAATAGCAATAAAAAGGTATTAAATTCGAACAAAGTAATAAGCGACACCTATTTGTTATATCAGTAACCGGTGTAAACTAGAATTTCGCACTGTTCTAGTGTGTTGGTGAATTTGGCTTCATGTTACCTATAAGCGACAAGTACCCAAATTTTAAACTTTCACAAACACTGAAATGCTCAGAATAATAAATGTTTCATAAACTTAACACTGTAATAATAATAATAAAAAAAAAAGATTTTGAAATAGTGGAACAGCTTTAGTATATAAAAACTTTTGGCTATTTTTGAAACTTGGCGCAAAAGTAGCTCGAGTTTTTTCGCCAAGTGCTTTATTTCTAAAACCGTGATAGCTACTTTAACTTTAGTTGCATGTCAAAAGTATTAAAGTATTGTCAAAATTATAAAATACTGCTTATATATATATATATATATATGTATATATATATATATACTAGCAGGCTTCCCCCCAATTCGCTGGGCACAATATTTAAAGGTTTTCATTTTAATTCAATAGTTAAAACGTTAAATAAATATATTTCGATTGACGACTATTTTCTTCTCAGTTTTAGTATGGTATCTTCTTGGCAATATCAAACATTTACTGAACTCGAATCTGTGCAACAAAACTAAACGAATATTCTCGAAAACAGTCAAATAGAAATGTTAATTCTTCGAATATTCTGGAAACAGTTGAAGCTGTTACTCGTACAGTAAAAGTCACTATTCGATGAACAGTCGAATCAGAGAACGCACGTAAGTCGTTTTCACAGCAATCACTATAACGCACGTATGTACGCTTCACGCTCATGGAAAAAAAAAAATAATAATAATAAAAAAAATCACTGGACAGCCCTACACTGCTGTGCATGAATCTCAGAAAATGCGAAACTCGGTTCCGCGGCAATCAATATCACGCATGTTAACCCCCCCACCAAAAAAAAAAAAAAAAAAAAAAAGTCACTGCACACCCCTAGCACGCTGTGCATGAATCTGAAAACGCACGAAACTCAGTTCCACGGCAATCACTATCACGCATGATAAAAAAAAAAAAAAAAAAAAAAAAAAAAAAAACATCACTGGACACCCCTACCTCGCTGTGCATGAATCTGAAAACTCACGAAATTCGTTTTCGCAGCAATCACTGTCAAACATGTTAAAAGAAAAAAACATCACTGGCTACCCTACCTCAAATCAATGAAAATCAAATAAACCAATCAAATCTCACGTAATTCCTCACAACGTAGCCCCAGTTCAACGTAAAATACACTCAAATCTATGAAAACCAAATAAACCAATCAAATCTTTCGTAATTTCTCCCGACGTAGTTCTAGTTCAACGTAAAATACACTCAAATCAATGATAAAGCAATCAAATATCTTGTAATTCCTCAAAATGTAGCTCTAGTTCAACGTAAAATACATTTAAATCGATGAAAATCAAATAAACCAATCAAATCTCTCGTAATTCCTCATAACGAAGCTCTAGTTCAACGTAAAATACACTCAAATCAATGAAAATCAAATAAACCAATCAAATCTCTCGTAATTCCTCATAACGTAGCTCTAGATAAACATAATATACACTCAAATCAATGAAAATCGAATAAACCAATCAAATCTTTCGTAATTTCTCACAACGTAGCTCTAGTTCAACGTAAAATACACTCAAATCAACTAAACCAATCAAATCTCTCGTAATTCCTCATAACGTAGCTCTAGTTCAACGTAAAATACATTCAAATCAATGAAAATCAAATAAACCATTCAAATCTCTCGTAATTCCTCATAACATAGCTCTAGTTCAATGTAAAATACACTCAAAACAGTGAAAATGAAATCAACCATTCAAATCTCTTGTAATTCCTCATAACATAGCTGTAGTTCAATGTAAAATACACTCAAATCAATGAAAATCAAATAAACCAGTGAAATCTCTCTTAAGATTCTCCATTCTGCGTCATTATAGAAATAGGAAGTTTATTTTCATATTTTTATTAATTAAAAGAAAACTAATCAAAAATTCGAGAATCTGACTTCGATGTGCACAGTGGCACTTCGGAGGGCACCTTTGTGTTAAATCACGTGACTGTCCGAGCTACCGTTTTCGAGAACAGTGACATATACACATATATATTCAAATATTGCTCACTTAATAGTATAAGATATACACATATATGTACAGAGAGAGAGACACCTGTTTAGGGGTTTGACTAATCATTTTATAAACATATCATTTTAAAAATTACATTTTAATTTTTGCAAGCGACATTTTAAACTTAGATGTACATTAGAAATATAAACATAATACTACCAGAATATTGCCATGAGTTAACTTAAAAAGTGCAGTAGGGAATATTATAATTAAGATAAGTAATTTCTTTAACAAGAAATTATACCAAAAAAATCCGTTGCAAAATAAGCGACAAAAATTTAAAAGTCGCCAAGGGTTTTATTCTAAAGCTGCACCAATGAGAATCTTCAAAGAATAAATAACACGAAAATGTTTAGTAAAATAACAATAACTTATCACTTGAACAGTTCTGGCGGTAATATAATGCGACTTTTTGATGTTCGTTGAACTAAAGAAAAAATGCAATGGTTTTGTCATGAGACAGACGTCGGTCTCATCATTTATGTACCAAATACACCAAATAGCGTAGTGTTCTAAAAACAAAAAGTACCCAAATAATTACTATTTTTAAATTATTTTAATTATAAATTATTATAAATATTTTTTGGTATTGCCTCTACTTAGCTAAATATCTTCAAAATATTTTGGCAGAGTATCACAGAAGCCGTGAAAGAAACCCGCCAAATCGTCAAACTGAAAAGTACTCAAAATCTCTTTAAAAAATTGTTTACATACCGCTGTCGTCAAAAATAAATAAATAAATAAATAAAAATACATACATACATACATATATATATATATATATATATATATATTCTTAAAAATAAACATCGGCATATTAGTTTGGCAGACAATAATATAAAAAGTATATAAACATCATTATCATTTAATTCGCATATTTGAATAAGAAATAAAATATAATATATAAGAAATAATAACCGGGTGTAGTCCAGGATGAGCAACGGTCGCCAAGTAGGCGATAAGCGTGCCATATGTGGTGGTGCTTTTCTCGCCAAATTGCACACGAGGAAAACAACACGACGTCCTATTGGTATCGTTGGAATTTGAAATTGTGCCAAGGCAATCGCTCATTCGTGACTAGTAGTCTTAGACCAAGTTTATAACTATCAAGCCTGAATACAAACTGTTGGCGATGATGTCATTAATCGTTCTGCTAAAGACAAAATCTATCGTTGTAAAGTTTCTTCTTTTTATTTATGTAATAACGTTTTTTTAAGTTCCATCATTTTTTTTTCTACTGCAAATATAGTAGGTTTTAGAAGTTTGTAGCATTATTTTACAGCTTTAAAGGTTTCACTGTGCCACAATGTAGCGAACTGAGTACAGATTGAGTATAAGAACTCTTTGGGGTCTTTAAAATTTTTGTCGCCATTCTGGTAATTTTTTTTTTCCTTTTTTTAATTATTTAATTATTGGCATAATTTATTAGCACAGTTTTAATGTACCAATAATCCTTGTTAACTTTTAACTTTTTGTCTCATTTTGGCGATGAATTAAAATATCTACGGCAGTGCGTTAGTGGAGAATTTGGCGAGAAACGCGCGTGTTATTTCTTTGTCAATTCCAAATTTTGCCAAGAGGTTCACTATACTAAAGCTGTTCATAAATATGGAACAACTATAATATCTACCCACACCTGAATTTGGCGATTATGGCTAAATCATAAATCTAAAAATCATAAATGATAAAATCATAAGCTAAATTATAAATCTAAAAATCATAAATGATAAAATCATAAGCTAAATTATAAATCATAAAATCATAAATCCAAAATAAATAGCTTGCAGGCTGCCATATTATATCGCAAACAGTCCAGAACGACATCGTTATCGTTCAAATCGGCGCTAAAGAAAAATCGTCAAATTAAGCTGTGGGGAGATACTATAGTTGTACCCAATCTTTACCTTGCAATTTCCTGTAAAATGATTCAAGCAGAGACATTGAAAATAGATTAATCACATGATTATTGTTAACGTGTCATTATTTTTCTTTTTACCATTATTCTTTATTTTTACTGTTAACACTCACCTTGTGTTAGTTTGGCTATCGCAGACACGAAAGTAAAAACTTAACAGAAAATATTTAAGCTACTTCGAAAAATAATTCCAAAAATCGCCAGTACACCTCCACACTAAAGTTGCGGAACAGATATATCTGTCGTCCATAACAAAAAAAAAAAAAATAAATAAATAAAATAAAAAAAGATCACCAAATTATATTATATTTGTACATATTTAATTCCTTTTAAAAAAGCAAGGTTATTTTAATAATGTGCATTAAAAGAACAATCAATAATATGAAACAATATTTCGTATAATATGTAATACACAAAAATTGCCGAGGACGACAGATATCAAATCTATGCCAAAATGTATGGATTCGATGTAGCAAATAGTCACACACACAAATATATATATATATATATATGATTAAACTCCAAAAATATTTTTGCAGTTTCAACATTTTACTTATCTATTTATTGAAATTTAATTTTTCCGACTGAGTGAAAATAATGCCTCCGGATCCGGGGGATGGATCCGGGGTTCGAGTCCCGGTCCAGGCATTATTTTCACTCAGTCGGAAAAATTAAATTTCAATAAATATGATTTCCTTCCACAGTTGATTGTGTGATTTTATTAAAACTTGTATTTCTTTCTCCCATTGTTTAATGGTGTTTTCCATTTCCTGCGGCTTATTTCTGTTGAGCTATCTAAATGATAGATCAGATTGTTTCTGCCGAAAAGGTTGTCTGAGTGAGTAATGCTGACCGGGATGGCGGCCTGGCTAGCTCAATTGGTAGAGCCTTGACCTTGTAAGTCAATGATCCGGGGTTCGAGTCCCGGTCCAGGCATTATTTTCACTCAGTCGGAAAAATTAAATTTCAATAAATATGATTTCCTTCCACAGTTGATTGTGTGATTTTATTAAAACTTGTATTTTACTTATCATTTACAGAATATTACATATTAGTTGCTTTCAATTTATAATAAATATTACTTTTGCTAACATCCCATTTATAACTGTAAAAAAAAAAAAAAAAAAAAAAAAAAAAAAAAAAAAAAATCTAAATTTTTATAGCCTTTGAATCGTAATACCTAACATACATATATTAATATTACAGTTTAAAATGAAAGAATATTCTTATCGAAACACGCTTACCACTTGGCGACTAACTCGGCTACTACTGCTTGGTTACTACTGGTGAAATTTCTTGGCGAACATAACAAAAAATAAAAAAACTTGCCAGCGAAAATTTTTCCAACCAACACATATGCTGGCAAATCTTGAAATGACGAGTCATCAAAAAATACAATCACGAGCCCAGTTTAGCCTCTTCTGATTGGTTGTTGCTGTTTTACGTCAGAAATCACTATGCCCTGATTGGCTGTCATCATTTTACGTCATCGATTGTACATTAATATACTACAACTTTAACTTATATTTCTCCATGGTTGTTGAGCTATTTTTCAAAGTCGTTGCCAAAATAATTTATTTATCTTACATTTTCGCCAAAAAAATGCGCCAAATGCAGTTTTAAAATGTGCCAAATAAACTTAGATCAGAAAAAAATAATCATAAAGCTTTATTTATTTATTTATTTTCATTGGAGATGAACTCTGCTTACATTTTATTAAAATAAATTTCTAGAAGCCTTTCCGTTCCAAATTTTAACACAATTTTTAGATATTACATCTATTCTATATACATTTCAGAGCTAAAAATATTAACTATACACGTTTAAAATAGCAATATAATTTTTCAACCTAATAATAAATGCACATAAATGATATATTTAATATTATTTCAAACAATTCTGCCTTAATCACGTACAGGCGATTAAAGGAGACTAACGCGATTTGATTGGGATAGCTCACTAATGGTATTGATGAATAACTGATTCTATAATGTGATTTAAAAATTTAAAACAGCTTTTTATGCATGATACTTCATATATATCATGCATGATACTTCATATGTATATCATGCTGTTTATTTTTACAATTTTAAAACGCTTGACAATTTTTCCGCAAGATAAAACATTGAATGTAAATTACCTTGAACTCAACAGTTTTGCATACATAACTAATTTAAATATATCTCGTTTAAAATGTCCAGCAATCTCAAAAATGTTTTTTTTTTTTTTTTTTTTTTTTTTTGACTACTCATTTTATTTTTTATAATATCTAAAGTCTATTAAGAAAAGTAAATAATCTTTTAACTTAACTATGGCATGAACATATTCTTCCAAAGTGAACATACATAATATCCCAGACAGTAATATCTTCTTTTTGACTTAGAAATGGGGAAAATTTGCATAATTAAATTAATCATAACACATTGTAAAAGAATTATTATAAAAAAATTTACATTTGTTTGACTTTTTCTTGTAGTTTTAAGTACTTTTTTAATGAAGTTATCGCCTTGAATTCATTTGCAAACTGTTTTAAGCCTCATCGCAGAGCATGTCTAAAACTAGTTCAGATAGATAAAAAACATTCCAATCAATCAATAAATTCAATTTCAATTAATTAAAATTAGTACAGGCTTTTATTAAAATAAAATTTCATACTAAATATTTGTAAATAAAGTTAAAAATGCTTCCATTTTAAAAACCAATTTAACATCTCTCGAGCATTATTAGGCCTAACATGGATGATATATGTTAATTCCATTAAACTATGAAAATAAAAATCATTTCCTATTATTTAAATATTTATTTTATCACGAGAGTTATTCTAATAGATTTTACTAAATATGAGAACATTTGTGGCATTTAAAACTCTCGATAAAAACTAAACAAATTTATTTCATCATGATAACTGTGGGCAGTTTCAGTAAATTTCTAGAATCTATTATTTCGAATTAAAACTAGTAATCCAGTAACAGTTCTTTTAACCTAACTAAAAAAGCTTTCCCTGATCCAAAGCAAAATATCTCAGTAACTGGGGAATAAATATATCATTTATAAACCATCTGCTCTGTTGACCGTTTAAAATCGAAAGCATTGCATGAAAAATGTACTCTTCCTGTGGCTGCTAATTTAGAATTTGCAGATTTTTGGATAGAATTTGCTACTTTTGTTATTCAGGATGAGTTCATTGCTTATTACAGTTTATGTATTTCGAAATAAGTTGTAGAAAAAGATTCATCGACAAAGTCCCCAGCAGCTATTTTTTGATAGTGTAATATACACAAAAAGTGGCACAGATTTATTCGTCTATAAATTCGGACAAACACTTTTAATGCTATGATATCTTGTTTTCTTTTTAGTTTAGAAATAGCTAGTTAAGATTTATGTATATGTACCAATATTAAGTATACGAATTTCAACTGTACAATAATCTAGGAGTACAGTGCAATGCAAAAAAATCGTCACTGAAAAGTTTAAATAAATTACTGTTGTCAAAGCAGGTACTGTAGGGATGTTTTTTCTGATTTTCAAAGATTGCTTGAACTAATTTGGATGTTAATGATACGGATTATGAACTATCAAGATAAAGTTCTTTACATATCTTCTGTATGATCAAACATATGATATATCTGAGATATAATATGATTTCATTCTCTTCTTGTTCTTATAGATGATTGCTGCAATATTTTTTATGAAAATTCAGTATCAAAATCTCAAGCCCTGAATTATTATTCCAAACAGAGTAAGTTGAGCATCTTTAAGCAAAAAAAAAAAAAAAAAAAAAAAAAAAAATCGCATAGTTCACCGCTTAACTTTACAACACGATCATATAAATATATATTTTGTTTGTTTCTGTAAGTTTTCTAAGTGCGATTCTTATAAAATATAATTGCAAAGTTTATCTTACCTTATGAGTTTTTGTCTCTGAATCTTTTTTAAACAAAGTAGCAGGAGATAAAACTATCTAGATAATTACCGATACAAGAGCATAACTTTAGTACAGGATCATCTTTACGGCTTTTGAAATTTTGCACTAAAGTAGTTAGGGTGTTTTTCATCCAATATGTTACTTCTGTGACAGCAATTTTAAGCCTATCCGCGCTTTAAAAACTTAAATAAGTTCTAAAAAATTTTTAAAAACTGTGTATCTGCAGATTAGGAGCTTCAACATACTATAGTACAACTTACGATCACTACACATCCATTACTCAGCAAATCCTTTTTACTTTTTATATAGTATGTAAGATAATTATATATATGATTAACTAACTACGTAAATAGATATGATTGTGAGGGGGAGGGACCCTCTTCAACCTCCCGTTGTATCCATCTGTTTATATCTGTCTGTCTATATGTGTATATGTATATTTCCTTGTAACTCATAGACTTGTGTTAATGCCTTTTAACACACAACCATTTGTACCGAATTCCATGCAAAATAATTGTTTAAATTATCGGAATTATTATGTGTAGTCCTGTAATCTAATTACCTATTCCATACCAACCATTTTTCAAAGATAGCTAGCTTTTTAATATTCTAATAATGCTGGTTTATTTAATTACGTTTAATGGAGCGTCATCATGTTAAAATGCACTTATAAGAAATACTGTCTGTAGACCGTAATGGTAGAAAATTCTTTTGTGTGTCCCTGTACACGAGTCACACACTCTTAAAAAGTATAAATTTATTTATTGTAACTCATTAATACTGAACCAAATTTCACATCACTGGATGATTACAGAATGTCATCGGAATTCTTTTGTGTGGTCCTCTAAATAAATTATTTTTCTATACATGTCCTTTCTAGAGAAAACATGCTTTCAAACCTCTTAATAACGTCTGTTAATTTTGTTTTTTGAACGAAGCATAAACGCATTTAAATGAGCTTAATAAAAATCTAGCCATAAGCTTTAATGTCACGAAATTCTTTTCTGCGTCCTTGCCAACGAACCATAAACATTATACAAACCAATAAAAAATGCGCAACTTATTCTATGTAGTTTATGAATGCTTATCCGAAATTTAACATACACTGAGAAAAAATTCTGTAACTGACACCTAGAATCTAAATTGTGGCTCTAGAAAAAATAGTTCCATGCCATCCTTATAAATTCTAGTCCCCTTGGAAACCGAGTTCTAGAAGCCCCTATTAGAATTCTAGAGCGTTTGCCTACATTCTCGAGGGAAACGTTAATTAAAAATATCTGCAAATAAATGAGACTGCAAGAGGCGGGTTTCAGCAATTATAATCTTGGTTTATGACCGAATTCTAGAAAATCAAGCGAGAATTTCTCGCAATACAAAGGATTCAGAATATTTAGAGTATTCAGAATATTGTTTCACCATCTAGAAATGTGTACACTAGAAATTCTCGATCATTTCGTCTATTCAGTTTATTGGCGTGCCTTACGCGCATAGCTCGGAAATCTATATTTCTAGTTAAGGGATTTAGAAAATGGTCACTTATTCATTCTAGAGGAAGGCGGTATATTTTTTTTCTCAGTGTACTTTGGATGATTACGGGACATTGTCAAACACGTTTGTGAGACTCTGTACATTAATTTTAAGTCTAAGCAACATTTTCTAACAGGAAACATGTTTTTAAGCATCTCAGTAATGCATGTTATTTTCTGTGTGTTGAATACTGTGTAACTATGTTAAAATGACTGTAAATGAAATCCTTCTCAGAGGTCGTAAAGATAAGACTTTTCAAGTCAATCTAAGGGTTTTTACACTTGTTATTGCGGCACAACAAATTCTGTTCAAAGTCCGTTATCACAAAAAAGACTTTGGTGTGCCCCTGTACACGAACTACAAATGGAATAAACAGTCAAAATTATACAGCTATTTTAGTGTGAATAATGAACATGTGTACCAAATTGCAAGTAATTAGAGTGATGTTTATGGCCGCTATCACGAGAAAACACAATTTCTGTCCGCAGGCCGTAATGATAATAAAAACTTTGGTGTGCCCCTGTACGCGAACTGCAAACAGAATACATACCCAAAACTATACAGCTATTTCTTTGTGATTAATGAATATGTCAGGGTGTCGACAGTCGAAATTCTTTCCTCAATTCTTCCACCAGTATACTTTTATAATAATTTTTTACTCAATCGTGCAAACTTACTACTAAAATTTCCAATAGAAAAAATACTAGTGTAGAATCAGGGAAAAAATTTTAACTCCCGATACCCTGTATATGTATCAAATTGCAGGTCAATAGAGGAAATTTGCGGCTGCTATTGCGAGACCTACAAATTCTGTCCATAGACCGTAATGGTAAGAAAATCTTTGCTGTACCCCTGTATACGAACTACAAATAGAATACACACCCAAAACTGTACATGTATTTCTGTGTGATTAATAAACATGTGTACCAAATTGCAAGTGAATTTAGTGAATTTTTTGGCCGCTATGGTGAGACATACATACATACATACAAACAGACGGACGGAACTCAAAAACTTTTTCAGTGTCCACCTGGATGCCTCCACTGGTGCTTCGCCAATTACTAAAACTAGTGGATCTGCAAATTAGGAGCCTCAACGTTCTACTTGTATCATTCATTAATCAGCCAATCATTTTTACTTATTATATAATATTTAAAATAATTGCCGAAACGTCAGTGGAGAGTGGCCATGTGGAGACTCAAAAATATTTTGAGTTCTGTCCGTTTGTGTGTCTGACTGTCTGTTTGTCTCGCCATAGTGGCCGTAAAAATCACGGTATCGACTTGCAGTTTGGTACACATGTTTATGAACCACATAGAATTAGCCGTATAGCTTTGAATGTGTATTCTATTTGCAGTTCAATTATAGGGACACACCAAAGCTTTTCTTATCATTATGGCTTATGGACAGAATTTGTGTGCAAAAATCCTCGGTTTCGCTTGTAAATTGGTACACACGTTGAAACTCTGTATAGAAATAGCTGTATATATATTTTTTTTTATATCTATATTGTTTGTATAATGTGTGCAGGGACACACAAAAGTTTTTCATATCATTACGGCCTATTATTTCATCATATCATAGCGCATTTTAACATCGTTACTCTACATTAAAAAAAATTAAATTAGCATACATTACTGAGATGCTTTAACTGATGTTTTCTGTAGAAAATATGTGTGCTTGTTTCATAATTAATGTACAGGACCTTACAAAAGTGATCCAAATTATGTCAAATGATCCAAATTGCGTCAAATTCCGAACAATTACTCATGAAAAACATGGAATAAGTTAAATAGCGTTTACCGGTGTATACAATGTTTATCGTTCGGTTACAAAAACACACAAAATAATTTTGTGACATTAGAGACTATAAGACAAATTTTTATGCAAAAGCATTTTGACGCATTTATGCTACATTCAAAATAATGGAATTAACATGCATCATAAAGATGCTTAAAAGCACGTTTTCTGCAGAAAAAGTTATGTATAGACTAAATAATTCATTTAGAGGATCACACTAAGGATATTCAGATGACATTCTGTAATCATCCAAATGATGTCAAACTAGGTTGAAATGTTAACGAGTTATAATTAATAACATGTATTCTTTTTATTGATATATATATATAATAAATGTGGAACCTTTTTAGGGACACACAAAAGAATTTCGTACGATAACGTTCTATAGACAATATTTCTTTAAAATATTTTAACATAGTTATACCCCATTAAATATAATTAAATGTTATTAGAATACTTCAATGCATGTTTTTCTGTGGAAAATTTTGGGCAGGTAATTCGTAATTATACAGGGTCACACAAAATAATTTCAGTCTGTTATGCAATCATTTTGCATGGAATTTGCTACAGGTATTTATGAGCTACAAGTAATTAATACAAGGCTACCAGTTACTATATATAAAGAGAGAGAAAGATAAAGAGAAGTACGGCGGGAGATTAAGGGATGTGGCAGCCCCCTTCAGAAAGTATCTGTTTATGTAGCGAGTCAATCGAGTGCATGTATAATATCATACAGTGTAACCCAGATCTATCGTTCCCGCATCCATCGTTTTCCCGCATTGATCATTTTATTTCTATGGTCCCTGCACAAATTGTATTATCTTGATTCAATGAATGCTCAATGGTAATACAGTGTTTTCGCTGATTGTAAATAAATATTGATAAAACCCCCTAACATCTCTCTTTTTTTCGAAAAGAACTTTAATTCTATTCCTTCTATCTCTCGTAACGTTTTGTATTTACACGATATTTATTTGGGGTTTTCATATAAGTTGCTCAATACTTTTGGCTATTAAATTATGCAAATGAAATTTTTATAAAGCTTACGTATGCGCAGTTAAAAATTATTTAGCAAAAGCGCTCGTATTTCGTAAGATATTTAACATTTTTGCATTCCGGTTGCTGTATGCTGTGTCTAATTTAGTATGCCATATTTCCTGAAAATGGCTTTGCACTAGGTCTAATACCCTACGTGTTATAATTAAAAAAAGTAGAAATTCTTTTTGCAGTTTTTTTAAAGAAACTGTTAAACCTCCACAATATATGTGGTAGCTTCATGAGATTTTATACATATAATGACAAAAATCCTCTTAATCACATGCTACAGCCAAAACGCATTTTAAACATTACTTTTTACAGGGGGATCCAAAACATTTTGATTTTTAATTAATTTTTTACAGTTCCGCTTTTCCTTTTCGGGACATAACTTTTGCTGAAGAGTTTGAGATATATAACATGTTCTTTACACTACCAAAGTTTCAATGTGATTGCTGAAGAACTTTTCTAGATATTTAACAAAATGTCTATATTCGAAAGTGTCTAAATACGTATTGATAAACAGTGCACGATTTAAAAAAAAAAAAAAAAGATGAAAATAATGGCAAAGGAAAAAAAACATCCTGTTTACTTTATAAAATGAACAAAAAAACCCAACATAAAATTACTAATCTTACTAATCTAATTACTAATCTAATTTATTTCTTTGACAGTTTGGAAAGTAACAAATTAGTTTTTATTAGTAGTATACTGTATACATTGCGATTATTAATTCATAAACATTGTTTTCGTCTTGCTTTGACTTTAAACCATATTCATCGTTTTCCCGTTTTCATCGTTTTTTTTTTTTTTTTTCATTCACGCCATGAAAAATTATATATCGAGGTTCTACTGTATATATTATACAGTGTGGAATGAAAAAAGAATAATTTGTTGAATAATGTGTGATGCAAATAGTCCACATAGCCACTTACATCCATAACACATCTATGAACACGTATAAAAGTTTTGAAATGGTCCTTTTAACTTCTATAAATATCCTACAGATATCTATTAGCACGACCCATGTCACTCTTTTTCACATCCATTAGATGTCTTTTACATATCCGATAAATCTCCAAATAGCCAATAATTGGACTTGTTACATCTAATACATATTGAAAAATATCTAAATCTCGTTTCATCTAACATGTTACATCTATTAGACATTGAAAAAGGCACGTCTACATTTCGTCTGCATTTAAACATATAATAGATATCTATAATGAGTACAGGGTAGCCAGGACTTTTAATGGTCATTCTTTAGATATTTTGTGTACCTTTTATGAGTTATTGGATGTAATTTAGCTGTCTAATGGATATCAGTGGCTGTATAGGAGGACGTTGATGCCCCTGATCTGCAGATCTACTAGTTATGCATATGATTAACTCAATACATAAATGAATATGATTATGAGGGGGGCTACCACCTCCCCCCGTTCTGTCAGTATGTTTATATACAAGTCAAAATGAATACAGCGATTACAAACGGCTATAACTACTTAATGAAAAAGAATTTATCGATAAGATTAACACAGAATGTAGACGGAACTTCAAAATTTTGTATACATACGTCATAGATGGTCTATGTGACTTCCCTTGGTCACACAGACAACATCTAGGCGGTAGTCCATTTCACGCCATACAATCTAAAGCATTTGTTCAGTCACCGACGCAAGCGCATTACAAATGCGTGCTTCGAGTTCTTCAGTTGTTTTGGGCATGGTAAGCACATACACCCTGTTTTTCACATTAACTCATAGATAAAAATCGCAGGGTCTCAAAGTACGCATTTGTAATGCGCTTGCATCGGTGACTGCAGACATGCTTCAGAATGTATGGCGTGAAATGGACAATCGTCTAGATGTTGACCGTGTGACCAAGGGAAGTCACAAAAAAAAATCTATGATGTATGTATACAAAATTTTGGAGTTCCGTCTACATTCTGTGTTAATCTTATCGATAAATTCCTTTTCATTAAATAGTTATAGCCGTTTGTATTCGCTATGTTCATTTTGACTTACCCTGTATATCTGTATACATACATATATATATGTATATATTTCCTTGTAGCATATATCCTTATATCAGTTGCTTTAACTCATATACTCGTACTCATATACTCATATACTCGTACTGAATTTAATGCAAAATTATTTCTTAAATTATCGGAATTGTTTTGTTTATACCTGTAATATAATTACCTATTCTATGCCGATCATTTTTCAAAGAAACCTTACTTTTTAACATTCTGTTAATATTAGTTTATTTAATTAAGTTTAATGAAGTGTCATCATTTTAAAATGCACTTTAAAGAAATACCATCTATAGACTGTAATGGTAGAAAATTCTTTTGGGTGTTCCTGTACACGAGCCACACTAGCTATACACACTAATAAAAAGTATCAACTCATTCATTCGAACTCATTATTGTTTAACCCAAATTGAAAATCGCTGGATGATTACAGAATGTCATCGGAATTCTTTTGTGTGGTCCTCTGAATAAATTATTTAGTTTACACTTACCATTTTACTTTCTGAACATTATAGTAAGGAAAGTATTGTAATCATGTGAAAAATCCGAATTTGAGATTTTGATGTTTCTATGCGTTTCGAGGTCCCCCGAGTCCGTTTTACTATTTTTACGATGATGTATGTATGTGCGTGTGTATGTATGTGTGTATGTTATGTGTATATATGTGTGTGTGTCTGTGAGTGAACACGCTAGCGTCTAAACGCTTTGTTCGAATAAGCTGAAACTTAGTACGTATATTGTAAGTCACCATAGTACGAACTCTATTGATTTTGGTGAATCTAGCACTTATAGTTTTTTTTTACAGGGACACCAGAAAAAATTCTTTATCATTATGGCCTTTGGGGCCAAATTTTTAAAATTGCGATAGCGTCTAAACGCTTTATTAACCTGAGCAAAGAATTTGCACACATGTTATAGGTCATAGTTGCACGAACTGTATAGATTTTGGTGAAGTTAGCGCTTACAGTTTTTTTACAGGGGCACAAAGAAAAATCCTTTATCATTATGGTCTATGGGGCCAACTTTTTAAAAGTGTGATAGTGTCTAAACGCCTCGTTAATCTGAGCAAAAAATTTGTACACATGTTATAGGTTACAGTTGCACCAACTGTATTGATTTTGGTGAATCTAGCACTTACAGTTTTTTTACAGGGACACAGGGTCTTCGAATTAAAAAAAAAATGTTTTATGTTTAAAGCAAAATGATAAAAAAAATTTTGTTTAATATCTTTATGTTTGAATATTCTAGAAGTAAGGTTTGTGTGTCTGTCGTTCAATAGAAAATATGTTATTTTCAATGCAGAGTCTAACAGGATATATATACAGTGGTGGACGCAATTATAAGTTCACATCCAAAATCTTGTAAAACTATAATTGACGCAAAAGCATTTGTTATAAAATATTTCTCACTTCATTTAAATCTAACTAAATAAGTATTTAACATTGATATTGTATTTTCATACAAGGGAAATGTGAAAATATAAGTTATACAAAAAATTATGTATATATTGAACGGACATAATTATAAGTTCACTTAAAAAAAAAAAAAAAAAAAAAAAAAACTTCATATATCATTAAAATTGCACTAAAAATGATATTTAATTAATGAATTTGAAAATATCAGTTAAAATATATTGTAATAGGCTTTGCAAAACCAAGCTTAACATGCCCAAAGCAAAAACACTATCTGACAGACAACAAGCTCAAATTGATGCATATTTCAAGCTGAAATTACCACACAGACAAATAGGAAAGAAGATTGAATATTCCCTATATGTTATTAATAATTATATTGAAAAAAAGTGAAAAGTTATAACACATTAAAACGGCGAAGAAGGAAGCCAATCAGAACGCAGCGTCAGAAAAACAGTTGATTGTAAAAAATGCAACAAATGAAATGCTAAATTCAAATGAAATACACTGCTCACTACAACTCCCTATCAGTCCAAGGCATCTTAGAATTCTGCATAACGAAAAATAGGTCGATTTCTAAAGAAATCAACCTAAAAGTAGTATGGATGAAAAAGAAAGTCAAACGAAAATTAGAACTAATCATAAAACAAAGGGATTAGAATTTGCAAAAAAAAAGCATGAATTATAAAGAAGAATAGAAATCAGTGATGTTCACTGATGAAAAGTAGTTCAATCCAGATGGTCCTGATCGGGTATATTATTATTGGCCTGAACTAAGGAGAGAGAAACAGATTAAATATTCAAGAAACTTTGGTGGAGGAACAGTCATGATATGGGGAGGGATTTCATATAAAGGTGTCTTGCCTCTTGCATGGATTTCCACAAAAATAAATTCGGATATATATATGAAGAATTATTAGAAACTGCATTAATCACCCACCTTGAATCAGCTAAGACCCTTGTGGAAGAGAACTTTATTCCACAACAGGACAATGCAGCCCTACACCCCTCAAAAGTGACAAAATCATGGCTTGAAGATAAACACATACTATAATTACAGTGGCCAGCATGCAGTCCAGAACTTAACCCTATAGAAAATTTATGGGGATTGATGGTGCGCAAAGTTTATGTACATGGAAAACAATTTCAGACTGTAGAAGAATTAAAAGACAAAATTAGAAAAGTATGGAACGAAATCCCTTTAGTTACCTTGTAAAATCTCGTCATATCACCAGAACGTATTCCTGAAGTCATTAAACACAAAGGAGGCTACACTAGCTTTTAACTTCTTATTATATTTAATTTATTTCGATGAAGCTTTCTCTGAACTTATAATTATGTCCAACTACTTTTTCATTTTTTGCTTCATATTCCTAAATGAGATATATTTGTTGTAAAATATCGATATTAAAAGTTCTTAAAAAATAATTTAAAATTTTCCATGTAGGTTTTGTATTGATTTATATTTCTTTTCGACTAGTAAATCTCAAAAGTATAGCTGAACTTATAATTATGTCCACGACTGTATATATATATATATATATATACAGTGATTTTTTTTTTTTTTACTTTCTTCTATATTCAATAAGAAAATATTGGATTCGTAAAAATTTTCGACCTCGGGTTTTTGATGGATTTACTCGTTTTGAGAGCTGTAGAACACGATTTGACCATTTTTAGAAAATGTTTGTCTGTCTGTCTGTCTGTGTGTGTGACAAATTTTTGTGGCAACTGTATCTCAGGAACTACTGCACAGAATTTCATACAAATTGGTATGTAGTTACACCCTCACATAAATTAGTACCTATAAATTTTTTGTAAAAATTGTCTTACAGGTTGCGTTGCCATCCCGCTTTTTCTAAATTTTTAACATGGTCGTATAGGACAAAATTTTGTATAAATGTGCATAAAGAGAATTATTTCTTAATAATCATTATGAAGTTTACAAGAATTATTTATAATAGAGATAGTCAACTGGGAAAAAAAAATTTATATGTAGGAGTATCGCCTCCCTCGAGGGGAGTAAATTTTCATGATGGGTATATTTCAAAAGAGCTCGCCAATACCTTTAAAACGAATGGTTGAACCATCTATATGAGATAATTTAAAATAAAGTTATCGATTATTTTTCATTTTTAATCCCTCCCCCCCCCAAAAAAAAAAAATAATAATAATAATAATAATAATAAAATAAAATAAAATATTTATATTATTATTACTTTATTCTATATTCAATAGAAGAAAGTATTGGATTCGTAAAAATTTTCGACCTCGGGTTTTTTAAGGATTTACACGTTTTGAGAGCTGTAGAACACGATTTGACCATTTTTAGAAAATGTCTGTCTGTCTGTCTGTGTGTGTGTGTGTGACAAAATTTTGTGGCAACTGTATCTCAGGAACTACTACTGCACATAATTTCATACAGATTCGTATGTAGTTGCACCTTGACATAAATTAGTGCCTATCAACTTTTGGTAAAAAATGTTCGACAGGTTGCGTTGCCATCCCGCTTTTTCTAAATTTTTAACATGGTGATATAGGACAAAATTTTGTATAAATGTGCATAAAGAGAATTATGTTTTAGTAATCATTATGAAATTTACAAGAATTATTTATAATAGAGATAGTCAACTGGGAAAAATTTTTTGTATGTGTAGGAGCCTCGCCACCCCCCTGGGGGGGAAGTCCCCCCTCGAGCAGAGTAAATTTTCAAGAGGGGTATCTTTCGAAAGGTCTCGTCAATACCTTTAAAACGAATGGTTGAACTATAAATCTATGATAATTTAAAACAAAGTTATCGATTTTTTTTACTTAAAAAAAAAAGAAAAAAAAATCGTTTTTTTTTTTTTTTTAACAAAATTTAACCAAACTTGGTATTTAGTTGGCCCCTGACATAAACTGGTGCTGATTAGATTTGGGGATCAATCGCTCAACAGGTGGCGCTGTGATAGTATTTTTCTAAATTTTTAACATGGCAATATATAACAAAATTTCGTATAAATGTACATAATGAGAGTTATTCTTAACCTGTGATTGTAAAATTAATATGAACTATTGATAATAGTAGTAGTTAATTAGGAAAAAAATTTTGTGCATGTGGGGGGATCGCTTCCCCCACTGGAGGGAAGTACCCCTCGGGGGGGGGGGTAAATTTTCAAGATGGATATCTTTCGAAAGGTCTCGTGAATACCTTTGAAACGAATGGTTGAACTATAAATATGTGATAATTTAAAACAAAGTAATCGATTTTATTTACTTTTAACGAAAATAAATTTTGAAAAAAAATCGTATTTTTTTTTTTTTTTTTTTTTTTTTTAATATGGTTACTGAGTGAATTTGTATAGGAAAATATAGAAGAAAGTCTTGTGGTGGCCACAACATACTAGTTTTTTTAATGTAATATTGAGAATAAAATTGACTTTTTTTTTTATAGTTAGTGCTATACTACTTCTCTAATATGGAAATCGTCTGCATTATCATGGGAGGTAATTTTTTTAAATAATAATTTTAATAAATTATTTTTACTGAGTGAATTTGTATAAGAAAAGATAGACGAAAGTCATGTGTCTTAACATACTAGTTTTTTTTTTTTTTTTTTTTTTTTTTTTTGTGTGTGTGTGTGTGTCTGTGTGTGTGTGTATCTAATTTTAGCTTAAATAAGCAGGGTCTATTTTCAGAACTAATTATTAGGTTTTTTTATATGTATATAAAATTAGTATGTTGTGGTCATCACAAGACTTTCTTCTATATAATCTTATACAAATTCACCTGGTACAAATTAATCATGATATTATTATTTATAAAAATTATCGGCCACACGCCCAAAAAAGGCAACGATGAACAAGTCGCAGGTCAAAGCGATGCTCATTGTTTTTTTCGATTCCAAGGGAGTGATCCATTTTTAATTTGTTCCACCTGGCCAACCAGTCAACACCAAATTCTACGTCGAAGTACTGAAAAGGCTAAAGGAACGGGTCAACAGCGTCAGACGCGAGATCAAAAATTCCTGGAAGCTGCACCATGACAATGCTCCCAGGCACACCGTCTTTATGACGGCCGACTACCTGACTAAGGCCGGCATCTCAACGCTCCCCCAGCCATCTTACAGTCCTGATTTGTCCTCGCCCGACTTCAAAAGACAGCATTTGGGGATTCTGGAGAACATCAAGGCGGCTACGACGAGGTTATTAAAGGACATTCCTGTGACGGACTTCCAGGACGCATATAAAGCATTTAAATCGCGTTGGAACAAGTGTATTGAAGCAGAAAGGATGTATTTCGAAGAATATTGAGTAATTGTACGAATCGGTTCAATTAACTTCTTAAAATAAAAATGGGCGCATTAATTTCGGGACAGACCTAGTATATATATATATATATATATATTACACGTGAATAATAAGGCTGAAATCAACTTTATCAAAAATTAAGCTTGCGTGTCTGGTAAAGCTGATGTCATTATAGCTTTAAAATTATTAAATATTTCATGGTGAAGCCAAATTAACAAAAAAGAAAAAAAAAAAAATCCATACTTTTTTTTAAAAATAAATATATATATTTAGATGTGAAAAATAAAATTGGAATAAACTCAAGACATTAAAGTGCCTCATTGATACATGCAAAGAAATTATTTATAAAAATTGTGCCCTTGTGGTATTTGTTCACCATTGTACTTTTTTTGAACCACAAAACCATGAATTATGTGGTCTTTTCAGTCCATTGAACTTACATTTCCGTCATGAGCCGTATAAAAGATAATACAAAGCTTTGAATAAACACATAAAATCCAAAGAATTTTCATTTTTGTAACTTTATAAAAATGAATTCATGTTAGCTTTTTACTTTCTCTTACCCATAGGGTCGAGAAAGTATTGTTTTAGGGTCAAATTTTCGAACGTGAGTTTCTGTTATATTTACATGTTCTGAGGTCCCTGAATACGAAAATCATGTTTTTAGCGAATGGTCTGTGTGTCTGTCTGTGTGTCTGTTATCAGCATATCTCAAGAACAAATAGTAGCAGAAATTCCAAACTCGGTATTCTAAATATATTCTAAATATCTTCTCGGTATCTTATAGGGATGCTACACTAAGCTTTTCGTTGAGATGAAGCAAATGGTTCGTGTACAGGGACACTCAAAAGTATTCAAATACATTACGTCTACAGGGGAAATTGCAGATAAGTAGAGTTTAACATCTATGGACTGCACTAAACCAAATGAAACGAATATATATTTTGCGTAATAGAGATAGTCAACTGGGAAAAAAAAAAATTGTGTATGTAGGAGCCTCGCCTCCCCACCTGGTGGGGAAGTCCACCCATGAGGCGAGTAAATTTCCATGATGGGTATATTTCAAAAGAGCTCGCCAGTACCTTTAAAACGAATGGTTGAACCATCGATCTGCGATAATTTAAAATAAAGTTATCGATTTTTTTCATTTTTAACAAAAAAAAAAAAAAAAAAAAAAAAAAAAAATGTAATATTGAGAATAAATTCAACTTTTTTTTTTTTTTTTCTTTTTTTTTTTTTTTAATATTTAGTGTTATACTACTTCTCTAATATGGAAATCGTGGGTATTATCATGGAAGATAATTTTTTTAAATAATATTTTTAATAAATTATTTTTACTGAGTGAATTTGTATAGGAAAATATAGAAGAAAGTCGTGTGGTGGCCACAACACACTAGTTATTTGTTGTTAGTGGATGTGCTTTACTAATAATATTTTACCATTTCCAGGAAAGCTGTTCGGGAATTGAAATAAATTCCTCATAGAGATATGGTAAATAATGTATGTTTTAAGCTAAATATTCATCGCTTGTTTTTTGTACACATTAATGAAACGGGGGGTTAAGGGGGGCGGTAGCCCCCACACACACAGAACTAATTATCATATAAAACTCTTCCTAAGCCTAATTTGAATTGTAATAAGGAGACTTGGCACTTTTGACACCGCTGAAAGTTTCATATAAAAAATTTATATTTCTGTTTAATATTTATAAATTGAACTATATTAGATTTTTTCAATAAAATGTATATTTAGGTAATATTTTTTATAGTTTTTGTTATTTGTTTTTACGGATTGGAAATCTTTATATTATGTTTTCCCAGTCTGCATTTTTTCATGAATTCCTGATCTTCAAAATGTAAAATTTCTACAGATAACTTAAAAAATTACTTAATACTTTTTGGATGTTTGCGCTAGAACCTATTTAAAAGAATTATGGAGGGATTTTGTAATTTATTAATTAGTTTTTGAGAAAAGATTTAAAAACTACATGTTTATGTAAAAAAATAATCTGGTGTGTCACTCACACGGCTTTCTCTTACCCTGAAATTTAATACTATAAATACAGGTGTTGAGGGCTACCCCCGTCAACACCCCGCTTCATTAATGCACCTACATTTATATAGAATTTAATTCGGTTATTAAACAATAAATCTGTTTTTTTTTTTTTTTTAATTTATTAAAATTATTATTTAAAAAAATTATCGATGATTTCCATATTAGAGAAGTAGTATAACACTAAATATCCAAAAAAAAGTTGAATTTATTCTCAATATTACATTAAAAAAATCAATAACTTTATTTTAAATTATTGCAGATCGATGGTTCAACCATTCGTTTTAAAGGTATTGGCGAGCTCTTTTGAAAGATACCCATCACGAAAATTTACCCCCCCCCCCTGCGGGGGAGGCGAGGCTCCTACATACACAAAAAAATTTTCCCAGTTGACTATCTCTATTACAAAAAATATATATTCGTTTCATTTGGTTTAGTGCACTCTATAGATGTTAAAATCTACTTATCTGCAATTTCCCCCATAGACGTAATGTATTTGAATACTTTTGAATGTCCCTGTACACGAACCATTTACTTGATCTTAACGAAAAGTTCAGTGTAACATCCTTATATAATACACATTTAGAATACCAAGTTTGAACTTTCTGCCATAATTTGTTTTTGAGATATGCTGATAACAGACAGACAGACACACACAGACCAACCGCTAAAAACATGATTTTCGTATTCAGGAGACCTCAAAACATGTAAATATAACGAAATATCACATTCGAAAATTTGACCCAAAAACAATACATTCTCTACCTTATGGGTAAGAGAAAGTAAAAAAAGGCTTTTTGTTATATTTTTAATATTTTTTATTTTAAAGATATTGCAAAATCCACCCCTGATCCTTTTAAGTAGGTTCTATTAAACGTCTAAATATATATATATATATACTATAAAGTCTTTTCTTAGATATTTGTAGAAGTTTTAGCATTTTGAAGATCATAAATTCATGAAAAAAAAGCAAACTGAGAAAACACATTTCAAAGATTTCAGATTTGTAAAAATGTTATATTAAAAACCATAAGAATGGTTGCCTAAATACATATCTCTATGTATTAAAAAAAAGTTACTGTCGCTGGCGTCAATTTTTTTTTTTTTTTTTTTTTTTTTTTTTGTCTGCGACCGCATTTTCTTTCGGAGGAGAGAGTCCTTCGCGTCATGAGAGGTATCAATGTGTTTCGAATACTCCAAAGAAGACATTTCAGTTGCTTAGAAATTTCTATCACTTTAATGAAAGAAGTTATTAACTAAAAACGACGGGATTATGAAGGTACTCTATTTGCCACCTTGAAAAATGTTTCGTTTCTACTAGTGATGTAGAAACGAATGTTCTTCTGTCAACAGATGTTCTTCTGTCTGTTCTTCTGAAACAAAATGTTTTTCTGTCATGAAGTCATTTTACACGGGAAAATTAAAATATGGCCCATGGTTATAGGCAGGTAGGTTGGGTTTATCATCGCACCAGTACTGCGCTATGGGTAATTGGCGACGTTTGGGACGCACCCCTAGGGATGTTCCGGAGACATGCCATCACAATTTTGATCCTCCATGGAGGGGATGGCTTACCCGCTTTGGTTATCCCCAGAGGTATAGTTTTGATGGGAACATGGAGGGCTTTGCAGACACGACGGATTTTATGTGCACCAGCAACCATTAGTATACACGACAGTCTTTGGCCGGCTCAAGTATCGAACCGGCAATCTTCCAATTATTAGCACTGCGCTTTACTGATTAGAGTATCGCGACCTAGTTCCATGGTTCTAAAAAAGATATAAAAAGGGTCATATACTAAAGCTGTAATGCAAAATGGTCTAGATATTACGAATTTCTTTGTATTCCAAAAAAATTTACTGATTTTCAGCCTAATTTTCTTCAAATAATGTGGTATTAAATATTATGTATTTCAATTTGGCATTGAATATGGGGATTTTTATAATATTTTTTCTGACTTTGTTTTGTGATATGCACTATTAATATTCCTTTTCAGTGAAAACAAAGCAGCGAATACGTGGGTAGAGCTCTGCATGGGTTAATAAGTAAAGTGAATCGGAAGGAGGCGAAGCCTCCCTCGGGGGTTGGTGAGTAGAGCGAGCAGGGGGCAGAGCTCCCTAGTGTTATTGAAAAAAAAAAAAAAAAAAAAAAAAAAAAAAAAACTAACATAGTTCAAATTATAAGTATAAAATGGAAGTATAAGCTTTTATATAAGCCTTCAGTGGTACCGGTGCTGAGTCCCCTTAAAGTTAAATTTATTTCTATAAAAGAAATGAGTAAAATCTAACTTTAGCTTATATAAAACTATTTTCCAACATTTTTTAATGAACACTAAGAAATGTTTAAACGTAAATCATTTATATCTTGCACCTTAAATTTAAATAACATGTCTATAGTAATATAAGGCAAGAGAAAGTATTGTGAGTGTCACACTAGATTTTTTTTTTCAGTATCATTATTTTGAAGCAGTAAATAATGGAAATTCGTGTCAAATGTGCTGGAAAGACGTTTAAATTTCGTTTTCTTTCACTCGAGACAAAGATATCATTACTGCTAGTCATTACATATTCGGAATCGCTTAATTTACGTTCTGAGTGGAGTTGGGTTGTTTTTATAGCTGCATGAGAATGGGCCTTAACCTCCTTCTACTTATTTATACGGTATGCTTGCAGGAATGAGGGTCGATATTGAATTAAATAGGAAAGGCGAGAAGGTATGCTGTCCGTTAAAATTAAATTCCTCTGGTATAATCGATCCACGTTCATAAGTTTGAAGAATTCTTATTTGGCTGATTAGCGAGGTCTTGGCGTTCGCTTGGCTTCCATATTCGCTTGCCGCTTCGGAGAAAAGTTTTCTTTATAGTTTTAGACTCCGGATTATTTGAATATTTGTTGAAGTCTTCATCCAATATATTCATATTTCATATCTTTGATAGATTTTCTTTTTTCCAACATTCGCTGAATATAGATGAATGGGATTTATTTTTAAATATATAGAATAAATCAACTATCTAGGTAGATTTTTCTTTGGAAATTGTTCGTGAAAATTTCTTATTAAAAAAAAAAAAAAAAAAACATTAATTGTTGTAGGAAGTTTACTTTGATATTTAAATTTTTTTGTTGGCTGTCCTAGAAAATTTTATATGGTCTATTGTATAACTATACTTTCATTGTTATTTTTTACTTTGATCTGCATTTATAGACGAAAATATTGAATTCATAAAAGGTTTTGAATTCCAGTTTTCATTGGAATATACATATCTGAAACCTCCTGAAGAAAATTTGATCATTTTTAGAAAACGTCTGTTTGTCTGCATAATTTTTTTTTTTGCGGCGGCTCTAGATCAAAAAATATTGCACATAATTTCATAAAAAATACATTTAATTGTATTTAAACATAAGTTAGTGTTTATGAACTTTTGGTACATATCGATCACCAAGTAGCATTCTTATGCAGTGATTTCTCATTTACAAGAACACTGCACATTAGATACTGGTGTATAATCGAATACGCATAAGATGTCAGAAGCCATTATGAAAAGCTATGATACAGAGCGCATATCGGCTGGCAGATGGCGCTACTATGCTGCAACTGTTTGCGTTTACGGGAAAGTTATAGCTGAGGTCTATACCGTTGAAATGCTCCAAACTTGATATATGAGATAGCCTTTATGAGAAAGAATGCTTGCTTAATTTCGATGTATAACTGCTGACAGGTGGCGCTATAATTTCTCACTTTCTGCGATTTTCCATATGCTTAGATCTCGGTATCTATTGGTCACAATTTCCTCAAACTTCATATGTAAACTCTCTATTGTGCGAAACTATGATTAAATTTGGCATAAATTTAATCATTAATTATTAAATGCATTGGATTTGTAAAAAATTTTTATTCTCCGACTTTTGATGGATTTACACGTTTTGATATGTTCTGAACAGGATATGAACATTTTTAGAAAATGTCTGTCTACCTGTGTGTATGTGTGACAAAAAAAAATTTCTACCAGTTTTAGTTCGAGAGCATGCACAGAATTTCGTAAAAAGTAGCGTTTTTTTTTTTTTTTTTTTTTTTCATTTTTGCATAAATTAGTGTCTGTTAAATTTTTGGTGCATATCGTTCAACAAGGGGCCCAGACATCCGTTATATTACATTTCTTAACGTGGCAGCTAAGCAATGAGGATAAATTTTAACCAATCATTATGAAATCATATATATGATACTTATTATAACCAGGAAAACATTTTTGTACGTATAGAAGTTTCGTCCCTCCTCCCATGGAAGTGTAAATGTTCATAGTAGGATTTTCGGGGGGAAAAAAACTCATTAATATCTTTAGCACTTTCACGAGCGTATAATTTTAATTTCTTCCGGGATTTTTTTTTTTTTTTTTTTTTTTACAAAATTTTACTTTAATTATACACAGGAAAAACTTGATTTATTTTGTTTGTTTTAGACTTGTTCGTAAATTCTAGTGGTATTTTATTTGAAATGAGCAAAATTTTCTTGCCCCTGAAAAGGTTTTAAACGAATGGTTGAACCTGTCAACTATGGAAATTTGCAACAAAATTATCGATCTTTTTCATACTTACAAAAATAAATTCTGAAAAAAAAAAAAAAATAAATAAATAAATAAATAAACAATAATAATAATTTTTTTAAGACGTCTTCTAAAGGGCACAAAATTGATTTTGCCGCGATGTGTAAGGTTATATTTTTCTCAGAAGGAAACCTTTTACATTAATCATAGAAAATACATTTCGGATTATTATTTTTTTTAATTATTTTAGTTTAATGAATAATTTGTGCAGTGCATAGCATTTTTTATCGTAAAATATAGAAGAAAGTTTGTGATGTCCACATCATACTAGTTTTAATTCTATAAATAATTTGTTTATAAATTTGTTGAAACTGTTCAAATATTCACCTTGAAAGACGTATTATTATTATTATTATTATTCCGTTCTCTTACACATATATGGTAGAAACAGTATTGTTTATGAAATGTGTGTAAACCACTTAAAGTTTAGTCTTTTTTTTTTTTTTTTTTTTTTTTTTTTTTTTAAGAGAGAGAGAGGGGGGGGGGGGGGAAACTAAATAGCCTTTCGTTCTACCGCTTTTTATGATACAGGGTAATCCAAAATGTATTTTCTTCTTAAATTTGTTGTTGGTCCTCTAATTACTTTCGTGACTAAATCGTTACTTGAAAATGAGGATCAGGTATTTGTTGGACGGTTGAAGTTCAAAGACAATTCATCCAGAATTTCCTTCGAAAATAGAATAATAATAATAATAAATAATAAAATGATTTTTTCCTCTAGTATTTAAAAAAAAAAAAAAAAAAAATAGAAGAAGAAGAAGAAGTGGTATATAATGAGTATTATTAAGCAACGTAGTAATATATATATATAATATTTAGATGAAATCTGAAGCAATTTATATGTCTCTGCAATTTATTGAAAAGTTGAAGGGGGAAAAAACCGCCGAAATTACTATTATTATTTTCGACCAAACTTGACGTTAGAAAACTGGAAAATGATTTATCCCTTGTAATAAAGACAGCGGGTGAAAAGATAAGTAGGCAACGATTTATCCAGAGTGAAACTTTAAGCTGTTTTAAAAGCGTGGTGTTAAAAAAATCAATGAAACACTATCCCACATTTAGTTGAAAATATATATATATATATATAATATCTTGAAAGAAAAAAAATTCACTATTTAGAAAAAATAATGAAGAAAAATCACCCGGTTTCCATAATTTATAGAACACTTTCTAAATGTAATCACATGCAGCATGGTTTAACTTCCGTGATAATTAATTAAAAACATACTAAACGGCTTTACCTGCTTCACTAGTCACTGCATTTAAACGATTAAAGCAAAATGAATAATTGAAACTTTTAAATAATTACTATCATACCCATACGAAATTTTCCCACTTTATTTCTTTTCTTATTTACATTTGAAATTTGAAACTTCTCCACCAAATTTTAATTCCTCAGAAGCCAAATTATTATTAAAACGAAATTAATATTGCGGGATGAAACGCTAATGGCAGTTAAACGAAAATCATTTAAAAAAAGATTTCAAAATAAATTTTAGATTTGACGACCCAGTTTTCATACTTCTCCAGGTAAATGCAGCTTTAATATAGGATCTCCATGGCGACTTTCAATTTTTTTTTCGCCATGCTGGAGATATATTTTAATTTATTTTGGCATATTTTTTGTTAAAAACACCTGGTGCCTATTTTGATTATACTTTTTATCATTGCGATTTTTAGTCAGTGTTTGACAAGAGTTCATATTCTGTTTCTTTTATAAAATGGTTTCATCAGACCAAATGTCGTTATTTTTCTGACATTACACTGCACTGCACTGCAAAACAGAAGAAATATTTCGAGTCCTGATACCATTCTTGCTGATTCGTATGTAAAATGACCTCCTGAAACCGAATATGACCCCCATATTGCCCAGTCACCCACCATTTTCTCGGGCTCCACCCCCAATTTTTATCACTGTCCGGTAACTTTATGGCCATGAGCTTAATTTGGAGAATGGAAAAGAACTATTTTAACATTTAAAAACAAAAAAATATAATGTATAATAAATAATAATAATAATTTATTAATAAAATATAATAATTGTAATATAAAATTTTAGTGGCAACCCCCCCCCCCTTCTAATTTTTCACCTTGCTGCAAATGTTCATGATGTTTTAAAATTTCCCAATTCTATAGCCTCTTAGAAGATATTTCACAGTTAAAAAAATCCTTTCCTCTCCTACAAATCAAATTTATAGCTATAAAATTACCGAAAAGCGACAAAAATAGAGAGCGTCCCTAAAATACAGAAAGTGGTGGGGCAAAATGGGCGTCATATTCCTATTCAGGAGGGGATTTTACGTAAGAATTTGTAAAAATGATGTTGGAGCCGATTTTCATGCAGAGCAGTGTTATTGAACTGAGTCCGTGTGCTTAAACATTGCCTACGGATACATACTATTTTTTTACTTTCCGAACACTTTAGTGAGGAAAGTATTGTAATCATGTCAAAAATCCGAATTTGAGATTTTGATGTTTCTATACGTTTTGGGGTCCCCTGAGTCCGTTTTCATTATTTTTACGATGATGTATGTATGTGTGTGTGTGTGTGAACACGCTAGCGTCTAAACGCTTTGTTCGAATAAGCTGAAAGTTGGTCTGTATATTGTAAGTCACCATAGTACGAACCCTATTGATTTTGGTAAATCTAGCACTTATAGTTTTTCTACAGGGCACCAGGAAAAATTCTTTATCATTATGGCCTGTGGGGCCAATTTTTTAAAAGTGCGATAGCTTCTAAACACTTTATTAATCTGAGCAAAAAAATTGGATACATGTTATAGGTCACAGTTGCACGAACTGTATAGATTTAGGTGAATTTAGCACTTACAGTTTTTTTACAGGGACACAAAGAAAAATTCTTTATCATTATGGCCTATGGGACCAAATTTTTAAAAGTGCTATAGCGTCTAAACGCCTTATTCAATTGAGCTGAAAATTTATATGAATATTATAAATCACTGTTGCACTAATTATAAGCATTTTGGTGAATCTAACATTTATAGGTTTTTACAGGGACACAACGAAAAATTCTTTATCATTATGATCTATGGGCTCACAGTTCAGTAGAGTTAAATAAAACATCATGTAATATATGGAGAAAAATACTCAAACACTCTATTATGGTTTTCTCTCTTTTGTTTGTTTAACAACTCCTCTTTCTTCACTTCATCTACAAAACTGTTAATTACTCAATGTTCGGAAAGTCGAGTGGAGTCACTCCAGATTTTTTTTTTTTTTTTTTTTATCCTTGCATATTTTATTAATTATGTCACTACCATATCGTTTCGATAAAATTTAATCGCAAGAGAAATATTTATATAGATTGGATGACTCTCAAAGTTCGAGTAACATTTCATAGATGAATTTATCCGTTATTTAATTACACTCCATGGATTTTCAACGAAAAATATTACTGAGAGACTAAATATTGATCATTCTATACCTTTTCACCATTTAAAAAGTTTGAATACATTGCGAAATCCGATTTTTCTGCAATTCCACTCATTATACTCTCATGGGACGCAATTCAGCCATTGCAATATACTGAAAAAGTATATATATATATATATATATATATATATATATATACCCCACTGTTACAAATTTCAACAGAAATCTCTGCGTAATGTATTATCTTAAGTCTTACGTAAAATTACAGGGAAAAATACACGGAGATGTTAAAAAACTTATTTTATATATTCACTTTAATAACTAATATTAATTTAATTAATTATTGGTGAGACTATATTTCGTTTTTGACGCTTTCGAATAAAATTGAAAAGAATTTATGACATTACTATATCTATTGGTCTGTCTGTCTGTCCACATATCCGCACCACCTCACTAGTAGTTTTGTTCTCGAAGCAGGTAGAAGAGAGGTATCAAGTTCGAACCAGGTCATTTTCCTTGCCCTACACTGTTAAAAATTTCAACAGAAAACTCTGTGTAATCTATTATCTTAAGTCTTACGTAAAATTACAGAGAAAAATACACGGAAATGTTTAAAAACTATTTTTTATATATTCACTTTAATAACTAATATTAATTTAATTAATTATTGGTGAGACAATATTTCGGACTTAGAGTGCTTTTTCTAAAGTACAAACAGTCACTTTTAATTTTAATTAAAAAATTAAATAATAAAATTAGGTAAAAATACAGAATAAAGATTGAGAATCTCGATTATTCACTTTTAATTAAGAAATTTACAGAGACTCTAAATAAATATTTACATTAAATTTACAGAAATTTTTAACAGTGCACCTTCATCTAGAACGAACAAATAATCATTTTTTAAACTAGAAATATAGATTTCCAAGCTATGTGTATAATGTAAACTAATAAACTGGGTAAACGAAAGGATCGAGATTATATAGTCTGTACACTTTTAGACCCAATATTATGAATGTTATGAAAATCTTATATTGCGAGAATTTTTCGCTTGTTTTTATAGAATTGGGCCTTTAACTCAAATTATATTTGCTAAAAATGGCTTCTTGGGTTCACATTTATTGGAAGAGATATTTAAATAGGTTTCACATCAAACGTTCCAGAACTCTGATAGGGGTTTCTAGAACTCGAATGTAAATTTTACTTACTTTTCTAGTTTTGAAGTTGATTTCTTTAGAAATAACACATCGTGAACTATATTAGCACTTTATCAATGTGTATAAACGTTTAAATTTATCCTGACGTCAAGTTTTGTTAGATGCATAATTTAATTTTTTATAATATTTTTATTGTTCACGTTTAATTAAATGTATTTATTTTTATGTCGAAAAAAATGAACTTGTAAATTTTTTTGGCAACAATTAAATTATAGTTCATCTTTAAATGGCTATTTTAAAAACTATTATGATGTTATTATTTTCATATTTTAATTAATTAAAAGAAAACTAATCAATAACTTGAAAATCGGGCTTGAAGGTTCTCTAGGACTACTCTGGGGGCAACTTCCTGCCGAATCAAGTGACTGTCCGAGCTACCGTCTTTGCGCTACCCTATTCACAGACACACACACAGGCGTTGCCATGTATATGTTGCAAATAGTTTGAACTAGAATATATATAATTATCAAACTTTGCTGAGACAGAATATACCAAATTAGACTTTTTATAAACTGACTGACTGAGATCATATGGATAAGTAATATTATAATAAGAGATATATTTAGATTCCATTAATAGTCCATGATTATCATTTTGTATGATATTTTAACATTAACATTTTAAAAACCATGCAATTTAAAATGAAAATATTCAACGTTATGCGAGTAATTAGAATGAGTATTATGACATTTAATTTTAGATCAATGGTTATGAAATCTAAAGTAGGTTACTAGTTTAGCCAATATATCCCATGTGACAAATAATAAATAATATTAAAAGATTTGCGGAAAATTACCAAATTAGAGGAATTTTTCATTGTGATAATTCGTAAAAAGACAATTAAGACACTTAGCTAAATTACAAGTTTGATAGTGTAATCTACGATTGGGACTAGAAAAACTCTTTTATCGATCGAAAGAAATCCCTATAAATTTCCCAGTACCAAGTATTAAAGCTAGTTTTACAAAAGGCTAATTTACCAGTTTCTAAAATACTTCTCAGTACTACCAATTTTGTATTATGAACTTTATAAATGCAATTATACAAATGTTAATAACAATGGTAATTAAAAGAAATAAAAATAATAATAAATAAAATAATTAAAAATAGAAATTTATCTCGATCCAGGGAAATCTCTATAAATTTACCCCTACCGACCATTAGAGTTAGTTTTACAAAAGATTTATTTGCCAGTATCTAAAATTATTTTAAGTACTGACATTTGTATTAAGAATTTTATAAATGCAATTACACACATGTTAATAACAAGGATAATTAAATGGAATAAAAATAATAATAATAAAAATAATTATATATATATATATATATATATATATATATATATATATAATTAAAAATAAGACTTTAAATAAATAGTAATTGAAAGTTGCATAAAATCTTAAATATAAATTTAATTTAATAAAACAGATATAAAAATCTTGCATAATATGTAGGGGAGAGTGGGGATGAATGGGACGCAGGATGAATGGGACAATAGCAAAAATTTTATGTTTTGCAAGCACTAGAAACTTGACAATTTTTATGATATATGGCAGTACTGAGGTCATTCATCAAGTGTAGTTTCAGAGTTGTGCTGTCTATTGAAGGGCAGAAAAAAATTAAAGTGTCTTTCTCTGCTGCCAGAGTAAGTTTTTACTGATTCTATTAGATAGTAGTTAAAAATTAACTATTTGCTTAAAGTTAATATAACTCATATATGCTGAAATGGCGTAATCTTTTATTGTGTTTATGATATTCAAGAAAAATATTGACAATTGTTCCTTAGGCCTATTTCATGTTTTATATGATCATGTGGTGGTGGGGATGAATGGGACATTCCCCACTAATGAGCTAATTTAAAATTGTACACAAGAATTATATTAAAACAAATCGCAAATAGATTTTCAATATTTTTATAACCTGTAGCTCAATAGTTATAACATGAGATTATAAAAGTAGCATGGATTTAGAGAAAAATAGATCGAAATTAATTGTTCTGATTTTTGTTTATAATAATTATGATTAAAAAGATTACAAGTTAGAATATTCAATGCAACTTAAATCAATAATATCAATAATTAAAAAAATAAATAAATAAACTAATAATAATTGGATTAAAATCACAATTTCAATCAAGCTAGTTAAATAAATCCTGGTGATTATTAATGTAATACAGCTTATTTTTCCCGATCAGTCGGAAACAAAAATTTATATGGATAATTTTTACTCTATTATAATGATTTATATCTTTCTAGTGTTCTTATTTATTTATTTATTTTTAGATTAGATTTTATTAGATTAAATTACCAAAGCATAGAGCACTAAGAACTGTGCGAACCAAAGGACTTTTGCCTTTTGATGTTTATTAATTTGAGTCAATACATCAGTTTATGTTAATTTCAGTAAATTCATAGTGTGTAATAAAATCACGTGTATAATAAAATCACATAAACCAATTTAACTTAAAAAAAAAAATGATTTACTTTCCATTTTGTTTTCTTTTCTTTGTTAACTCCAGTCCTGTCCCATTCATCCCCATAGGTGGGGATGAATGGGACAATGCACATGCATGTAAAAAAATATATATATTGTTAATTAAAAATGATAACTTTTTATTAAAGTTAGTATGTTTATATGTAACTGATTACTGAAGTGTACTTATGAGCAATGTTATAAAATTCTGAATTATATGTGGTGAACGTTATTAATAAAAACATGAAAAATGTCCCATTCATCCCCCACTCTCCCCTACAATAAATGTGCAATTATATTTAATAAAAATTGAAAATGAAAATCAATTTATTAGATATTAGAATAAATGAAATATTTATAGTATAATAGATTAACTAAAAAAAAGAAAAAAATTAAATTAATAAATATAAATCTAGAGATGAAAAGAAAAAGTGTAAGATACATATGTACAAAAATTTCAAAATAATCAATCATAAGCAAACCTAAATCTAGTTGTAAAAAAATTAAAAGACAAAAAAATTTAAATCTTCCAACACCTATTATCCTAATGGATAATAGGTATAATAAATCACAAATCATTTAATCCAAGTTAACGAAAAATTTTATCAAAATATTTATGCTGATTTAAATCATTCAATATATAAAAAGACTTTTAGAACTTTACTTGGAACTTCACTAGAACTTCACTTCTAGAACTTCACATGTACTCTGTCCCACGAAATTCATAAATCTAGCATTTTGCAAAAACTAAAAGATTCAGAAAATGTATACAATAAAACCTATAATTATATATAAACTATAGAAAAACATTTGTAAATTTATTTTTGCCATTAAATAGAAGTTCCCATTACACCTTTTTTTAAAGTTTTCCAACATAACGTTTTTAGTTCTCATTTTAGTGATAGTACATTTTTTGATTTATTACACTATAGTGCTGTTTTATTTAATGTTAAACTTACATTAAAACTTTGTCATAAAATTAATAACTCTCAATTAATGTTAAATTTTATTAATTATACTTTTTAATAAAAGTAACTTGTTCAGATTATTTTAATAATCCTAATAATCAGTTATCCTAAAAAATTTTTGTTATCACAAAATCTTCAAATACAATATTACTTTTGGACGTAAAATTTTTAATTATAATAAATTTGCTAAATATTTTTCTGCTAAGGATAATCCTTCTTGATATTGTTCTGAATCTAAATATAAATCTTTTTTCAACCAATATCATGGTTATGTAAATTACTGATGATATCAATATTGTAGAAAATCTTATTTTAAGAAATTTAATGAAGTTTGGTACCGAATTTCGTACTTATTCTAAATATAATATAAATGATATTATTACTCAACTTAATCTAGATTTAGATTTATTCATGCATAAAATTAAAAGCGATTATAATAAACCGGCAGAATATTTTAATGCGTAAAAATTTATTTTACTTGGTAAATTTAAACTAGATTTAATTCTTAAAATGAACCAATTCTCAAATATCAAATACTATAATTTTAAGGAAATTAATTCTGCAATTAAAAATTTATAAATTAAATTCATTATTACTTATGTTGACAAAGCTAATATCACTGCGCTGAAAAAAAAAAAAAAAAAAAAAAAAAAAAAAAATGAGCCCTGATACCATTTTTACTGATTCTTATGTAAAATGACCTCCTAAATATGGCACCTATTTTGCTCAACCACCCCCCCCCCCCCACACACACACCCGTTTTCTCGGGATTCCACTCTCTCCCCCAATTTTTATTAATGTTCGGTAATTTTATGGCCATGAATTTGATTTGGAGAATGGAAAAGAATTATTTTAGCACTTAATATATATATTTATAATAATTAATAATAATAATTTATTAACAAAATATTATAAACGTAATATATAATTTCAGTGACAAATCTCCCCCCCCCCCCCCTAAATTTCCCCCTTGCTCCAAATGTTCATGTTTCAGAATTTTTTTTAACTTTGTAGCCCTTTTAGAAAATATTTAACAGTTAAAACAACCCTTTCTTTCCCTACAAATGAAATTTATAGATATAAAATTACAGAAAAGTGATAAAAGTAGGGGGGCGTCTTGAAAAAAAGGTGGGTGATAGGGCAAAATGGACGTCCTATTCGGATTCAGGAGGTCATTTTACATAAGAATTTGAAAAAAATGGTGTTGGAGGCGATTTTCATGCCGAGCAGTGTAATCGTAATTACTTTTGGAGAATATTACTCTAAAAATAAAATAGTGTGAAAAAAGGAGCGGGACTAACAATCCTACGGAATATTAATTATGATGTTGGCAGGTACGAAGTAATATAAATTAATTTAAATTTAGTTTAAATTTAATGTCAACTATTCCTTTCGAATAGTAGCAGGGTTGTAGCAGGTCACATTTCCCCCCTGATTCTTCCATCAGTATTTTTCTTTCGGAATTTTTAGTAGTATTTTGTAGAATAATATTATTTACTTGCTTTATTAGTTAAGTAAAAAGTTTATCATATAAATTTTCTGGTGGAAGAATCGGGAAAAAAAAAGGTGGATTAGTAACTACCCTGAGTAACATGATTAAAAAAAAAATATTTACTCTCAATTGTATATATAAATTTAATTTCGTTTAGTGTAATGGTAACATTGTATCTTAATATAGTAATCTAGTTTTAAGTTAATCTTTTTATTTTAAAAAGTAGCAAATAAATGGCTGCACCACTATTGCACTGATTTAAAAAAAAAAAAATATATATATATATATATATATATATATATATATACACTCCTTCTCATAATTATAAGGACACCCGTTTTCTATATTAACTAAACACTGAACACTATTACTTAAACAAATATATTTTTAATTAATTTGAATTTCATTAATAGACTATATTTAAAAAGTTTTATCGTTTTTCTATCTTAAAAAACTTTAAATATGGTAAAAAGATGATTTTCAGGTGTTCACAATTATAAGGACAGCTCGAATTTTAGTAATTTGTTTTCAGTTATTCTTTAAATTAATATTTTATGGGGTCTCTTTTTAGGGTTAAACAGCCAGACATTCTCTCTGTATATATATATACATTTTTTTTCAATATTCAGTTTCAATACCATTTCATATAGCATATATGATATTCTTAATACATTTAAACTATTTAAAATTACTTTCCACTTGCATGCACTTTTCTAATATCATAAGTTAAGGTTTTTTCAACTTTTAGGCCATGGGAAAGGCAATAATACAGAAGTTTCTTTCTTCAAACTATTTCCTATTGCTCTAAAAGCAGAGCAAAAATGTAAGTCTTGTTGAAAAAAATATTATTACCCCCCAAAATCTAACAAAAATCTGATAATTCCACGTTTAAAATTTGCGGATATTCTCTTGATGTTCATAATAATAGAAAAAAATTACTAAATTCATTCTGCCTTCAGTAGAAGCAGCTCCCCAGAGCACCATAGATCCACCTTTAAAATGCCCGATTCATATCTGCCTTTAAAAAATCTGCTCTGTCTTTCGCTATCTTCAGATCGTGCCAGTAACTATTAAAACCATTTGGTTAATCAAGAATAAAATGTTTTTCATCCGAAAATGCAACATTTTACCATTTAATATTGTCTTTATTCAACTTTAACACAGACGTTCTTTCCCCCATTAAATGCTGATTGATTATTACAGGTTTTTTATTCATTTTAACATATTATTAATTATTTTAAACATGCATAAATGTAGACCCTAACCTTTCGTTAAAAATTACGAACAAATTCGGCAGCAATCATTATGAATAGAACAGTAAGAGGAATTATGAGTCTTCGATCTCTGTAAAACAACTCTGATTTTGCATCAGATCTCTCTCCTATCGAACCAACAGTTCAATATTTGATCACATTTCCTTCGGCAATTTTAGACCTTCGAATTTCATTAGAAATTCGGCGGATTGAAATTATCCCTCCACTTAAAAAACACATTTATTATACTTCACTACTTGAATGTTCTTTTTTTCGAGGAATTATCAGTAATGTCATTTCAAGAAAAATTGAAGGCTTATATATGAATTAATCTAGCCCAGTAGTTAACAAATTCGCATGTCAACTGTAATTTATGCGCTAGTAAATTAAATAAAACGAAAAAATCTGGATTGTCCCTATAATTATGAACATCTAAAAACGTGGAGAAAAACACATTTTGCATTATTTTTTATTAATTTTGTTTTATATTAAAAAATTATAACAGTTTTGGTTTTCAGAATACTAGATATATTAACTACACTTAGTATAATCTTGTTTACAATTATTTTTACGTTAGTTATTTAAAAATATAAAGTGTCCTTATAAATATGAGAAGGAGTGTATATATGAAGAATCTTTGGCGTTGTTAAATAAACCTTTATATTTCAATGAACCTATGTGCTATTCTCATACAAATTGTTATAGACTAGCAAACCCGTGTGAAATTTTCGCACTTTATTTCTTTTCTTACTTACTTTTAAAATTTGAAACTCAAAAATATTATATCAGTTTCACCACCTAATTAAAATTTTAATTTACCACAAGCCAAATTAATATTAGAACCAAATTAATGTTGTGCAATAGTGAAATCAAAATCATTCAAAGGAAGGTTTCAAAATAAAATTCATGGTTGATTCCTTTTAAATTTTTATCACCAAATTGGCGATGACATTTTATTTATTTGTTTTGGCATAATTTTTGTTTAAAAAAAAGATCTGGAGTGACTCCATTTGACTTTCCGAACACTGAGTAATTAACAGTTTTGTAGATAAAGTAAAGAAAGAGGAGTTGTTAAACAAACAAAAGAGAGAAAACCATAATAGAGTGAGTATTTTTCTCCATATATTACACGATGTTTTATTTAACGCTACTGAACTTCGAGCCCATAAAAGATAAAGATTTTTTCGTTGTGTCCCTGTAAAAACCTATAAATGCTAGATTCACCAAAATGCTTATAGTTAGTGCAACAGTGATTTATAATATTCATATAAATTTTCAGCTAAATCGAATAAGGCGTTTAGATGCTATCGCACTTTTAAAAATTTGGTCCCATAGGCCATAATGACAAAGAATTTTTCTTTGTGTCCCTGTAAAAAAACTGTAAGTGCTAAATTCACCAAAATCTATACAGTTGGTGTAACTGCGACCTATAACATGTGTACAAATTTTTTGCTCAGATTAATAAGGCGTTTAGACGCTATCACACTTTAAAAATTTGGCCCCATAGGCCATAATGATAAAGAATTTTTCCTGGTGTCCCTGTAAAAAAACTATAAGTGCTAGATTCACCAAAAGCAATAGGGTTCGTACTATGGTGACTTACAATATACGTACCAACTTTCAGCTTATTCGAACAAAGCGTTTAGACGCTATCGTGTTCACTCACAGACATACACACACATACATACGCACACACATACATACATCATTGTAAAAATAGTGAAAACGGACTCAGGGGACCTCGAAACGTATGGAAACATCAAAATCTCAAATTCGGACTTTTGACATGATTACAATACTTTCCTGACTATAGTGTTAAGAAAGTAAAAACTAATTCCTATTTTGATTATACTTTTTATGAATGCGTTTTTTAGTCAGTTTATGATAATAATTCATATTCTGTATATATCTTTAGGGTATTGCTAAATTTAAAATGAATCTTGAAAAGATTCTGAAGAATCAACTTTTAAAAATATATTTTTCCATAAAATGGTCTCATAAGAAAAATGTCATTTTTTTTTCTTATTACATCATCAAGCTGAAACCGAGTGCTTAAATATTATAAATATTTTTATAAATATTTTTAAAATCATTTATAATCATGTCCATTTATAATTTTTTTTTTTTTTTTTTATCCTTGCGTATTTTCTTAATTAGGGAAGAATGGGGCACAGTGGACCACCCCTATTTAAATCTCTTAATATTTAACTCTTTTAGTTTATATTGAGACTCATATATGGCAGCATGGTACTACTTGTATACATCCAAAAAAATACATGGTAAATGCTAAGGTAGCCATTTTAAACAATTTTTATATTTTGAGATGCTGAAAATATTTTTTCAAGTTTGAAGATTTTTTAATTTTATCAGGACTGAACTATTGACTACAAGTATTGGATAGTTGTTAAGAAAAGGTAAGATATTGTTGTTTTTAAAATTTATAAAAATTATTAGCATATTTATAGTCTATATATAATTTTAATATTATTATTTGTTTTGTCTGGACATGGGGCACAGTGAACCATCTCTACGTGAGGCACAGTGGACCACCTTCCAATGTGCCTAAAAGTCCAAATTATATTTAATACCTTATTTATTTTAGTTAAATTTACATATACAAATATAATGTGACTCAAAATAATTAATAAAAAGAATAATAATCTTAATGTTATAATAAAATAAATTTCTGAAAAGGGAAAATAGTTGAATAGTATAATAATTATGAATATCTAAATTTAATAACTATTTGAATTGTTAAATATTAAAAAAAATAATTATGTGATATAATAAATAGTAGGTTATATAAATTTATTGTTGTTGTTTTTAGAAATAGTAACATGTAAAAGATAAAATTAGAATAATTTTAGTAAAAATTTTTTATCTTACAAATATAATGTAAAGTATTCATATCTCAAAATAATTAATAAAAATATTTGAATAGTAATATAATGTTTAATTATAAATTTCATAATTTTTTATAACTATATAACATTAATAAACAAATTAAAAATACATCTTATTGTTTTTAGTGATGGCACGTAAATGACAAAGGAAATCTGATATAGGATTCTTCCTCTAATTTGATTTCTTATTTATTTTGATTTCCTTTAAATTTTTGGTAATTTTATTTCATGAAAATGTTCGAATTATGTTATTTAGACTACAATTGCATAAGAAACTAATTTTAGAAAAAAAAAAAAAAAAAAACGAGTAAGTTATATTAATTGTACATGAACAACAAAGGTTGGTCCACTTTGTGAGTGCACACAATTTATTTTTTTTTATTCATAATGTATTAGAGGTATTGTTATAAAAAAATTACGACATGTCAAGAAAGGCTTAAAGAATGTTTGCTAATTTTTTCAAGTACCTTGCTTTTTATTTTTGGTGAAAAAAAAATTAAAAGTGTAAAAGTGGTCCACTGTGCCCTGGTCTCCCCTACATCACTATCGTATCGTTTCGACAAAATGTAATCGTAATTGGTCTACGTCAGAGAAATGTTATATAGATAGTTAAAATAGACATCGTAATCATAATCGGTACCTACATTTAATAATTCTTTACAGGGTTACCCAAGCCTTCACCGAAACATATGAAGTGTAACATGGTTTTTTTTACATTCATAAAGCTCCAAAAGATTTTTTTTTTTAAATCCTATAAAATGCTTAAATTCAAAAGTATTCAAATAGTCTGTCTATACAATGTATACGCTAGTGAAAGTAAACAGAGTTTTACCTACTTTGTGCACATACTTTTGATTTAAAACTGGAATTGAAATAATTCAAGTAAAACAATACCAACAATATTTAGAATCAATTTATTATTATTATTATTATTATTATTATTATATTTATTTATTTATTTATAAGTTTACCGATTTTCTCTTAAATGAACAAATCATTTCACTAACAGACCCTTTTGTTATTTTTATAAAGGTTTTGAGTCTTATAAAATGTATGTACAAAAATGTCATTCAGATAGTCTGGTAATTTGAAATTAAAATGTTACGCTGTATAGCAAAATGAAATCAAGTTGTGCCTGACATTATGGCGTGTTGACAAAAACATAATTGCATTTAAGACAGTTTTGTCTTTCTGTAAAAGCCAAAAATCAGGAGGTTTTTTTTTTTTTTTTTTTTTTTTTTTTTTTTGGGGGGGGGGGGGGCTTAGAAATTGATTCGGAGGACAAATTATTTTCAGGAAAATCACTTTTCATTGAAGACTCATTCTTCCCCCAATAAAAAATACTACAGAAAGAAAATGGCGTTCATTAGTTCGATAAAAATCACAAAATATGGATTATTAGAGTCTAGAAATCGGTCTGTCATTATATAATATTCAAGACATAGTATTTTTAGTAATTATGCGCTCTTTGACGGTGAATTCCAAACATTGGAGGAAATAAATAGCTTTGAATATCTCATTGAAAATTTTATTTATTTATTTATTTATTTGAAGGTGTGCATGTGTGAGAGGATTATAAATTGATTTGTCATAGCGTCATCTATGGGGGCGGGAGGAAAAAACATTTTATGTGTTTTCGGACATTTAACATTTAGAGTCATGAATCGAAGTATAGTTTTTGATTAAATTTAGATTGTTAAAGGCTTTTTGGTTGCATGTGCATTCAAGCATGCATACACACATACAATATTCAGAGTGCACGCATATGTGTATGTTATTATATATATATCCATATATATATTATCATAATTAAATTTCTAATCATTAACATCTTTCTAATATCACAAAGATTTTTAATTTCCTCCATTTATTTTTTGTTTATTTATGTTCCATTGTTAATATTCAAAACATTGAAAAAATGTTAATTTAAACAATCGGTTTCAACAATACACAAGTTTTACAAAGTATTGTTTCCCATAAAATAATTTTCAACAAAGGTGTCTAACAAAAGAGTAAATATTTAACGCGTAAAACAATTAAAAGCAGAAATATTTCAAAGCAATTTGGTGTTCCAAACTTTTCTGAGAACGTTTTAAGCTTTTTGACTTTAAATACTACTAAGTAAATAATATTTTAATTTAAAAAGGACTTTTATTCTCAAAACACATTTCCGTGACAATGGATGTAAACTGTGATAAAAATATTAATGTCATCAACGAATCAAATAGCTTTCAGAAGACACTTGATATCTTAGATAAACAGAATTTTCAGTGTCTTAAAACTATTGGTAGAGGAAATTTCGGTTGTGTCTATGAATTGAAAAATCTTCAAAATGATGAGACAGTTGCGGCTAAAGTCATTGTCGCTGATAAAGTGTCTAAAGGTGAGAGAATCATATGGCCAAGTCTAAAGAATGAACATTTGGTGCCTCTGTTGTCATCATATTATTTCGAAAGCACCAATACATACGTTTTTATGATGAAAAAGCATGAAAAAACTTTGTTAAATCAAATGGAAGACATGTCGTTTCGAAAAGATCCAAACGCATTCAAGAGAGCAGTGTCCTATTTGAAAGACATCGTAGAAGCACTGTCCTACATGCATAAACTGGGAATATGTCATTCGGATTTAAAAACTGACAACGTTCTACTGGATGAATTTGATAAAGCTGTAGTATGTGACTTTGGATTTGCGCAAAAGCCGCTTTTACTGATTGACACGTACGGAGTGCCGATGAAGTATTGTGCTCCTGAAGCAAAGCAGACTATACAAGGTCGAAGTTTTGTTGATGGTTTCCGGCTTGACCAATACAGCCTGGGAATATTAGCACTGGAAATGTTCACTCATCATTCCTTAATGAGAACAACTGGACAAACAAATCCATTAAGGTTTAAATGGTCGACAGAAATATATCCAGTTTTGTACGACATCTTGCAAATTAAGCGCTTCAAAGTTTTGGTCGAAACTGAGTTCATGACGTCCAGCATACCAACATCTTCAATGCAGGACGTGTTAGATTTAATCAAGTCACTTATTCGGATCGATCCTACCAAAAGAGCAACTGTGTGTGATATTTCAAAGTTCAGAATCTTCGGAGGAAAAAAAGAGAAAACTCCTGAAGATGCCATATGGATACAAAAAACTGAACCAGACGATTTAGACAAGATGATTGGATCGCTTGCTCCAAATCCCTTGCTCACTGTTGAAGATCTAATCGAGCAGAGAAAGCAAAAAACTGTTTGGAATGTTTCTGTGATGGATTTATCTGAAAACGTTGAGTCACAAAAAGTAAACGACGATAAAGGAAATGAGCAAGCATCCTCCGAAGTTAATGTTGTAGAAATCGAAACAAAGAAAAGAGAAGTTCATTCGAGTCCTGGTTGCCACACGACTAGACGTAGATCATTCTGTAATTGGTTTAGGAAAAGAACAACATGGATAAGGAGCGTGCTTAACAGTTGTGTTGGGCGAAAGTCACGGAAATGAGAGAATAGTTTTCCCGACTTGTTTTGAAACCATTTTTTTAAAATAGAACCTTGCATCCTCCCTGGAATCAACAGTATTAGCAGCAATCCATAAACCAAGTCAATTGTAATAGCCTTTGTATGGTTCCCTCCTATTTTTTGAGCCTGGAGCGTAGACTTTATTTCAAAATTTTGGACTTCTAGATGAAACAACTCCATCACTTAAATAAAACCCATTTTGGCTCAACCATCGCGACCCAAATGATGTTGTATTTTGGCAATCTGGTCTAAATAAAGGATACGTGTTCAGGTCAAGACCAAGACTCTTGTTTTATATGTGTAGTTACATTAATTTCTTTTCTTTCTTTCTTTCCTTTCTTTTCTTTTTCCTTTTTTTAACAAAATGAAGTTTGTATCATATACTAAACAAAAACTATTAAGATTAAAATAATTTTCTTTTTTGAATATGAATAGCCAAGAATAAAAGCGATATATTTGCAGGAATAATATAGTAGTTCTCAAAAATGTAAATACAAATATTATGCAAAAGAGAGAACTGGATTTAGGGCTCAGATAAATTAATCAAGATGATATTTTAACCAATTTCTCCATTATTTTTTGCAACTTCCGAAAGAAAAAAAAAAAAAAAGCTGTACAATTTTGATTTACAAATATTTTCCATTAATTTTTATACCATAAATAATATGTATTTTAAACGCTTGGTGTACAACTTTTAAAAAATATATCTGCATTAATGACCTATTTATGTAGAATTTATAGAATTAATTACGAAATAATTAGAATTCTGTTGAAAAATAATAACAATAATACTTTAATTAATTGAATTTGATTAATCGAAAGAAGTTTTTCTTTCTTTCTTTTTCCTTTTTTTTTTTTTTTTTTTTTTTGTGCGTGTGTGTGTCAACAAGAAGATATTATAAAATAAAGTTCCTTCAATAAGAGTATTGCAGTCTTATCGTATTAACATATTTAAAAAATATTTTGATATTTATACAGATGTTTCAGAAAATGTAACTTTACACCATAATTTTTTCATTTGTTTGAACAAATGTATTAAGCAAAGACAAGGAAATTATGAATTGTTTAAAATATAAATAAAGGAAATAACGCGGTGTATCTTTTATTATTATTATTTTTGTTGGTGTTTATAAAAAAATAAATGTACATATATATACACTCATGTCCATAAATTAAGGATAATTCAGAAACACATGGAAATCGAACTTTAATGCAAAAATTTCACCTGTAGAAATACCACACACATCTTTAAGAATAATTTGAAAATTATAGGAAGACATCAGACGCCGCCGATATGATGTTACAAGGACGAAAGTATAAGAAGGGGTAGATAAGGAATGGGAGCAAAGAAGGAAAATTGTTCACAAGCGTTCCGTACGCCGCTCAGTGCCACAATCGAATAGTTATGACACAGAGGATGCATACAGATAATTTTTTACGTGGTAGAAATATCGGCCGACTAAAATGTGGGCGTACTCAGATAGAAGTATCGGGAGAACTTGGAATCGCCCAAAGTGTCATCTATAGGCTTTGGCAACGATTCCAAAATAATGGAAATGCTAGTCGACGTTACAGTACTGGTCGGCCCAAGTTACAATTGTGAATGACAGCCGGTATTTGGCAGTAACTGCCAAAATAAGCAGAAAAAGCACAGCATCAGACCTGTCTCGTCAGCTGTCTGCAGCCACGGGTACCACAGTTTCAAGGCAAACCGTGTATAGATGTTTGGGAGATATTGATCTATATGTTCGCAGGCCTGTTAGATGTGTTCCACTTGCGGCAATGCACTGTTGCCAGCGGTTAACTTAGAGTAGAGAACATACAATGTGGACAGCGGCACAGTGGGCTTGTGTGATGTTTTCCGACGAGTCCAGGTTTAACTTTCAGTGTAATTCACGCCAGACTTTCATATGTAGAACGCCAGATACTAGTTACCACCAAAACAACATCATTGATCGACAGTGAGGCTGGAGCACAGATTATTATACAGATAGGACACTCCTGTATATTCTTCGGTAACCGGAATTTGACTGCAACGACCCTATTGTCAACGGCTGTAAGTTTCTCGAGCTCTCCTGCTTATGCAATCACTCGTCTTATTTTTATTGTATCTATGTTCATATCGTAATATTAGTGCATCGTTAAACCCAACATCCAACCGACTAATCATTTTTTGATGTTTACGTTTGGACTTTGTTATTGTTTACGAATTTGATTGTCGAAAGCAATTTATTTTAAGAAGCAAGTACTAAATATTAAGTAAATAAATTTCGAAAATATACATAAACCAGAAATATTTTTTTCATTTTAAAGCATTTTGTATCATTTACACCAAGCAATGTTAAATATTTAAGATTTCATACCATACTGCTAATTCAGCATTACAGTTTGTTATATTAATTTGTACTCTTGAACACGAATGTGTTTGGAAAAATTTATTTTCAAACATAATAAAAATTAGTTTTATTTCTTAGAAAATAGCTGTGAATGTTATGATTTCGTAAATTTAATAGTAGAAAAAGAGAAGAAAAGATAACTGCACATACGTTTTCGCTGGCAACTTTATTATTGTTTACAAACTTGATTGTCAAAAGCAATTTATTTTAAGAAGCAAGTGCTAAATATTAAGAAAATAAACTTTGAAAATATACATAAAATAAAAACTTTTTTTTTTCATTTTAAGGCATTTTGTATTATTTAAACCAAGCAACGTTAAATATTTAATGATTTCATACTGCTATTTCAGAATTACAGTTTGTAATTTTAATTTGTACTTGAATATGAATAAGTTTCACAAAGCATATTTTTAAACATTATAAAAAATAATTTTTATTTCTTAGAAGAATAGCTGTGAATGTTTTGAGGATAATTTTGTGAATTCAAAAACAATAAAAAGTGAAGAAAAAGAAAACTTCCCATACTAACCTGCTACTAACTACTCGCGAAATAGAAAAACAATTTTCGATCAAAGATGCTATTCATGTAGACTTAACACATGTAGTTCCCCTCTGTTGACACTAGTGGTGCTACTATATTTCCGGTTCGCGTTTTAGCTTCACTGTCCTATCTGTATGATAATCTGTGGGCTGGAGTGCTCGTTTGGGGGGGAATCATATTGGGTACCAGAACAGATCTGCATGTTCAAATCGGAACCGTGACAGGCCAAATTTATCGGGACATTATTCAGGAACAACATGTACGTTTATTTAGGGGTTCCATTGGAACAGAATTTGTGTTTATGGATAACAATGCGCGTCCTCACCGTGCAAACGTTGCACACGGATGCCTACAATTTGAAGCTATCACCCGCATGGAATGGCCAGAATTCTCAACTGACTAGAATTCGATAGAGCATGTCTAGCACATGCTTTTCCGACGAGTTGTAGCCCGTCAACCACCTCCTACATGTGTACCGGAACTTCGGTGAACATTACTTACTGAGTGGAGTAATTTCCCCCCAGATCAGATCGATTATTTAATACTCAGCATCCCTAGGCGTTGTAAGGACTGTATTTCATCATCTGAGAGACATACAATGTATTAACCATCATACCAACCATGTAATATTAAGTTTTTGTAAGGGAGATATTTTTTGTAATTGCTTCAGGGAGCAAAAATCGTATTTTTTATAAATGGTATCCTACATAAACCACCTTTTTTTTTTTTTTTTTTTTTTTTTTGATCTTTTATTTAATAAATGGGCTTTATGAATAAGTCATGTTTGCTTTGCTTCTGAACCTTTATTTGCCGCAGCTAGCATTATCCTCAATTTATGGACATGAGTGTATATATATATATTTATATAAGTATTTTTTCTAATTTCTCTTTACGCTCCATGTAATCTTTGTATTAAATTTATCTTGCTTTCATGTCTCATTGGTTAAGTCTGATTTAGGTAATTTGGGTTATATATAATAGCTTAATCCCACAGGCAAGTTATAACTCTCTCTCTCTCTGTGTGTCTGTCTTTCTCTCTCTAGATATACATATATATATAATATATAATTGACATAAGAATTGAAAACTATGTTTGAAAAGGTCAAAAGCCCAATAGAAAAACAGAAATAACAAATAGAGGCCACCACGGCTGAAGATGGGTGGAGCAGGACAAATCCAATTTAATCCCAATACTCTGCAAGACCATATGATTAAAAAGAAAAAGATTAAAATGGAGATTTCTATTTTGGTCCACTGTTAAAAATGAACTACTTAAAAATGAGAAGATGAGCCTCCTCATATTTTTTTTAGAAGATTTTTCTCAAAAATGTAGGAGCCGCTGCTTTTTCAAAAATAGGAAAATAAGCGAAAATAAGTATAATTACTAATAATTTAGTTTCATGAAAAGCATTGCGATAAATGCTTTTAATTGTTTTTATAAATACCTTGAATAATGTTCACTGATAAAACACACTTCTCAAAAATAAGCAGGATCTTCTCATTTTTGAGAAGTTTCATTTCTTATAACAAGTAGAAAATTCTCATTTTTAAGAATCTCTTTTTTCTTACACTTAACTATTCACTGTAATATTGTAACGAAAATGGTTTCGTTTGTGAACGCCGGGACTATGAGGTAAAGCAATGGGTAATGAAGTCAGAAACTATGGTTCGATCCCCGTCAAGTGAAATTGTTTATAAATGGTTTTCTCTATATATTAAAAAAAAAGTTATTGTCACTGGCGTCAAATTTTTTTGTCTGCGACAGCATCTTCTAGCGGAGGGCAGGGTCCTTCGCGTCAAGAGAGGTACCAATGTGTTCCGAATACTCCAAGGAAGACATTTCAGCTGCTTCGAAATTTCTATCATTTTAATTAAAGAAGTTATAAACTAAAAACGACAAGTTTATGAAGGTACTCTATTTGCCATTTTGAAGAAAGTTTCTCCCAGTGACGTTGTTCTTCTGTCATGAAGTAATTTTACACGGGAAAATTAAAATATGATCCGTGGTTGTACGTAGGTAGGTAGGTAGGTTCGATTTAACGTTGCACCAGTACTGTGCTATGGGTAATTGGCGACGGTCTGGGACGCGCCGCTACAGATGTTCCGGTCACATGCCATCACAATTTTGATCCTTCACGGAAGGGATTTCCCCCCCTCCCGCTTTGGTGATCCCCAGAGGTATAGTGTGGGTGGGAACATGGAGGACTTTACGGTCACGACAGATTTTATGTGCACCAGCCACGGTTAGTGTACACGACGGTCTTTAGCCGGCTCAAGTATCGAATCGGCAATCTTCCAATTACGTGCTCGGCGCTTTACAGACTAGGGTTCCGGGACCCGAAACATGGATGTAAAAAGAAAGAAAATAAACATCAACTTTTTTTCTCTACTTTTAGAAAATTAATTTTCTTACACGGGAAAATTAAAATATGATCCTTGGTTGTAGGAAGGTTGTGTTTGACATCGCACCATTACTGTGATAATTGGCGACGGTCTGGGACGCACCCCTACCGGAGACATGCCACCCCAATTTTGGTCCTACACGAAGGGTATGGTCCCCCGCTTCAGTGGCCCCCAGAGGTATATTTTTGATGGGAACATGGAGGACTTTGCGGACACGACATATTTTACGTGCACCAGCCATCATTATTGTACCCGACGGTCTTTGACCGGCTCGAGAACCGAACCCGCAATCTTCCAATTACGAAGGGGTACCGCGGTCCGGATCTAAGGTTGTAAAAAATAAATAAAAAGGGTCATATACTAAAGCTGTAATGCAAAATGGTCTTGATATTATGAATTTCTTTCTATTAAAAATATATATAAATATTATATATTTCAATTTGACACTAAATATGAGTATTTCCATAATAATTTTCTGCTTTTGTCTTGTAATTTGCACTATTAATATTCCTTTTCAGTGAAAGAAAGCAGCGAATAAGCGGACAGAGCTCTGCATGTGTTAATAAGTAAAGTGAGTCGGGGGGGGGCGAAGCCTCCCTCGGGGGTTAGTGAGCGGAGCAAGCAAAGGCAGATCCCCCTAGTTGTTTAATTCTAAATTGTTTCGTAGTCATTATGTCATTATGGTAATTATGTTTATGTTGATTAATCAGTTAATGTTATGCAATTTCTAGACTTTTCGAATTCTAGAAAATTTTGTTCTAGAAAATTCTTCAATTGTATAGAAAGTGATGTAAAATTTGAAATGAATAGTTAAATGAGAAAAAAAATAAAAAAACCTTAAAAATAAGAATTTTCTACTCAGCGCTATTATAATAAAGGAAACTTTCCAAAAATGAGAAGATATTTGCTTATTTTTGAGAAATGTGTTTTAACAGTGTAAATGAAAAATGAACCCCAATTTCACAATCACTGAAATTTATAAATCAAATTTAAATAAACCAAATCAATCATAGGGTAGGTGCTCCAGTGATTGGCATGCTTCAGTAATTGACAACTATCCCGAAATAATTAATAAATAAGTAAAATAATAAAATCATATATTTTACATATAAGAATTTTAACATTTTATGTCAAACACTGGAGCATAGGGTGCTAATAACTGGTGAAATGAATGACTAGCATGGTCAAACACTGGAACATAGGGAGGCAATGACTAATAAAATGAAAAACTGGCAGTGTCAATGACTGGAACATTGAGTGGGTGTCAAATAAAAATTCATTTAAAAAAATATAATTGTTATCAATTGTATATATTTTAACATATATGTGGTTCTGAATGTCTTTCATGTCATATGTACTAACTTAAGATTTCTAAAAATATTTTCTGATGGCTAGAACATTAAAAACATTAGAGATTGCTCTAAAAGTGTTAATCACTGGTGCACTTACCCTATATAGTATAATATTTAAAAAACAATTATTGATATTTATAAACCAATTTTAAGTAAACAAAATAAGTCAAATATATTACATTTTAAAACATTATACATTCTGTGCATATAGGTAACTGTCGCACGAAATGTATAGATTTTGATTAATATAGCACTTATAGTTCTTTTTACAGGGATATAACGAAAAATTCTTTATCTTTATGGCTTACGGACTCAAATTATTTAAAGTGCGATAGCGTCTACAGACCTTATTCGAATTAGCTGAAAATCTATATACATGTTATAAGTCTCTGTCACAAGAACTGTATAGACTTTGGTGAATCTAGCCCTTATAAATTTTCACAGACACAAAGGCAGATTCTTTATCATTATGATCATAGATTCAAATTACACTGAACTGCAAAATAAATAAATAAATAAAATCAAGCCCTGATACCATTCTTGCTGATTCTTATGTAAAATGAACTACTGAATCCGAATAGGACTACCATTTTGCCCAGTCACCCATCGTTTTCTCGGGACACCACCCCATCCCCCAATTTTTATCACTGTTCCGTAATTTTATGGCTAGGAATTTGATTTGGAGAATGAAAAAGAATTAATTTAACACTTAAATATATATATATATATATATATATATATATATATAATGTTTAATAAATAACTCTAATAATAGATTAGAAAAATATAAAAAAATTTAATACATAATTTCAGTGGCGAATCCCCCCCCCCTAAATTTTCCCCTTGCCACAATCCTGATGTTTTAGAATTTCTCAACTCTGTAGCCCCTGAGAAGATATCTAACAGTTAAAATAACCCTCTCCCATCCCCTTAAAAATCAAATTTATAACCATAAAAATGACCGAAAAGGGATAAAAATAGGGTCTTTAAAAAACGGTGGGTGATAGGGCAAAATGGCCGTCCTATTCGGATTCAGAAGGAGATCATTTTACATAAGAATTTGCCAAAATGGTGTTGGGGGCGATTTTCATGCCGAGCAGTGTTATTTGAAGGGCAATAGCATTAAATTATATGGAGAAAATTATTCAAACACTCTATTACTATTTTCTCTTTTATTTATTAACGACTTCTCTTTCTTTTATTTATTTATACAACTGTTAATTATTTAATGTTCAGGAAGTCGAGTGGAGTTACTTCAGATTTATCAAATATCAAATCCCGTTCCAAAATTGATTCCAAATATGAAATATCAAAATATCAAAAATGAACACAGGGGACCTCAAAATGTGTAGAAACACCCAAATCTCAAAGTCGGATTTTTCACATGTTTACAATACTTTCCTTACATATATATGTTCTGAAAGTAAATATCTATGTTATCAGTTTTAACGGTTAGTGAATAAATTTGATTTAAAATATTTGAAGTATTTTGTTAGTTTGGTTATTACAATGGACAATTTGCGCACGTTGGGGATTTAAACAAAATCTTATTACTTTCTCTTACCCATAAGGTAGAGAAAGTATTGTTTTTGGCTCAAATTTTCGAACGCGAGATTTTGTTATATTTACACGTTTTGAGGTCCCCTGAATACGAAAATCATGTTTTTAGCAAATGGTCTGTGTGTCTGTGTGTCTGTCTGTTATCAGCATATCTCAAAAACAAATTATGGCAGAAAGTTCAAACTTGGTATTCTAAATGTGTATCATATAGGCATGCTACAGTAAGCTTTTCGTTAAGATCAAGCAAATGGTTCGTGTACAGGGACAATCAAGAGAATTCTAATACATTACGTCTATGGGGGAAATTGCAGGAAAATAGAGTTTAACGTCTATAGACTGCACTAAACCAAATGAAACAAATATATATTTTTTGAAATAGAGACAGTTAACTGGGAAAATTTTTTTGTGTATGTAGGAGCCTCGCCTCCCCCCCCCCTGGGGGGGGAAGTCCACCCTCGAGGGGAGTAAATTTTCATGATGGGTATCTTTGAAAAGAGCTCGCTAATACCTTTAAAATGAATGGTTGAACCATCGATCTGCGATAATTTAAAAGAAAGTTATCGATTTTTTTACTTTTAACGAAAAAAAAACTTTGAAAAAAAATCGTTTTTTTTTTTTTTTTTTTTTTTAATATACATTGAGAATAAAATGGGCTTTTTTTAGATATTTGGTGTTTAAACTACTTCTCTAATATGGAAATCGTCTGCCTTATCATAAAAGATAATTTTTTTAAATAATAATTTTAATAAATTATTTTTTAAAAAGAGAAATATTTTTTAATAACCGAATTAAATTCTATATAAATGTAGGTGCATTAATGAAACGGGGGGGTTGAAGAGGGCGATAGCCCCCCTCACACAGAACTAATTATCATACAAAACTCTTCAGAAGCCTAATATGAATTGTTTAACATAGGTTTACATAACAGTACTCGTTATCTTACCTATTAATCTGCAACCTGTATTTACAGTATTAAATTTCAGGGTAAGAGAAAGTCGTGTGAGTGACACACCAGATTATTTTTCTGGTAGTTTTAAGCTCATAAATTTCAAAAAGTTTATTAAAAATACAAAAAAAGTTCTCATTAATTTCAAAAATAACTTTAAAATTAACCAAAAATCATGTGACATCAAAACTCTGTCTGACGTCACACATTATGATGCTTTAATGTTTACATTTTGTTAGCCTAGTTAGCAAGCAGCAATTCGTTTTAACTTTCGTAATTATCAATCATTTATGTGATTTCTGATCATTTCTTTTTCATTTTATAATCATTTAATACCATGATCATCATTTTTTCTTATCATTATTTTCAATTGTTTTCTTTTCATGGCAGTTGTCCAATGCTTTAGTTTAATAGGATCCTGTGGAATCCTAAAGAATAGCTTTTGAGAAGCATTTAGCCGTTGTATTAGTGCAGAGTGGTACAATACAATATTTATACATGATTTTTTAATATCCGACATTATTACAAAATACAAAACCTATTTCACTGATTCAAGAAGCAAAGCAAAGCACAAAATCGAATGTAAACAACGATTACTCCCGTTTGTTGTCATAAAGAGTGACGTCACGATATTTTATACTGCGTCTTCTCGATAGAGCAAATAGTGCGATGTTAAAATTGTTATAAATCAGTCATTAGATTTCAAATAAAGAAAATGTTTGTATTTATTTTCTTACCTTTTCATATTCTATTATATAAGAATAAAATCAGAAAACGTGCAAATTTTCTATTATTGCATCCTATAGTAATAGTGCGGAATTTAATAGGCGTTTTAGGGAATTAAAATATTAGTACCAAACATGGATAGTTAAAATTTTCAACAAGGAGATTAAGAAGTTTATAAACAGAAATAATATGGCAATTATTAATTGTGGTTTTACTAGAGGTTATCTCAAAATTATCATGATTTGATAGAGAGGTATATTTTATCATAGTGATATGACTTGCATATAATAGCATAATTATTTGGTGATTTATCGACTTAAGTTTTACAAAATCTTGTTGTAGTGCTTTTATTTTTTGGAAATACTTGTTTTTTTTATTTTTTATTAAAAGAGATAAATAAAGATGATAAGTAAAGAGATAAGTAAATATTTTTAAAATGCAATATAGAATTTATTAAGACTAATTGTGAACATTGGTTGAAGTATAGACTTTATATAGTTCAAATATATTTTATAAATAATTATAAGATAAAAAAAATTTTATAAACCATGTTTTTTAATTTTCTGTTGAATCATATAAACGCTACTGAAGGCAGCCGGAACCCCAGCAATTGGTTAAAAGTATTAAAAAAATTCCTTGCTATCGTCTTTTGATCTATTATAAAAGTTTCAAATGGCTATCTAGCCGGGAAGTTAGTTAAAAGTTGATTGGAAGCTTTGTACTGGAAACGCTGCCGAAGGCAGCAGGGTCCCGAAGCAATTGGATAAAAATATTTTTAAAAAGCATTTTCACCGAATTCTGAACTGTTCCGAAAGTTTCAAATGTCTAGCTACTCGGGAAGTTAGGTAAATAAATTTTCTGTTGAATCATATGAACGCTGCCGAAGGCAGTAGGGACCTGAAACAGTTGACTAAAAGTACTTAAAAAAATGTATTGCCACCGTGTTCTGAGCTATCCTGAAAGTTTCAAATATCTAGCTAGTCGGGAAGTTAGTGAAAAATCGATTGCAAGCTTTGTACTGGTAACGCTGCCGAAGGCAGCAGGAATCCGAAACAGTTGGCTAAAGGTATTTAAAAAAATGCATTTTCACCGTGTTCTGAACTATTCTGAAAGTTTCAAATGTCTAGCTTATCGGGAAGTTAGTTAAATAAATTTTCTGTCGAATAATATAAACGCTGCCGAAGGCAGCGGGACCTGAAATAGTTGACTAAAATTATTAGAAAAATGTATTGTCACCGTGTTGTGAGCTGTCCTAAAAGTTTCAAATGTCTAGCTAGTCGGAAAGTTAGTGAAAAATCGATTGCAAGCTTTGTACAGATAACGCTGCCAAAGGCAGCAGGAACCCGAAACAGTTGGCTAAAGGTTTTAAGAAAATGCATTTTCACCGTGTTCTGAACTATTCTGAAAGTTTCAAATGTCTAGCTAGTTGGGAAGTTAGTTAAATAAATTTTCTGTCGAATCATATAAGCGCTGCCGAAGGCAGCGGGACTTGAAATAGTTGACTAAAATTAGTAGAAAAATGTATTGTCACCGTGTTGTGAGCTGTCCTGAAAATTTCAAATGTCTAGCTAGTCGGGAAGTTAGTTAAAAATCGATTGCAAGATTTGTCCCTGACAAACCCACAAACAAACCCACAAACAAACAAGAAGCGAAGTTAATAAAAACATGGCAATGAAAAGGTCTATGTTATGTAACAATTGTTCATAAATATGCACAGGACTGAGTTTAAATTTTCTAAATTTTGTAACACATTCCATAAGTTGTTTTAAATAAGAGTCATTAAAAATATTCAAATTATCAGTAATTATGTATCCATGGTCACAATCGACATTTTTATTATTATTATTATTATTATTATTATTATAAAAGGAAGGATCATTGCATCCAAAGTGTTATTTGTTGAAGAATTTTTTGAAAAAGAATTATAATTAATTTTGAAGGTGATAATTTATAGTGTAGAGTTAAGTGGATTCAAGGAATCCTTTTCGCCATTAGCCTACGATTAGAAAAGTGCTGTGGAACAGCGAGAGCAATATTCTTACTACGTATCTACTGTGGATCAGATTTCTTTCTGAATATATTTAAATTGTATATTGAAGTTATCTTTCTAAAGTATTTAAGGTTTTATATTGAGTTTGGCCCAAGTGTCCTCTCTGCATTTAAGCTCTAATAAAATTTTATTTGTGTTTAATTTTGTATCTCGTACTATTTCTTAATTCTTACTTAAGTTAATTAAGTTAATCTTTGAGGAATGCAGACCACCAATTCCTCACAATGTTAAGTGCGGCAGTGGAAGCAAATCCATGTCAAACAATCGAGAAATTGTCAAACACTCTTAACCAATCTTGCTCTACCATCCAAAAATGCAGGGCGATTCTAATTAAAGTTTCAAAACGCTACAATTTTAAGAAACTACCCATCAGAGCGATTTGATATTTTACCAAAGCAATCGTGAGGCAATGAAATTTTGTTTGGGGGAGGAAAAAAGTAGCTCCAACATGTTCCTATAGATAGCGCCGTCAGGGTAATGTCAGGGAAAACGTCTAAAAAGACTCAGTAAACACATGAATGTTGTTAGCAACTCAATGAAATAGCAGGAAACAATATACTTCAAGGGTTTACTACAATTTCTTTAGCAAAAAAGACAAGAATACGTGTTTACAGCGGAAACAGTCACAGTGAAAAGAGAAAAAGAGGAGTTTCATGAAAAAAAAATACTTTACGGATAATTAACGACACATTTTGGCACTTTTATTTTTATTTTTATTTTATTTTTCCACCTCCAAACAAAATTTCATTGCCTCACGATTGCTGTGGTGAAATATCAAATCGCTCTGATGGGTAGTTTTAAAATTATAGCGTTTTGAAATCGTAACTTTAATTATAATCACCCTGTATTTAGAGCAGATTAGTAAAGCAAGCAGAGCAAGTTTTGAATCTTGCATAATCGTTCGAAAGAAACAAAGCTAACCGATCGAACACATGCAGCTTATTGCTTCAGTAACCCGTTACAGATCACTTGATCACTGAAGATGCAAAACGGGTCCTTTATGATAATCCAAAATGCAAAAAGCAGTAGCTCTCTTCGAATGAATCTCCACAAAGTGCAGCTAAGCCAGATTTATACCACAAACAGGCGCTTTTGTGTCTTTGGTTGAGTATTCGCAGGGTAAAGTGCTGAAACCTAGACAAACTGTGAATTCAGACCTTTACTGTAAACTGGATCGAGTAAATTAATCTTTAATTGAAAAATGCTCAGCGATTGTCAACAGAAAAGGCGTTATTTTGTAAAATGATAATGTAAGACCGCACTACGCAAGACGAACCCTGAAATATATATATATATATATATATATAATCAGGGTGGGAGGTATTGATTCACCTACCATATTCTCCCGATACTGCGCCGTCAGATTTCCATTCATTTCGACAATTACAACATTTTCTAAGAGGCAGAAAATTTGAATCGGGACAGAAAAGCAAGTTTTTTTTTTTTTTTTTTTTTTTTTTAATACTTGCGAAAATGTCTTAATTTTTCTTTTTATGTGGTCCAAACTTACCAGGAAATTATACACTGTAAAAAACATTTTCTTAAAAAGTAGCTAAATTGTCTCAAAATAGCTCCGAAACAATATATACTTAAATTTGAAAACCCATGTACTCATTTTTGAGTATATTGATATGCTTAAAAATGGGGTTGACCAATAAGAATCTCAATATTCTCATGTTTGACATGTCAATATACTCAAAAATGAGTACATGGGTTTTCAAATTTAAGTATATATTATTTCAGAGCTATTTTGAGACAATTTAGCTCATTTTTAAGAAACTATTTTTAACGGTGTAGCGCTGTAAAACTGTTAAGGCCAAACTAAAAACATCATTATTTTTACCACTGCTAATTTGAATTTTATGCAAGTTTAAACATAATGTAGAAAATAAGAGATTTAATTACACATATAAAAATATTACGACAAATGCAGTTACTCTTTAATTAAAAATTATTTTTTGTTTTTATAATATGCTACCAACCTGGAGAAAACAATAAGGCTAATCTCACTTACATAATCTTTCTCATTTTATTTACTTTCTGCGTTAGTTTGTTGTTTTAGTCTGCGGAGCTGCTCTAATAAATCACAAAGGTTACACAGAAATTTCAGTATTTCTGAAAATGGAAGGAGATAGGAAATTAACACCGTTTGAACAAGGTAAAATTTTGAGCTTTGAACAGCGTTGTTTAAATTTTCGGAAAATAGTTAAAAATTAAGCATATTTAAAACTTTAGCTAATAACCAAAAAAAAAAAAAATATATATATATATTTGAAGCGTTCTTAAACTAGCCGAATTGTACGCATTAAGCTATCAAAAAATCCAAAGGTAAGATATAGTAAAATGAAAGTTCAACCACTTCTAAATTGACATGAAATGGCGCGCGATTTGAAATTGAATATGCTGCTTTGGGAAATAAACGACAAAATAATGTTTTTTCGGACGAAAACAAGTTTAATTTTGTTGGACTGGGTGGTTTTACGTACTAACTTGATCTTCGGTTGATTGGGTTTAACATCGCACTAGTACTGCACTATGGGTAATTGGCGACGGTCTGGGACGAACCCCTAAGGAGGGTCTGGAGTAAAAATTGGTTGTATACCAGCTCTTTAATTTAGTATTTGTCAATCTAATAAAATATGTAAAACACAAATTTCAATTTTTGGTCTCTAACTGCTTTATTTTAAGTATGGCAGTCTGAGTCGAGTCTATATTGCTACTGTGAAGGTCGGGCCGGGACTAAGATTTTTATTTTTATTTCGGAATATGCCAGCCCGAGCACAGGACCTGAAATTATAGACTTGTGCAAACATCTAGTACAGAGTACATAGGTTTCTAATAAAAAAAAAAATATGAAATTTTATATTTTAAGATTGCACAGACGAATGCACACATTTTCATAAAAAATTATACGTAGATGTACTTTATCATAAACTATTATCTATCAGCGTATGGTATCTATCGTTATGCCACATTGGTAGAAAAATTCTGACATTGTGATATTTAACGTTTTTTATTAGTTATTATCTATGAACGTGTATCTATTGCCGAATAAGTGGCGACGCTATGCCGCGAATTTCCACTATTTACAGGAAGATTATATCTCAGCTTTTATGGCGTATAAATGCACCTACCTTGATATGTGAAGTAGCCATTATAAAACACTATGCTGACTTTATTTGGATGTTGTTCATCAAACAGGTTTCGCTTTCTGGAATTTTCCATATAACTACATCTCAACATCTATTAGTTAAAATTGTGCCAAAATACATGGGTGAAATCTTTATTGTGAGAAACTACAATTTTCTGCATTGTAACCAGTAAATGGCGTTATATATATAAAATGATATAGAAGAAACTTTTGTGATTACCACAATACATTAGTCATAAAACTATCTTGTTATCATAAGAGATTCTAAAACAGCCTAATAGAAAATTCTATTATGATTACCTAAAGTCGCCATTTTTCTTCGCAGCAGAATTGTAGTAAAAGAAAGTTTCGCGTTGGAGCAATACCTCCTGTAATAATGCCTCCGAGCTGAACTTTACGTCATGGATGATCGGCCGATTTTATCCAATGAACATTTACTATAACGTATGTTGGATCGTGGGGATTGGATGTAATCGACCGATCTTCCGTGACGTAAAACTCAGCGCGGAGGCATTATTACAGGGGGTGTTGGTTAGAGTGCCAGAAGAATATGTTACAACAGCCTTAAATAGTCTGTTTTGCACTTTTCGAAAGTATAATATAAGGGAAAGTGTTTTAAACAAGTATTTGGCATATCTATACCTTTAAAAGGGTTTTCTACTCATTTTGGCTTTTTATTTATTTATTTTAATAGAGATGTTTGTTTGTATGTGAATGAACACAATAGCATCTAAACGCCGTATCCCATTGAGTTTAAATTTTATAGGTATATCAATGCTGCCCGCATTATAGAGATTTTTCAATGAGTCAAGAATTCGTAGTTCTTTTGCAGGAATAAAAAAAAAAAAAAAATGCATACATTGCGGCCTATGGACTTATCTAAATTATTTAAAACGAAATAAATCTGATATATGTTTCATTGATTTGGTAAGGTTTTGTTTGTAATTGCTGAACATTTAGAGTTCTCTTGTATGGAAGCAAAGCACGAAGTATATATATATATATATATATATATATATATATCACGTTCTATGATCTGATGTGCACCAAATTATTTAAAAGGAATGAAACAGATATGTTGTAGAATTTTGATAGAATGCGTTCATTGTTGAAAATTTGTAGATTATTTACAGTGATGCACAAAAGATTTGAGATAAAATGTCGTTCATTATATCTATACGGTGAGAAATACGCAAGCACCTTAATATAAATTTCATTTTTGTTAATTTACTGAATTATTAAAAAATTGAAATTTATTTAATCGTATAATTCAAATTTTCAACCAAAATTTACAGAAAGTCAAATAGAGTCACATCAGATTTTTTTTTTTTCTTTTGATTTGCTATATCGCACTTGATTAAAAAAAAGAAAAAATGCTAAAAAGATTTAGCTGTCAAATATGAACCGACAAAACTTATAATGACATTCCACGATGCCTTATTCTTTTTCAATTTTCCCCTAAATCTTCCCTTAAACCCTCGTTAACCAGAAGCAGAACTTTTCCTTCCACCACAAGCTTTTGGCGATACGCTGTCATGGCAACCCTTCCGGCGAAACGGATCAGGAGAAAGAAAAAAAGGATGACGAAGAGCAGGAGGGAGTGAGAGAAAGTCATTCGAACAAGACAGGAATGTCTCGGACGGATCTGGGTCGCACCAGGCCCATGTTCTGGGACGACATCCCACAGGTGGTCGAGATCTGGCGGGACACAGGACTGGCCGAAGGGACTCACTCCGTGCACAGCTGGTACAGGTTCGACCCGGAAGGGTTCCACGTGGTCGAGTCGAATGAAGGTGGGTGTTGGTTTCAAAGTGAATTCAGATTTCGCATTCATTTGTATTTTGCATATGGAGTGTATGAATGAGTATGAGTGTTGTTTGAAGGTTTTTGATGAAAACCTTTTTAAAAGAGGGTAACAGAAACGTATGTAGCATACTTTAATAGATAAATGTTGTCACACCCGCTTATATTGCTTTTATATCGTGCTTTTCAAGGAGGAATAGTTCCGTACAAATAACTAAAACTTTCTGAACATTAAGTTTATGTAACATTGTTTATATAAGATAACAAACGTTAATACTAGTATGATGTGGCTATCACAAAACTTTTTTCGGTATTTTCCTATACAGCTTTACACAATCCTAATTATTTATTAAAATTATTTTCTATGATAAATGCAGGCAATTTTTATCTCAGAGAAGTATAACGCTAAATAGCAAAAGAAAGTTAATTTTGCACACTCTAGATAACATCTTAGGTAATGTATATTTTTTAATTTTATTTACTTATTTATTTATTTACTTTTATTATTATAGTTTCAGGAAACGGTGGGAGTTAAAATTTGAATAAATTTGTTTCAAATTATCAACGATACACGGTTCAACCTTTCTACAATTAATATTAGTATTGAAAATTTGCACACATCCTGGGGTGTACTTTCCTCTCAAGGAAGTGTGACGCTTTTACACACACACACACACACACACACACAAAAAAAAAAAAAAAGATATATATGTATATATATATATATATATATGACTATCATTATTATGATTGCTTTTCTATTTCACAATAATTTGTTTAAAAAAATTCTTTTTGCGAAATTTTGTCCCCCACAACTATATTAAAAAATTATTAGAAAAAAACGGGATGGCAACGCCACCAGCTGGTTGATCTTCACCAAATGTTGCTAGGCACTATTTTATGTCAAAGAATAAATACATATAAATTTTATATGAAATTCTGTAGAGTAGATTCTGAGATATACTGAAAATGCTCATATCTCAACAAGTATTACACGAGTAAATTTTATATTTCAGAATAACGTTTCTCTAATGTTTTGTCAGTTTTTTAGCAAAGTTTTGTAAAGTTTTATGGAAATCCGCTCTAGTTATCAGCAAAAAAACTTGTCAAAAGATGTAGTGATTTTTGAAAAAAAAAAAAAAAAAAAAGAAATATATATATATATATATATATATCTGCCTAAATAATTGCACAATTCCCGCACCAAATCATACAAATATTATACATAGTATGTGCAACAATGTATGAATGTTACAAGTCATTTGTAGCTTTTTGTGATACAGGGTGTTCCAAAGTATTTTCTCTCTTCTTCAATTTGTGGTTGGTCCCCTAATTGCACTCTGGACTAAATCGATAATGGGAAATATGAGTACTTTTTAAATGTTCTTTGCATGTATGAAATTTGAGGCCATTTCGTCTAGTGTTTTTTTAGATAATCGAAAAAAAAAAAATGCTAATAATTTGAACACCCACTGTATATAATTAGAAAATTTTAAAAAGAAAGAAAAATTCATGCGGTTTTCATAGATTGCAGAACGCTTTTTTACTGTACTCATCCATTACATGGTTAAACCCTTTCAAGGACAAGGAATTTTCTCTCATTTAAAATCAACTGCCACCAGAAGTTACAAACAAGTCTAATAGAAAAGAAATAAATAACGTTTTTCTTCTATATTATTAAAATGAAACTTTGTAAAAATCTTCCGGGATCAGTTTTTACAGTTGGGAATTAAAATTAGGTGGGATATACTATATCCCATCACTCTTAAAAGGGTTAAGGTTTAACCTTTCCTTAAGTGTGTACTTTACCTTCTATGTGACATCTGAAAGTATCAGGGCCGGCTCTAGGCGGTAGGCAAGGTAGGCAACTGCCTACGGCGGCAAAATTTAGGGGCGGCAAAATCAGTTAAACTATTAAAAAAAAAAAAAAAAAAAACTTCAATTATTGAATGTAGAAAATAAATAAGTAGAAAAATAAATAAGTAAAAAAATAAGTAAATAATCGTAACAAGAATTTACAGTCTTCTCTGCCCATTCCTATAATTTGAAATGCAGACAAGAATAGACAAACTTGTAAGTTCTGTGTACAGTATGTATTGTATGCGCAGCCGCAACGCGAAGGGAGAAATGCACACTTACCTCACCGCTGATTTTATCAAGCTCTTTTTGCCCTCTAATTAAAGAAAGTCAAGAGTTTTCCAATTGTAGGGTCTTTCAGCAGTGTTCTTCAGCATGTAGGAATTATTTGGTGGTACCCTTTCTCAACAGGACATTATCAGTATATCCTAAGTATGAAAGAACGTCCTAGGACATCCTCAGCCATAAGGTAGGGACATCTTGAGTTGTCCGTAAAAACACGACAAAATTTGAGTTTGAATTGGCAACAGTGATGTCAGATTTAAAACAATGCTTTATTTATGCAATAACGTCCATCAGATTCATTGGATGGGGGAGGGGGGATAAATTTTGGATGAAGGTATGTTTCCATTGGCCAATCAGCATTTCAGTGCAAATTCAACGAACATTTTAAAGGTTTTCTTCCTGTTGAATGATCTAGTGGTAAGGAACTGCCTAAAGTTTTTTCAAAGAGTTGGGGGGAAAAAAAGGGTTAAAATTAGAAAATATGACTGGCCAAGGTTATGAAAATTGCTCAAATATGAGAGGTGACAAATTTGGGTTACAATTTTAAATTCCAGAGCATTTCACGCACATTGCAGCAGCCATTTATTAAAATTAGTAGTTAATGAATGACTGCGAAGTTGGAAAAAAATGTATAGATTCCCTAGTATCTTTATTTCTTAAATTAGAAAACATTCATGATGCTTTATTAAGCAATTACAAAAATGTAGAGATAGATAATATGATTCAAAATGAGGCAGTTGTTTATTGATTACAGTCGGCAGCAAAATTATTAAAGTACTAGCAATAATTTCTACTTAAAAGATGGGCACCTTATACTGTTTTGTTAAGTAAATATTTGTCGAGTCATGATCTTAGTCTTTATGCTGTTTATAAAAAAGTAAGTTGATGATAAAAAAAAAGCGATCAAACCAAATATATATATATACATGAAAAATATGGATGTGTGCTTCATTAATTTTTCTGCCGTCATTTGACACAAAATTTCGAATTATATTAGTCCGATTAAGTAAGCTATGTGAAACAAAATTTTTTGATTTATACCAACTCATTAATTTATTAAATGGCTCATTATTCTTATTCTTCTTATTATTAAGAATTATGATCAGTTGGATCCTTTGATAACTTTATCTTAGAAGCTGAAAAATTAGCTAATGTAATAGACGTAGAAAAAATCTTTGAATTGGCTACACCACGCCATCATGTTCAATCTTATAAACGAAATTTTTCTTATGAAAGTGTAGACGAATGCATAGAAAATTCAAAAGAGAAATATAAAATAGGTTTTTTTTTTTTTTTTTTTTTTTTCCTCAGCGATCAGGCGATTAGTGCACTGAAGCTGAGATTATATTTATTGAATAATCATAATCATTCTTTTTGAATTTTTATGTAATGTCCACAAACTTAAAAACACGTGCAAAAATGAATTACTGAGACTGACACACTGTAAAGATCTGGGAAACGACTTAACAGATGGCGATTCCTCTGTTAAGTCGTTTAAATCTTAACATTTTAAAATTGGCTGGTAAAATATGCTTTATTTTCTTCACTTTTGAAAAAAAAGAATGCCCAATTTTGACGTCTTTAATTTCATTACTTTCCTTAACATTGGGCCGAATTTAAGCACTGCTTTAAAAATTTTGTTAACCTTGCCCATAATTTTTGCTAACGGGGAAAGATCTTTTTCTAAACTAATAATCTGGTGTGTCACTCACATAACTTTCTCTTACCCTGAAATTTAATACCATAAATACAGGTTGGAGATTAAGAGGTAAGACAACGAGTAGTGTTATGTAAACTTATGTTAAAACAATTCAAATTTGGCTTCGGAAAAGTTTTATGTGACAGTTAGTTCTATGTGAGGGGGACTACCGCCCACCTCAACCCCCCCGTTTCATTACTGCACCTACATTTATATAGAATTTAAATCTGTTATTAAAATTAAAAGTTCGCTTAAAATTAAACAGACAATTTTCACGCGTAACATTCCTTGAAACTTTTCCAGCAACAAACTTATATTAACTTGAAAATACAACTTTTGGATCCCCTGAAATTATTCGTTTGTAAGTTACTCTAAGAGACACAGACAAAAACCAAACTTTAAAAAACTTTACTTCGGCAATTAGGAAGCCTTAAAACGTGTAAATATACAAAAAACAAGAGATGAATACTTAGCTTAAAAACATACATTATTTATCATGTCTATGAGGAATTCATTTCATTTTCTGAGCAACTTTGGTGGAAGTGGTAAAATATTACAGTAAAGAACTTCCACAAACAATAAAAAAGAATGTTATCGTTTAAATATTTGCAGCCCTGATCTGTATATCATTTGAAGATTATGTACATACCATATGATGCACCTAAATATAATCCTATAGTAGTGATACAAGGCACAACCTGAAATACATTTCCATCAATTTTCAGCTATTGTCGCACTATAATCAAGTTCTTCTGTGTAGCCCTGTAAATGAACAGTGAAGGATTTCCTTACTGTATTCTACATGAGACATGTTTTTATGCATATAAAAAGTATATATTCATTTCATTTTGGTTTAGTGCAGTCTATAGATGTTAAACTCTACTCCCCTGCAATTTCCCCCCTAGACGTAATGTATTTGAATTCTCTTGGGTGTCCCTGTACACGAACTATATGCGTCATCTCAACAAAAAGCTTAGTGTAGCATCCCCATACCATACGCATTTAGAATACCAAGTTTGGACTTTCTGCTGCAATTTGTTCTTGAGATATGCTGATAACAGACAGACAGACACACAGACCAACCGCTAAAAACATGATTTTCGGATTCAGGGGACCTTAAAACGTGTAAATATAACAAACTCACATTCGAAAATTTGACCCTAAAACAATACTTTTTTACCTTATGGGTGAAAGTAATAAGAGAAAGTAAAAATGGTAAAAAAATATTTTAAAACCATATCTAGTCCAAATCGACTCAATGGGTTAGCAATGTTGGACATTGAATATGAATTGAGTAACAAATTAGATTCGAAGTTATTCGAGATTTGCACAAAAGAAGGTTCGAAAGAGATTATTTTATTAAAAGCTTAAGTTTTGTATACTGTTCTAGCATTCTTTATCCTTCGCTGTTTAGAAAATATTGTCTGTACTGTACTAGTATTACTTCCAAAGATTTTGTGTTTTTTACTTTAAAAAAAAAAAAAAAAAAAAAAAAGAAAAAAAGAAAAAAAAAACAGTAGTAAATGTTTTATGAGTATTATTTACTTAGCTCAATTCTATTAGACCATTTATGTGATATATATATATATATATTTTTTTTTTTGTTATATATAATTTATTTTTTTTTTAAGTTTTTAAAGCTGGGGGGGGGGGCGGCATTTCTGAGGTTTGCCTACGGCGGCAAAAATGTTAGAGCCGGCCCTGAAAGTATAAATTGTTTATAATTGTATTGTGAAGGATGGAATCTAACATTTTAAAGAGGAAACATTAAAAAAAAAAAAAAAAAAGTTTTCTTTTTGTTGCCCATTAAATTGTTTGGGGATAATATAGTGGTACTATGCTTTAGTATAGTTTTGAATGAATATTATAACACAATACAAATACCGTTTGAACAATTTTCTGTCATACCTCATAATATATATGATTATTTTTGCATAGCTATGTAAATCAATGATATTTTATGGTCGGTATTCTGCTATGCATCCGAATAATATTTGCTTATATGCTTTGTACAGTATAAAACACACTATAAAATAATACTATCACAGACCACCGCGTATTCGAAACTTTTAATATGTCCCTGTATACAAATCAGTAAAAGTTATTTATACCATTTTCAATTTTTAGGAAGCTTGAATAACATATGTTAATTTCAAGGAATTCTAAAAACATTTACGAAGTTGCGAAGGTAAATAGATAGGCAAACAGACCGAATTTTGCTTAAAAGTGCTAAACAAAGATAATTATTTTAGAAATATTTATTCATGAATTCATCAACCGTGAATATTCATTTTAAGTAAATTGGAGTGTAAAGGTTGATTTTTTTTTTTATTATTATTATTTATTTATTTACCAACTATGTGAAAAATACCAGAGCCGGGAATCGAACCCGGGCACCTCCACTTTTCACATAGTTGGTAAATAAATAAATAAAAAAATATCAACATTTACACTCCAATTTACTTAAAATTAATATTCACGGTTGATGAATTCATGAATAAATATTTCTAAAATGATATTTCGTAGTCTATGGAGTTGTGCTGCGATTAGTATTGTCACTTGATACAGCTGCGTTTGCAGACTCGGTGACTTGGCCAACGAATATTATGTGAGAAATGCCTAGCTGGTTGTCAGCCAGGGTAGCTTAGTGGTAGAGCATCCGTGCGTTAAGCGGAGGTGCCCAGGTTCGATTCCCGGCTCCGGTATTTTTCACATAGTTGGTAAATAAAAAAAATATCAACCTTTACACTCCAATTTAATTAAAAGGAAAAAAAAATAATTATGTTGCGAATTAATAGTAGTGTGTTGTGGCCATCACAAAACTTTCTTCTATATTTTTATACAAAAATTCCAGTAGTACAAATTATTTATTAAAAGTATTATTTATCAAAATTATTTCTTATGCATTGTTCATGAAAAATACAACAGAAAACTACTGGTAATCATCTATCTCAAATCTTATGTAAAAATTACAGAGAAAAATAAACGGGGTTGTTAAAAAATCTATTTTATATATGTATTTTAATGACAAATATTGATGTAATCCTTTATTAGAGAGAATATATTTGTAACTTAGAATTTTACTTTATTTTTGAAGTAGAAATATTCATTTTTAATTTTTATTAATAAATAAAATAATAATAATTAAAAAAAAAAAAAAAAAAAAAAAAAAACAGAATAAAAAAAATTGATAAAAAATGGATAAAATATGATTTTTTTTAGCCTTCGAAACCTATGTAAATCCTTAAGAATGAACAAATGATTGGTATACTTGAACATATAAACGAATTAAAATATATTACAGTCTATAGGTGAAATTTTTCGTTGGTACATTTTAATATCTTTAGGCTGCATTAAACATAATTAAATTGACATATATTTTTTATGTGCATGAAAGCATATTTCATATAGAATATGATAGACATTTACTAGGCGCTCACAGGAAAACTTGCTCAAAATAATTCTAATAATTTAAGACGACAGTTGAAAATCGCTTTAACTGCATTTCAAGTTGTATTATGCGTTTTACATATTGTACTAAACTTAGCAACATTATGTGATGCATATGCAATTCATAGTCAATATTATGTCTGAGGAAAGTTATGTGAAATAGTTTTAAAATTGATCTGGGCGAAATTCTCTAAATAATTTGAAATAAACTTTTGAATTTGGTAACAACTTTAAATATTTTATGAACATAGCTACAATATTCAAACAGGGATTACACATTGAATTTTGTCAAATAAAACTGTTACAGAAACAATTTTTAACTATTATTCGAAGTATTTTGCATATAAACTAGAGGTCTGCACGGGCCCGGTCCGGCCCTGCCCTGTCCTGCCCAGTATGAAATAACAAACAAATTGGGCCCAGGCCCGGCCCGGCCCAATTCAAAATTATGTAAAATAATAAAACAAAATGCATGCCTTTCTATAAAAATGATTTTTAGTATGTGTTTTGCAGAGGTTTTATATAGCCAAACAATAGAATGTTCTTTAACAAAACTGCTGACCTTTTACAAGATAAACCGAAATTCATTATTACAGACGTACAGAAGGCACAAAGATAGACAGAAAGACAAATCGAAAATATTGGCATTCGTCAAACAAAGGTATTTAAAATGGTTAATACTACTAAAAATGCACTTTAAACCATTTGCTCTTACATACCGTAATGTATCCGAAACTTTCATATGATCCGGTGTAAACAAAACTATAATGCTAATAGAACTACATAAAAAAAAAAAAAAAAAAAAAAAAAAAAAAGATGCTTTTGCACATGCTAACAAGGACGCTGCATTCATCCATCTTTAATGACTGCCATCGGGGTGTTCTGCACGGGTTTTCAAGTGGCTCCCTATCCAGAAAATTATCTTTTGGCATCTACTATGACCACAGAAAGTGGCATATTCCAATCGAAAAGTGCAGGGGTTTTTTTTTTTTTTTTTTTTTTTTTTTTTTTGTGTACCCAACGTACTAAAAAGAAAAAGGTACAACAGAAGGATTTTTATAGCCTTCATACCACCTAAACGAGACAATAGGATATAAAGCCTTATACACAGTAGCGTGTCTAATTTCTCTTGTTTGTACATGTGCTTAAACTAGTAGTGACTTGCATACTATTTTGAATAGGAAACCTTCTAATATTACTTTAAATAAAATATATTAATTTCGAGACATGCTAAAAATATTTGCGGAAAATCAGATCGCGAACAGACAGACTGACAGACAATTAAATTGAAGTTACAGACATTTTTTTATCAAAATAAAATTTTATGTGACATACCAGCCTATAAAATTATGTAAAATAAATTAATTATGAAATATTTTATCATTTTCCTTTTTTGTAGATTAATGCGGAAACTAGAAAAAGATTCGGGCCGACATGTCCCGGAAAAATTTCATCTAGGCCCGAGTATACACAAAAAAAATTGAGCCCGAGCCTGCAAAAGAATTTTAAGCCTGAAACTGGTCCGAGAGCCGGGATCGAGCCGTAAGCCCGGGTCCGTGCAGACCTCTAATATAAACATTCAAACACAGCACTTCATATTGTGCAAACTGTACTAATGTGTTTTTGTAGAAGTGCAATGTAAGAGAAAGTAGTGTGAATGTCATACCAGAGTTTTATGATGGTACAGAAAGCGAAATTTTACAGAAACTCCAGGGTACAGGTCCTACATCGGTTAGGTAATTCGATTTTGTACGATTCGACTAAAAGTTCGGGCATAGATTTTAACTTAAAGGAGTGATTCAATTTAGAGCATGTTCTAATGTTCAAAAGTTCTTATGCACACATTTTGAATTTTAAACATTTTCACTCTGTATACAAGTTATTATAATTTTTTTTTCTTATGAAAATAATTTTACAATAGTGGGACATGGATAGTTTATTTTATAAGTTATTATTTATATACTATTTCAGTATTAAAATGGTCAAAAACCAGGGTAACATACCTTCATTCGACTTTATGAAAAAAAAAATTAAAATCATATATAACTACATAAAAGCTAAAGATTACATATTAAAAAAAATCTGGAATGACACTACTCGACTTTTCTAGTATTAAATAATTAACGGTTGCTTGAATAAATTAAAGTAAAGAGAGGTCTGAAATTAATCCACTCAATTAAATAAGGCATTTACAGCTATCACATTTCAAATAATTTGATTCCAGAGTTCATAATGATAAAAAAAAATTTCGGTGTGTCCCTGTAAAAATCTATAAGCTCTAGATTCACCAAAATCTGTACAGTTCGCGCGACAGTGACCTATAACATGTATATAAATTTTCAGCTCAATGGAATAAATTAATTAGGTGCTATCGCATACTTTAAATAACTTGAGCCCATAAGCCATAATGATCAAGAATTTTTCTTTGTGTCCCTGTAGAAAAAACTATAAGCGCTAAATTCTCCAAAATCTACACAGTTCGTGTGACGGTTAACTGTAATATGTATTTATAAACAAATGCGGGTAACAGAAATTAATTCTTGTATTTCAAAAGATGTTAAATGAAACTCTTTTAATCTATTTTCGAGACAGCAGAGGGCGCCACTTATTGGAACATTAGTGAAAAGAGATTTTATATCAAAGGAAACCATAGTGAGATTAGTGTGAGGGCAGTTTTGAATATTTTTTGCAAATTTTATGGAATTCTTAACAGTATAACTATTAGCAGCAAGAAGGGCAGCAAAAATTGTGGTGAGAAATTTAGCTAAATTATAGGAAGCAGTACCGATATCAGAGACTATGGGACGAAATGGAATAGTGGGTTTGTGAACTTTCGGTAAAGCATAAAATCTGGCACAATTAGCAATAGAAGGGATAAGGTGAGATTTAGTCGAGTCCAATAACAATGGGCAAGATTTTATAGAAGATTTAATTTTATTTAATTCTTGAAGAGAGGGGTCACGGGGTAGAGGAATATATGGGCCATCATTAATTAGTTCGGTAACATTTTCGATGTATTGTTTTTTATCCAAAATAACAATCTGACCACCTTTATCAGCTTTAGTAATGATGATATTTTCATTAGATTTTAATTCTTTCAAAGCGTTTTTTTCTGCAGGGCTCAGATTTCATTTAAAATTTTTAGAGTTGAAGTTGGCATTACTAAGGATTAAATGACGAAGATTTTCTTTCCGTTGGTCAGTCAGTCGAGAATTTTTTAAAGCTTTTTCAACCGGTGCAATTAACTGAGGAAAAGAAGGAGGTTTAGAAATGGCAAAATTTGAATTGAGTTTGAGAACAGAATATTTATTATTGGAAATTTCAGCACTGGAAAGATTAACGATTGCATTTTTATTGACAACAGGTAAGTCGCTCGAATGAATAGGACTCTGTGAATTACGAAGCCGGATGAATTTATTATGTAATTTAATTGAGTGTTTACGAGAGCGGTTGTCCCAATGAATCCAGAAATTGCGATCGATCAACATAAAATTAGGACGTTCAAGAGCTAATTTTAAGTGGAGAAAGAATAAATCTTTTTTCAATTTTGGCGATGTTGGTACGAGTTTCCTTAATAACTGCACGGAGAATATTAAAATGAGACCTAAGTACTGCTTTGTTTACAAAACTTGAACCAGAAGTATTGAAGTATTGTAAACTTGAAGTATTTCAGTTGAATGAATTTAGGGATGATACGGTGTCTCTTGCACTGTAAAAGGAACTTCAAACGGTTGAGGGCACGAAACTTTTTAGTACGTAAACGGTAGAAACAATTAACTAATTTGCACATTGTGAAATGAAGAAAATGGCTCAAAATATTACTGACCTAATCTCCCCCTCATATGAGGCTTCCCCGACCAGGTTGCTCTGTAGCAATATGAGCAGAAGACCAACAACACAACTAAGCCCGTATAAGCTTAACAAATAATAACAAGAGACTTGGCGTTGGAATATTAAAACCCGCATAAGCTTAACAAATAATAACAGGAGACTTGGCGTTGGAATATTAAAACCCGCATAAGCTTAACAAATAATAACAGGAGACTTGGCGTTGGAATATTAAAACCCAAATAAACTACTACGTCAGAAACACCAAAAGGAAAATATTTGCGATATTTCTAAACCTACTTCTTTTCCTCAGTTAATTGCACCGGTTGAAAAAGCTTTCAAAAATTCTCAACTGACTGATCAAGAGAAAGAAAATCTTCGTCATTTAATCCTTATTAATGCCAACTTCAACTCAAAAAAATTTAAATCAAATCTGAGCCCTGCAGAAAAAAACGCCTTGAAAGAATTAAAATCTAATGAAAATATCATCATTACTAAAGCTGATAAAGGTGGTCAGATTGCTATTTTGGATAATAAACAATACATCGAAAGTGTTACTGAACTAATTAATGATGGCCCATATATTCCTCTGCCCCGTGAGCCCTCTCCTCAAGAATTAAATAAAATTAAATCTTCTATAAAATCTTGCCCCTTGTTATTGGACTCGACTAAATCTCACCTTATCCCTTCTATTGCTAATTGTGCCAGATTTTATGCTTTACCGAAAGTTCACAAACCCAATATTCCATTTCGTCCCATAGTCTCTAATATCGGTACTGCTTCCTATAATTTAGCTAAATTTCTCACCACAATTTTTGCTCCCCTTCTTGCTGCTAATAGTTATACTGTTAAGAATTCCATAAAAATTGCAAAAAATATTCAAAACTGCCCTCACACTAATCTCACTATGGTTTCTTTTGATGTAAAATCTCTTTTCACTAATTGAAAAAATACTGCGCCATGAAAAAAATTGTACCATGAAAAAATGCAGAATTATATAATCATAAAAACACTTCAATATCTATAATCTGTAATTCAAGTTTTCAATTTCAGTCATAGAAATTAGTCAGGTTGGGAGAGCTTATGTTCTTTATTACAGAAATTAAACACACAAATAAAATTACTATTTGCAGTATTTTTAAGAAGAATTCACAATTTAAAATTTATATTCAGGAGTTATTCAGGAAAAATATTGTTTCTCCATAAAGGAGCCAAGATCAAGATATGTAAATCATAACTTTTCATGTTCAAGAAGAAGAAATTACTTCCTGTTTTAGACAGGCCGAAAACTAAACTAAAAAAAGTAACATTCTCAAAGAGAGAAAAAAATCACCTCTCATTTGGCAAAGAGCCAACTACGAGTCGGGGGGCTGAAAGCGTGAATCGAAAGTACGATCCACGCTGAAACATGCTCCGCCCCCATGAACGGAGGTTCATGAAAATATCCTAAAAAGTACAATAACAACATTAGTGTTGTTACAGGTTTTCATTTTCTGTCTTCAACTGCAAATAGATAAGAAAAAGAGAGATTAATATACATAATGAAACATTGTAACTAGATGATTAATATAAGTGGATAAATACAGGAACACAAAAAAATAAAATAAATAAATAAATAAAATAAAATATAAAATAAAAATAAATAAAAATAAAAATGGTAATGTTCAAAGTATTAAAATGGCAGAGGAGATAGTTTGGCGATCGGACGCTTCAACTCTCCATAAATAGTTTTCAATAGAACTACACGAATCTTGCCATCTGCTCCAGGAAATAATTTGATTATGCGACCCAGTTTCCACTTCAATGGGGGCTGATTATCGTCTTTTATTAAAACCAAATCGTCTTTCTTGAAATTTGGTTTATTTATTAACCATTTTAATCGCCTTTGCAAGTCTGATAGGTAATCTGAGGACCATCTCTTCCAGAAACTTTGAAAAATTTTTTGTAGAAGTTTCCATCTTTCTAGCGGGGTTAGGTTAACTGAAGAATAGTCAGGTTCTGGTATTGAAGTCAAGGCAGTGCCTATGATAAAATGTCCTGGAGTTAGAGCATTTAAGTCACTGGGATCATTCGAGAGCGCAACAAGAGGTCTTGAGTTCAAGCACGATTCAATTTGAGTAATTAAAGTAAGGAACTGTTCATAAGTTAATATCTGTTCGCCAATAGTTCTTTTTAAATGACCTTTCATCTGTTTTATTCCAGCCTCCCAAAGTCCTCCAAAATGGGGGGCCGATGGGGGATTGAAATTCCATTTGATTGTTTCTTCGGACAAATATCTGTGGATCTTTTCGTCAGAAGAGATCAAGGACATCATTCTTTTCATTGCGTTATCGGCACCTACAAAGTTCGTTCCTCTGTCTGAAAACAATTCTTCAGGTTTTCCTCGTCGAGCAACAAACCTCTTCAAAGATGCGAGGAATGTTTCAGAGGTGAGATCACTGAGTATTTCCAAATGAATTGCTTTTGTGGAAAAACAGATATATAAACAAATATAACTTTTATAAGATCTAACACCTCGGCCCTTACGAGGTTTGATGAGAAAGGGGCCCGCAAGATCAACCCCGACTTTCGAAAACACTCGCGATGGCACTACACGAGCAGCTGGAAGATCACCCATTAGTTCAGAGGCTAAGTTCGATGTGGTTCTAAAACACTTCATACAGCTATGCAGATTTCTTTTCACAGCGTCTCTTGCATTAATTATCCAATATTGTTGTCGCAGGACTGAAATTGTTAACTGAGTTCCACTGTGAAGATGTTTTTCATGAAAGTACTTTATAATTAAATCTGTAATGTGATGCGTTTTAGGAAGTATCATTTGGTGTTTTTGACTCTCAGGTAGGTTTGCGTGTCTTAATCTTCCACCAACACGAAGAATTTCATTTTTGTCTAGAAAAGGATTTAAAGAAAGGAGTTTGTTACTAGCATTCAGGTTTCTTCCAGATTTTAAAGTCTTTATTTCCTCTCCAAATTCATGTCTTTGAACCAACTTCACAATAATTTTAGTTGCCTCATCAAGTTCTTGTATAGTTAAAAAGCCAGTATTTCGCACAGATCGACATTTAGTATTTTTTATAAATCTAAGACAACAGGCTGTAACACGTCTTAGTATAGATCAAGATGAAAACTTATATAATAATTCAAATTCATTATTGCCATGAGTTAAAGAGCAAACAGTAGTTTTCCGTTGTTCTCTCAAAATCTCTTCTTCAGGTATTTTGACTTCATTTTCCGGTAGTGGCGTCGGTAAGTGCTCTTCTTTCAACCAGATTGGTCCCTTTAACCATTCTTCATTCTTCAACAATTCAGTTGCTGTGCAACCACGAGATAGCACATCAGCGGGATTTTTAACCCCTGGACAAAATCTCCACTGAGACGGGGCCACTAATCGTTGAATTTCACGCACTCTGTTCTCTACGAAGGGCTTCCAGTTGCTAGCACTTCCTTTGACCCAATAAAGGGTAATTTGGGAATCACAGAAGCATAGTATGTTTTTGGCGGGAATTGAAAATAGCCGCTCAAGATAATGAGCTAATCGAGCAGCTGTTAAGGCTCCCATCAATTCAAGTCGAGGCAAAGTAAGTTTTTTGAGAGGAGCTACTCTGGTCTTTGACATAATAAATGAAGTTTCACGGGAACAAGGATCACGAAAATAAGCTACTGTACCATATCCCTTCAAACTGGCATCGCAGAAAACACAAATTTGAATAGTTTCAGGAGTTAATTTTTCAAAATTCGTAAAATATTTTCTAGGCACTTCAAAATTTTCTAAATCCTGTATTTCACTATGCCATTTCTTAAATTTTTGTGTTAAAGCATCAGGTAAAGCAGAATCCCAATCAACACCCTGCTCCCATAATTCTTGCATTAGAAATTTAACTCTTATTATAAAAGGGGAAATAAACCCTACAGGGTCATACACCTTTGCTACAGTTTGTAAAACAATTCTCTTAGTGATAATTTCATTATCAAACCCTTCTAACAGAGATTGAAAGTCTATTCTTAACGTGTTATTATTAGTTGACCACATTATTCCCAATACCTTAGAGATATTTCCCTCATTTATTTCTTCATCAACGTTTATTCCATGTTTTTCCCACAATTTGCTTAATTCGTAAGAATTGCTTTTAAATTTTCTTAATGTCATATTGGCATCTTTAAGTATTTTCACAGCACCAGACGATAAAATAAATGCTTCATTTACAGAATTAGCGCCATGAAAGAGATCATCAACATATAAGGAAGTATCAAGCATATTAACAACTTTCTCAAACAAGTCCTTGTATCCTTTTATATGATGTTTAATGGTAGCTGAGAGCAAAAAGGGTGATGTTGTAACACCAAAAGTTACACGAGTCATGCGGAAAACCTTTAATAGAGGATTTTTACTATTTATATCCTCAAACCATAGAAATCTCAAAAAGTTTCTATCATTTTCTGCAACCTGTATTTGCAGAAAAGCCTTTTCAATGTCACAAACAAAGGCAATTTTATGAAGGCGGAATTTCAAAATAATATCCAAAATATTAGGATTTAAATTGGGGCCTGCAAATAAACATTCATTTAAAGATTTTGCTTCTTTTTCTTTGGAAGAAGCATCAAACACTATTCTGACCTTTGTAGTGGACTTATCTGTTCTTATCACCGGTCTGTGGGGCATATAATATACACCAGTTTCATTTTTGTTTAATTCACACTCCTCTATTATACCCATTTTCTTTTGTTCCTCAAGAATTTTTTCATATTCATTTTTAAGCCATTCATTTTTAGACAGTTTTGTTCTCAAACCCCAAAGTCTTTTTTTGGCTATTTCTATATTCGATTTTAATTCATTTTTATTTTCCTTCCACAAAAATTGAATTTCATATCTTCCCTTAACAAAATTTAAACTTTCATTAAAAGAATTAATAATTTCTATATCTCTCTGTGACAGAGAATCATTCTTACTGTCACATATACCAAGTGATTCTAAATCCCAAAAACGCTGCAAATCAAAACTGTCAAATTTATTGACAGATACAAAATGCGAATTAATTACCTCTATACTATTATTATTTAATTTCCCCACTACAGTATATCCGAAAATAGTATTAGCAACATATAAATTATCACTAATTTTTTCAATGATACCACTCTGTATTTTCCAAAAATAATCCGCTCCTAGTAATATATTAATTTTGGAATCACTTAATGAATTGTCTGCCAATTTCCAGTTTTTATTTTTAATATAACTTTCAATTTCTGGTTCGCCCCTTGGGCTTTTCAAGGGAGTCGCGGTTATTAAGTCTGTAGCTAATACTTCAACATGGATGAGCCGACGAGGATTTATTTTGCTACGCAGTTTAATATTAAAAACTTCGAATTCCTCTTCTTTACCTTTATTTATGCCAAAGGCAAAAACAGTTAGCTTTTCTGTTCTTACACGGGTTAATTTTAATTCGTGAGCCAATTCTTTAGTAATAAAACTTTTTTCACTTGCGGAATCCAATAAGAGTCTGACAGTTTTTGATCTAGAATTAGATTGTGCTATTACGCAACATGTTTGCAATAACGCTGCCTGATTACTATTTTTCAAATGTGAATTCGATACTATAGTGTTCTCTACTGCTTCTGGTTTCAAGTTTTTTGAAAAACAAAATAATTTGTTATGATCTGTTGCTTTACATTTTTCGCAAGGCTGCGATTTCACTCTGCACTGTGATGACAGATGAGATTTTAGAAAGCATTTATAACACCTGCCATCCTTCTTTAATTTTAACCTTTTCTCAATATCAGTTAAATTATTACATTCAAGAGAAGGATGATCATAATTCTTGCAAAATATGCATATATTTTTTACACCTACATTCAATGAATTCGTTTTATTTGAAAATTTTCTGTCATTAATTTCGGCTTTATTTTTATTTACAATTACCGAAGCATTTTTATAATTAATCATACTAAGTGATTTTTCACGTGATTCAAGTTCTATTTTAAGAAAATTAATTAAGTCTGTCACATCAGACTCATCCTTCCTTTTATCACTTTGCCTGTAATATTCAACTACTAGATCGTTTGGCAATAATTTTAATAAAATTGGATTCAGTAAATGACCATATTGGCCTTTTGTCACCCCTAAATTAGATAAACTGCGAATATTTACTTCACAAACGTCGTATAACTTTCGCAACGCAGTTATATTTGATGAACTCCTCACACATTCTAAATTCAATAATTTATTCATATGAGCATTAATAATAATATCCTTTTGCCCAAAACGGTTTTTCAATACCTCTATGCAATGATCATAATTTTGCTCCGTAAGTGAAAACCCTTCAATAACATTGTACGCTTTGTCAGTTAAAAGCGTTTTCAAGTAAGTGAATTTTTCAATTTTTGTAAGATTTTCATTTAAATGGATTGAATTTTCGAAACAATCGAAAAATTCGTTCCATTTTTCTATTTGTCCACCGAATTTTGGTAAGGACATTTTCGGCAATCTCACTGCCGAACCAGTTTTTGTTTGGGTTTCACTGACAAAACAATTTGAATTATTTTCATCTTTTTTATTACATCTTTTTAATCTCAACTTAATTTTGCATTTGGCAGAAATTATCTGCTCGCCATATTTATCGCTGGTCGCGATATCTTTTTCATATTCTTTAATATCTACTATTAAATTTTCTATTTCTTCATTTAATTTTTTTAATGCAATTTCTCTTTCACATATCATTTCCTGAATTTCAATCATTTCGTCTGATTTTGTATTTTCTATATCATCCAATAATAAATTCTCTAATTTATTAATTAATTTTGTTACGTTAGAGCGTTCCGTAGAACGCTTAGCTTTTAATTTCTCTATATTCATAGCGAGCAAATAATCAAGTAAAAGAGAAACAATCTAATAAATGATTCAAAATCTAATCAATGTTATAAATAATAATAAAATTTTGCTTACCTGGTTCAATATCCAGGCAGCTTTCCAATAATGAATCCGGAATTCCAGTCATTATTATTTTTCAGTTTCGTTTTCACAATAAATTATCCAAGCTTTCAAATCCAAATCCAGATAAATTAATATCAAAAGGTAATTTCACTTTCCCGGGTTTCGGCACCATGAAAAAATACTGCGCCATGAAAAAATTTGTACCATGAAAAAATACAGAATTATATAATCATAAAAACACTTCAATATCTATAATCTGTAATTCAAGTTTTCAATTTCAGTCATAGAAATTAGTCAGGTTGGGAGAGCTTATGTTCTTTATTACAGAAATTAAACACACAAATAAAATTACTATTTGCAGTATTTTTAAGAAGAATTCACAATTTAAAATTTATATTCAGGAGTTATTCAGGAAAAATATTGTTTCTCCATAAAGGAGCCAAGATCAAGATATGTAAATCATAACTTTTCATGTTCAAGAAGAAGAAATTACTTCCTGTTTTAGACAGGCCGAAAACTAAACTAAAAAAAGTAACATTCTCAAAGAGAGAAAAAAATCACCTCTCATTTGGCAAAGAGCCAACTACGAGTCGGGGGGCTGAAAGCGTGAATCGAAAGTACGATCCACGCTGAAACACTAATGTTCCAATAAGTGGCAACCTCTGCTGTCTCGAAAATAGATTAAAAGAGTTTCATTTCACATCTTTTGAAATACAAGAATTAATTTCTCTTATCCGCATTTGTTTACCACAAACCACTTTTTCTTTCCAAAATAAATTCTATCGTCAGTCTGAAGGTTTAGCCATGGGTTCCCCTCTCTCCCCAATTCTCGCAGATTTATACATGCACTATTTCGAAAGCAAGCTTTTTAAGAAAATATCTTTTCCTTTTTGGACCCGTTACGTTGACGACACCTTCACGCTTATCGACATATCTCGTCACAATATTGACCATGTGTTAGAAACTTTAAATTAAATTGACAGTAATATCCAGTTTACATATGAAATAGAAAATAATGGTTCCCTTCCATTTCTTGATACCCTCATCTCTTTCACTGTAAATGGATTTTCAACCACCGTCTATCGTAAAAATTTTGCAGTCTCCCTTCCTCCCCCTGCGCGTTCATGTCACCCACCTAACCAAATAATGGCTGCTTTCTATACTTTTGTAAACCGTGCCCTTAATATTTGTTCAAATCCTATTTTATTAAAATCTGAAATTAAATATCTGAAAACCATTGCAATTGACAGAGGTTATGACTCTTCCATTATAGACAAAGCCATCCAAAAATTACAGCTCTCTCGTATTTCGTCTACTAAATCAGTCTCTTCTAATATCAGTATTGTTTCACCCTATTTTCCTTAATCCAGTCAAACCATAGCTAAAATTCTCAAACAATATGATTTTTAAATAACATTTTAGCCTTCCAATAATGTAAAAAAAAATTAATTAAACTTTGCTTTTCATAAATAAAATTATTACAGGATTTAAAAAAATGTGTGTCTCCATTTCTGTTTTACCTCACAAATAAAGTTGTAACAGTCCAACAGTGTTGGAAATTGTCTCCCACACTTAAATAATGTTCAAACAATTATAGTTCAGTATTAGAATAGTTGCCACATCCGTGATATTTAAAGGTAATAAGAAAAACCAACGGGTACTCCTTTAAATTGATCACCCTGTATATATATATATATATATATATATATATATACATATACAATATATAGTGATATAAAATGATAGTTATGTTTACAGCATCCTATACATATTACAAAATTATTATGAAAGCAATTGATTTATGCTATTCTTGGCATTGAATTTATATAATAATGAACGAGAAGAAAAGAATTGCCATGAAATTCTGAAAACAATCAACGAATACGAATTTTCTAAAATGACTTTTCCGAAGCGGAGAATGAATGGGAAATCTCTCTCGAGCGGGCAGATGCTGCTGACAATTTTAATGGCTGAGTGCTGATGTCGACTCGACGAGTTAATTTTAACCTGATTAAAATCACAGCTCCTTTGATAAACGCTCTAAGGAGCTAAATGATTGTTATTTAGCAGATGAAAGCAATTATTTTTTTCCCTTCTGTTTCTTTGCTTTTCCTTTTCTCGCTTTTTTTAATTAAGAAATTCTATTACTTTTCGGATCTAAGTAAGTAAGATGTCAAAGAATATTTTTGTATTTATTTAAAAAAGAAAAAAAAGCGTTAATTTCATTTAATTTTCTGGCTACCTATATAACTAAGAGTGCTTCTAGTGAATGAAAACGTTGAAAGAAACTTGTCAACATTTACAAAAACTTGCATAAGTAAGTCAACTTAGAAAATTTTAGGAAATTGGGAGAGGAGGCGTGATAATAATCTCACACTAGTTTCTCATTTCTACAGTTTCCGTTTCCAGTATTCTACATTACTAATCGATATATTATTCCACTTTAAGGTGTACGATATGAGATACTATATTAGAATATTTCTGACGAACTTTAAAAACATTGGAAAAAAGGTTTTGAAGAAGTTTTATTTGACATACACTGAGAAAAAAAAATCCTATATTTGGCATCTAGAATCTAAATTGTGGCTCTAATAAAAATAGTTCGATATCATCCTTATAAATTCTAGTCCCCTTGGAAAGCGAGTTCTAGAAACCCCTATTAGAATTCTAGAGCGTTTGCCTGTATTATCGAAGCCAAACTTATTAAAAAATCTCTGCAAATAAATGCGAATGCAAGAGCCGAGTTTTAGCAACTATATTCTTGGTTTATGATTCAATTCCAGAAAATCAAGCGAGAATTTCTCGCAATACACAGGATTTAGAATATTTAGATTATTATTTCACCATCTAGAAATGTATAGACTAATAGACTAAAAATTCTCGATCATTTCGTCTATTCAGCTTACTGACGTGCTTTATACACATAGCTCGGAAATCTATATTTCTAGTTTAGGGATTTATAAAATGACCACTTATTTGTTCTAGAAGAAGGCGGTATATATATATATATATATATATATATATATATATATATATATATATATATATATATATATATATTCCCCTCGGTGTGTATTTCTGCGTGAGAAGGTCCTATGTTCCCTTACTCTCAGTTTGTATACGGAGTTCATGAAATATTTAAAGTTCTTATTAAATTAAAAATATATGTATTTTAAATTATTCAGTGATTTTTTACACACACCACTCTTCGAATCTTACTAGACCAATTTACAGTCGCCCTGTATACTGTATAATACTATCAAATATGGTGCATTTATAGATTTAGTGCGGTAAGGTACAAAACTCATAATATCACTAGGAAAATTCTTTAAGCCATTTCCAACCTTAACTCTAATGTATTCGAATTTGTTTTCCTTGCCCCTTCCAAACCAAGAATGGATGTCTGTATGTGCAGCATGCCTTTGTTCTTATATATAAAAATTTAATTTTGTTTAGTGAAGTTTAAGATGTTAAAATGTCCTAACGAGAAATTTCGTCCATAGATATAACATACTTGACTTCTTTTGTATGTCCCTGAACGCGAACTATTTGCCACATCTCAATAAAATGCTTCTAGTAGTATTCCTATTATCATGCTGATTTACAATATCAAATTTAAACTTCTCCTAGAATCAATTTTTGATTTATATTAATAACAGACACATAGAGCATCGCGCTGAAAAATTTATTGTCCGATTAAAAGAACCTTAAAACGTGTAATTATAGAGGAAAACTCATTTTTGAAAATTTGATCTTAAAAAAATACTTTCTCTACCATAGGCAAGTAAGGCAATAGAAGTATGTGGTTTTTTTTAGAAGTGAAAGATTTACACTTTCATATAAACTGCTGAAGGACTGTACAATTAAATTGTGGAAAGAATCTGATTAAAAGAAATTGATCACGACCTTAAGTAACTGGTGTAAAACTACAGATACAACGGAGATGATGAATTAGATTTATTATGAAGAATGAAAACTTTGTAAGTAAACACCATCATTTGCAAAACCCCGCAACCATTGTTTCGTGTCGAAATAATTCAGCACGACCCTGCATCAAAAGCGAAAAATTTTCAGGCAGTAGTGTAGCATGAAAGCAGTAACGTATTTGAAAGCATTCGTGCCTACATTTATTCGTACTTAATTGTTTAAACTCAAAAGAATTTTTTTAGTTACAAGTTTTTGCAATTGAGGATGTTAACCAATGAAATATTCATTCATCTTCATTTGATAGTAGTAAATCGGTACAATTTTTCATAGACTTGTTTTTTTTTTTTTTTTTGCGTATTTTCAGTACTGTTTTCTAATGTCAATTAAAATTCTAACGTACAGTATTATTATTATTATTATTATTATTATTATTATTATGAGATTCTGTAAAATTTTCTGATATCTCATCTTTGGGATAAAATATCCACTTCAATTTAAAATAGGAAAAACAAGGAGGAAAAAAAAAAAACGCGCAGTAACAAGTATGAAAAAACTAACACACCAGTCAGGACGTACTGAAAAAATAGTTAAGACATCGAACAGTGGCGGATTTAAGGGGGGCTAGGGGGCTGTAACCCCCCCCCAAAAAAAAAAAAAAAAAAAAAAAAAAAAAACACTGACATTCCCAATTGAATATTGCAATTGTAAATTTTTTATTGGTCTAGAATAACACTTTGAAAAATCTTAGCCCCCCCAAAAGTCAAGTTCTGGATCCGCCACTGCATCGAAAAGCGGGAAGGTGTTGGAAGAATACTATATAAATGAATGCATGAGTTCGCAGTTTCCTCAAATTAGTTATTTTAAATATATTTTATAACAAATAATTCTTACTAATAATTCTTTGTAAAAACAACAGTCATATAATTAAATAAAGTTTGACTTACCTGGGTTGTCACAGGTAATCATATATCCCATTGATGAAGAACAATCTCCTTACTTATCATCAGATTGTACACTTGAAATTAGATGAAGAATACATGAATATATATTTTATAGGACTTCTGTTTTTAAACAATAACTACTTCTTTTCCTATAATGAATGTTGATTAGACTGTGATATTCTTACATAATATGTAGATCAATTATTATTTAGGATAATTCACACATTGCTGCGTAATGAAAGAATGCCTAGATGTTTAGACCTTTAATTTATTCATCTTAGACAAAAAGAAAAAATATTATGATTAAATAGAATAAGAAAATGGAACGTCAGTTCCGAATAACAAAAGTTACATGATTGAAAAAAGTATTACAGTGTACTCGTAGAGAAAACGCGACACATCATCACGTGATGCGGCAGGTGCACCAAACAATCAGTTGGCGGGAAGCAAAAAACAAAAAGAAAGTCCGTAACAAGAAAAACGAAAGTGAATAAAAGAATGTTCTGAGATTAAATATCACAACACCCCCTCTTAAGCTCAGAAATTTTTCAATTGTTCATTAATGCATTTCTATGTCTATTAAAATCAGTTTTTGGCAGAGCTTTTGTTAGGGTATCGGCGGTCATTTCTTTGGTAGGTTTGTATTGAAGCTTGATTAGGCGTTCTTGTATTAGGTTTCGCAGAAGATGATATCTCAGCTGTAAGTGTTTTGTTTTGGACTGGAATTTATCATTTTCAGCAATCTTGATGGTAGATTGGTTGTCCTGGTACAACACTATAGGACATTGTTGCGGCAAATTTAAATCATCCAGTAGTTTGTTGAGCCACTGTATTTCAAGTGCAGCACTCGCAGCTGCGACGTACTCAGCCTCTGCTGAAGACATGGACACACAGGACTGTTTCTTCGAAGTCCAAAATATTGGATTTTTATCCAATATAAATAAATTTCCTGAGATAGACTTTCTATCACTTGGATCATTGGCCCAATCCGAATCCGAATATGCTCTAAGAACAGGTTCACCAGAGTTACAAAGTTTTAATTTAATATCTTGGGTATTTTTCAAATATCTAATAACCCTTTTAACTGCCTCCCAGTCTTTCGCTCTAGGATTTTCGTTTCTACGGCTTAAGATGCCAACGGCAACACTTATATCAGGTCGCGATACTGTAGAAATGTAAAGTAACGCGCCTATAGCCTGTCTGTACATTGTGTTGTTTGGTAAGAGATTGTCATTATCAGTTAATTTTATATACCCTGGTTCCATTGGTGTGTCAGAGGGCCGTGCGTTATCTAGCCCAAATTTGGTTACAATGTCTCGTATTTTATTATTTTGATCAAGCGTAATTACCCCTTTACAAGGTCTTTCTATATTTATGCCGAGGTAATATTTGGCTTCCCCAAGGTCGGTTAATGGATATTCTTCCCTAAGTTGATTAATTAGTATGTCAATATTGTGATTTTTACCAGCTATGAGTAGGTCATCAACATACACAAGAATGTAAGTTTCTGTGTTATCTTTGTTACGGATATATAAACACTTGTCATGTTGACTTTGTTTAAATCCTAATTTACACAATGATTCATTAATTTTCAAATTCCACGCTCTAGCGGCTTGTTTCAAGCCATATATCGCCTTCTTTAACTTACATATTTTATTTTCTTCGCCCTGGATAACATAACCCTCGGGTTGATGCATGTATACATCTTCTTGAAAATTTCCATGTAGGAAAGCAGTTTTGATATCTACATGCCTTAGATTCAAATTTTTATATAGTGACATGGTCAAGAAACTTCTTAGAGTGGTATGCGATGCAACTGGTGCAAAAGTTTCGTCATAGTCCACCCCGTATTTTTGAGAAAAACCCTTGGCAACAAGCCTGGCTTTATATTTCTCGACTTGTCCTTGGCTATTGTATTTGGCCTTGAACGCCCACTTACACCCTACTACTTTGGTCCCTGGTTGAGCGTCAACAAGTTCCCAAGTATTGTTTTGTCTGAGTGAATTCATTTCGTCGAGTGTGGCATTCAGCCAATTTTCTTTTTCAGCTGGGTTTTGAATTTTTAGTATATCATCAAAACACTTAGGCTCATCAATTCTTTTGTCATTTACTGCAAATGCAAATCTGTCGGGCGGAACACCTTTATTTAATCGTTGTGATCGTCGCGGCAGAGTTTGCGTGTCATCCGGACTATCGTTATCGCCCGCTATATCTATATTTATATCAGTATCCAATATTGGTAATTTGGACACCGGAATTTCATCATTTGAATTTTCATTCTTGATTTGTGATGTTTCATTATTGTGGGATTCTCTATTCTCATTTTCCAAAAATTTTACTGTTCTGCTAATTATTACATTTTTATTATTTGTGCAAATTCTGTAGCCTTTGCTACGATTATCATATCCCACAAAAATTCCTTCTTGAGCGGTGCTATCCAGTTTTCCCCTATGTATTTTATGTACATATGCGTATGCGCGACATCGGAATGTTTTTATATTTGATAAATCGGGTTTACGGCCGGTCCATTTTTCGTAAGGAGTTGAGTCGCATGAGGAGGTCGGGAGCCTATTTTGTATGTAATTTGCAGTATTTACGGCTTCCCCCCAAAAGAAATTCGGCAAATTACTGTCTTTAAGCAGACAGCGAGCCATTTCGGTCAGCGTACGATTTTTACGTTCTGCCACGCCGTTCTGAGCACTAGAGTAAGGAACGGTAAACTGGTGCTCAATTCCTTCTTTATTCAAAAATTCATTTACTTTCATACTAGTGTATTCACCCCCGTTATCGGAGCGAATTGCTTGCACTTTTCGGCCAAATTTGTTTGAGGTCATAGCCACATATTCCTTTAACTTAGAAAATACCTCAAACTTATTTCTTAGCAAATATATAATAGTATAACGACTGTAATCGTCTATAAATGTAAGAAAGTAATATTTTCCACCTACAGTGGGGGTTTTCATAGGGCCACATAAGTCTGTGTGGACCAGTTCGAGTGGTACGGAGGCTCTAAATTGTGCAGCTTTGGGGTAAGGTGAATCAGTTAATTTTGACATTATGCATGTTTTACATTCAGTATTATGTTTGCAATCATTTAATTTTATACCCACAGCCATGTCCTTGTTAACTAAATCTTTAATGTGGTTAGTATTTCTGTGGCCAAGTTTCACATGCCACTTGTTTATGCAATTTTCGTTATCACAAGTTTGTATTACAATGTTCGCTGTGTGTTTGTTTTCAGAATAATTTATTTGACATTCATATAAGTTATTTTTCACATATCCCTCAATGCATGTATTACCCTGATTTACAATTTTACAGGTTTTATCATCAAATACAGCGATACAGCCATTCTCTGTTGCTCTTTTTATAGAAATTAAATTAGTTTCTATTTCAGGGACATAAAGAACATTTTTAAGTGTTATTTTGTTCTGTGTGTTTTCCGAATTTACGGTATACAAATCCACAGTACCGGAACCCAAAGATTTTAGCAGCGTGCCGTTCGCGATAGTGACGTTAGAAACGTTATTTTTAAGTTCGCGAAATTTTAGTTTATCATTGCAGATATGTGAAGACGACCCTGAATCAACCACCCAATTTACAGTTTTATCTCCAACATAAAAAGAATACAATTTATCAGCTTTTGGTTTATTGGCCCCCTCTACAATTTGAGCGCTATCTGGCTTCTCATTGTTCTGAGAGCATATGTTGGATCTGAAGTTGGGTTTTTTGTTGAAATTTTTACTGTGACTTTTAACAGCAGAATTATTTTTATTTTTTAACTTATAGCAATCTTCTATATTATGATTGCTTTTCCTGCAGTATTTGCAGAATTTCTCCGATTTGTTATGGTATTGGACTTTTAACGCTGAATTTTGAATAGTTTTGTTTTCAAGCCTTTTGGCATATTCATCAGCTAATTTGTTTCGTATATATTCAGGTGTCAATTGCGCTTCGTCTCTCGATTCGAGACTTGTTATGAGAACGTCATACGAAGGAGGGAGTGAGCATAGCATTAATGCAGCTAGGTGCGATTCATCTATGACTTCACCTATGGCGGTGAATCTGTCGCGTGTTTTATATATATCAGCTATATGTTGGTTAACATCACCACCTTCAATTAATTTTATGGAATAAAGTTTCCTAAGTAAGAAAAGCTTACTGGTAAGCGATGATCTTTCGTGGACTTGGCGCAGAGCATTCCAGCACTCTCGTGCTGTATCTAGATTCATAACGTACACGATTTGTTCATTATCAATAAGTAAATTGATAATAGCTCTGGCTTTTCTATTTTTTGAACGCCACTGATCGGTTATTGGGTTGGGAGGATCGTCAGTAATGACTGTAAAAAAATCCTCTTTTTGCAAGTACATTTCGATACGAAACTTCCACACATTATAATTTGTGGAGTTCAGCGGTTCAATTTGTATATCTTTTGTTGCTGACATACTTAAACAAAATTTTTGTAATAGTTTTGTTAATATTTGTTCAATTCGTAAATATTCATTTAATATTTTAAATCAACACAGTTTGGATAAATAGTACTTGAAGAAGAAAATAAAATTAAATAGTTTTCATAAAAATAAGTACTTTTCAATACTTTCGATTTAGTGTCACTTCAGTTTTGAAGAAACAAAAACAAATATTTTCGCTTACATTTTCATTTTTCATTTTATTATTTTAAATGTAGCAATTTCTTCCAATGTGCAATGAAAAAACTTTTGTCAAGAATAAATCTAAATTTTCAATTCAAAATTTCAGAATCATAATCTGTTGGAAGAATACTATATAAATGAATGCATGAGTTCGCAGTTTCCTCAAATTAGTTATTTTAAATATATTTTATAACAAATAATTCTTACTAATAATTCTTTGTAAAAACAACAGTCATATAATTAAATAAAGTTTGACTTACCTGGGTTGTCACAGGTAATCATATATCCCATTGATGAAGAACAATCTCCTTACTTATCATCAGATTGTACACTTGAAATTAGATGAAGAATACATGAATATATATTTTATAGGACTTCTGTTTTTAAACAATAACTACTTCTTTTCCTATAATGAATGTTGATTAGACTGTGATATTCTTACATAATATGTAGATCAATTATTATTTAGGATAATTCACACATTGCTGCGTAATGAAAGAATGCCTAGATGTTTAGACCTTTAATTTATTCATCTTAGACAAAAAGAAAAAATATTATGATTAAATAGAATAAGAAAATGGAACGTCAGTTCCGAATAACAAAAGTTACATGATTGAAAAAAGTATTACAGTGTACTCGTAGAGAAAACGCGACACATCGTCACGTGATGCGGCAGGTGCACCAAACAATCAGTTGGCGGGAAGCAAAAAACAAAAAGAAAGTCCGGAACAAGAAAAACGAAAGTCAATAAAAGAATGTTCTGAGATTAAATATCACAACAGAAGGTTGGTTACGGGCTAACTGTCGACAAGCTTCTACCTCTCATCTATAGTAATTACTAATTCCAAGGAAAGTGTTAATAACCAAATACAAGACATTAAATTAAATCGATTGACTACTTATTTCAAATCAAACACGTCTACAAAAATCCTAATTTTTGAAATAAGTATCTCATTTAATTACAATAATATAAGACGCTTTTTTTTTTCGGGGGGGGGGGGGGTAGTATATCAAGGTATTATACGTAATTGTTATGAACATCTTTGTTTCGAAAATAAAATTTTATAGTTATATAAAATCTGCAAAGTTTTAAATTAAGCAATCAATTAATGATAGTTTAACTTAATGATAGTTTTATTTACTTATTACGTTATTAATTAAAGCTGTTTTAGGAAAAGAGAGTACGAATTTTCTGTAGCGATATCATACGAAATTTCCTATTTTCTAATATGGATTCCTCTTATCGTCACATGACTTCACGGAATTTTGTATTTTTACCAAGAACGAATATTTTCATACTAGTAAAACTATCATCGTTTCAGCAAGCTTCATTACTCTTATCTTTATTAGAACAAGATCCGTACAACTGCAAACTGTTTTCAGAGAGGATTTTCGTCTAGATTTTATTATACGCGTTAAATTAAGGCCGAAATTTAGATATTTACAAAATTCTTGATAAAGGACTTAAAGGTATTAATGAAAGTGTTATGATATGAAAAGAGTTTTTAAAAGTTTAACTTGCTCGATAATCGTTTTTAATGGGTTTTCGTTTAACCAGATTATATTTTTAACACATAAATAGTTGAAATAAATCTTAAATTAAGTGTGTGTGTGTGTGTTTTTTTTTTTCCTCACTCTTTTTAGCAAATTAAAAAACTGCTCGTTATTTCAGTTCGTCTGTCTATCCGCGCTTTTAATGTTTTAAATATTCTTAGCATGCCTTCAATTGGATATAAGCTGCGTTATGGTTAATTTCATGCAAAAGTGGACATCAAGGCCATATTTTATTTCTCAACTAACTTAATTATTACTTTTTTTTTTCCTTGATGGAAAACATATGAAACATCTATATAATATTTCTCTAACGTGGAACAGTTTCAATTATTTTTTTTTTGTCGAAACGATACGATTGTGGTGAAATTAATAAAATACGCGAGAATAAAAAATAATATTTAAAAATGAACAATATTTAAGCACTCGGACTCAGCTCAATGAACTAATAAGAAAAATGATGACATTTGCATGATGACATTATTTTATGGGGGAAAAACAAATGCAATTTTAGTTGCTTCCGAATCTTTGTAAGCGTCATTTGAAACCTAGCAATATTTTAAAGATATATACAGAATATGAATTCTTATCATGAAGTGACTAAAAAACGCAATCATAAAAAGTATAATCAAAGTAAGTTTTTTTTGTTTTTTTTTTTAACAAGAAGTTATTTTAAAATAAGTAAAATATCATCGATAAAAATTTAAAAGGCGTCATGGGGGTTCAACTGTACTGCCTGCGGAAGTATGAAAACTGGGTCGTCAACCAAGAGTTTTATTTTGTAACTTTTCTTTGGATGATTCTGGTTTCACTATTGCACAACATTTATTTTGGTTATAATAATATTTTGGCTTCTGGTAAATTAAAATTTTAATTAGGTGGTGAAATTGGTATAATATTTATGAGTTTCAAATTTTAAAGGTAAATAAGAAAAGAAATAAAGTGCAAAAATTTCGCACGAGTTTGCTAGTATTAAATAATATAATACGTTATACAAACCCGGCCCAATCTGTAATAATAATAATAATAATAACTAAATAAAAGAAATATGTAATTGCATGTATTTCTATTCAAAAAGATTTTAATACTGTACTTTTTAGAGGTATTATGTTGCCGAGCAATAGAATATCGATTAACAAAACTAATGATCACTTATAAGACATAGGAACATAAATTCATTATTACGGGGCAGTCAGGGCAGCACACAGTCAGACAGAAAGTCAAATTGACATTATTCTTTAATTTAGAAATGTTTTCATCAAGCCTGAAAATTCATTTCAGAAAATTTTGGAAGGGAAAGCTGATTTTTTTATACCAACTATGTGAAAAGTACCAGAGCCGGGAATCGAACCTGGGCCTTCCGCTTTACGTGCGGATGCTCAAACGATTGAGCTACCCTGGCTGATTACCAGCTAGACATTTCTCACATAACATTCGTTGGCAAAGTCATCGAGTCTGTAAACACAGCTATATCAAGCGACATTATTAATCATGGCACAACTCCGATAGATCACGAAATTTTTTAATTTAGTTTTGAAATTTATTCCTCAACCCTTAAAGTACATTTCTGAAAATTTTGGAGTGGACAGCTGATTTTTTTTTTTTTTTTTTTTTTTTTTTTTTTTTAATGCCAACTATGTGAAAAATTACACATTACTTGACATTATACATTGGGCTCCAAAAGTTAAGGTACAATCTGTTTTCTCGTTTTCTTCTTTTGTGCATAATTTTGAAACAAATGAACAAATGAATATAAAATTTAGGGGGCATATTCGTTATCAAATTATTAATTGATATATAACCTTAACATAAAAAATAATTTTTAAACTGATAGTAATTCAAATTTTTTCAAAAGCAGGTCTTGGAAGTTTTTTTTTTTTTTTTTTTTTTTTTTTAGAAAAAACTATGAGAAATGGTGCTAAGGATACATTAAAGATAGGTAAATATGCACATGCCTCGAAGTATTCTATTAAAACCAGATTTTTCTTATCTTCATTTTACTGTTTTTTTTTTTTTTAACTTTCTTCTATATGTAATATAGAGAAAGTATTGGATTCGAGAAAATTTTCGACCTCCGTTTTTTGATGGATTTACACGTTTTGGGATGTCCTGAACACGAATTGATAGTTTTTAGAAAATGTCTGTCTGTCTGTGTGTATCACGATTTTTGTAGACACTATAGCTCACGAACCAATGAATGAAATTTAACCAAACTTGGTATTTAGTTGCACCCTGACATAAACTGGCGCTGATTAGATTTGGGGATCAATCGCTCAACAGGTGGCGCTGTGATCGCATTTTTTGTAAACTTTTAACATGGCAGTATAGGACAAAATTTCGTATAAATGTGCATAATGAGAGTTATTTTAAACTCGTGATTGTGAAATTAATATGAATTATTGAGAATAGTAGTAGTTAACTAGAAAAAAAATTGCGCATGTGGGGGCATCGGTTCCCCCCCCTGGGGGGAAGTACCTCCCAGAGGGGGGGGGGGTAAATTTTCAAGATGGGTATCTTTCGAAAGGTCTCGTCAATGCCTTTAAAACGAATGGTTGAACTATAAATCTGTGATAATTTAAAAAAAAGTTATGGATTTTTTTTTTACTTTTAACATTTTTTTTTTTTTTTTTTTTAATATTGTTACTGAGTGAATTTGTATAGGAAAATATAGAAGAAAATCTTGTGGTGGCCACAACATACTAGTTTTTTTTTTTTTTTTTTTTTTTTTGTATGTGAATATTTTTTTTTTTTAAATATGTACATGCAAACATGAAAATTGGATGAAATGTTCGTTTAAAAATTGTTTTTTGACATTTGATTATTTTGACGATGTTCAAAGTTTTCAAATTAATAATTATGTTTTTCCAAAAAGTCCGTTGTGGAAGAAAAAGAAAAATGAATACTGAAAGAAAAATTCAATTTTAATTTAACTTTTGGAAGGTTGTGTACCTTCACCTATCTGTAATGCACCTTTGACACCCTTTCTCATTTAGTTTCCATGGCTAAAATTGTTTAAGTTTTTTCATTTCTTCGAATGATTAATTTTGAGAAAAATTGAAGTTCTATCAGTTTAAAAATCATTAGTTATGTCAAAGTTCTATAAAATTCGATTCATGTTTTGGTAAAGCATATGCCATCCAAATTTTATATTCATATGTCCATTTGTTTCAAAAATGTGCACAAAAGAAGAAAACGAGAAGAAAACAAGTTGCATCGTCACTTTTGTAGCCCTAGTGTAAGTATTTATAAAATAATATAGGAGATATAAAAACCTCACTTGACGTTGAACTATTATGACAAAGTAAATTTACATAAATCTTAAAAGGGTTGGGGACAAAATCTCGCGTGGACAAAGTATCGCCTACATAAATGAATGGAAAGCAAAAAGGAGTTGGTAATTATTAATAATGTTGTATAAAATTTCATGACAACACATACCTTAGTCAGAGCACTGGCATACACACAAATCCACCACAAAATTTTTTATAAATTTTGCTTAAAAAAGTTTAAAGACTATGTTTATTAACTTTTTTTTAAAGATTAGTCATAAAGAATTTAATCGTGCTTCTCTAGTTTAAAAATTTTAATTAAGGTTTGTGAACAGTGTTCAGCTTTGATGTCAGCAGTAATGTACAAAATTTTTAAAGTGTATTTTGAATGGTGAAAAACAGATGATAAAATAACTTAAAATTAAATATAAATAAAATAATATAAAATAATAAAATTCCATTCTGTAATGTATTTATTTATTTTAATTTATTAATATTAATTTTTAAGGCCCCGTGGCTTTCACCAGAGATCACACATGACAGAAATACAAATTTTCAAATAGATCATATTATTTTTTCGATGCGATATTTTGTCCGGCGATATTTTGTCTCGCGATATTATGTCCGGATCCCATCTTAATCTTAAAAACGCCAATATAAATAAATAAATATGTATATTTAAAATATATTTTTTAATTTTTATGCTGGTGTTTTTAAAGTTGATGTAAATTTGCTTTGCTATATTAATGTAGAAGAGAATAATGTAGAAGAGAATTAAAAACAATTCATACTACTAAAAATCTACTTTCATCAATTTCCACTTATATCCCGTAACGTATCAGAATCCTTTTTTGTTACTCTGTAGACGAAACATTACTAAAAATTCAACCATTTTCAATGGTAGAAATGTTTTTATGAAACTGAAAAATGGTACTAATTCAATTACATACAATACCCTCAAAAAAAAACGGAAAAGTTCTTTAACAAATATCTTTCATCGCAGAGCTGGGAAAATGGCGCAGAATTCATATCAGTATTTATTTAAAATATTTCTCTGCCTATAAAATCGTTGGTTTAAGAAGAAGAAAATTTTGTTTATTTATTGTGGTGAATTTTCCACCCATAAACCATTGGATATAAAGCCTCACAGAATATGCCATATTTAATTTCTTTTGTTTGTACACGTGCGCAAACTAGTAGCGACATGCATACCATTTTGAATAGGAAACTTTCTATTGCGACTTTCAATAACGTATATCAGTTTCGAGACATGCTAAAAATATTTATGGAAATCAGAGAGTGGGGCAGACAGCCAGTCAGTCAAGCTGAATTTTTAAACACGTTTTAAATACTTTTTAACAAAATAAAACTTAAGCATATAAAATTATATGAAAAATAAATGTCTAAAAATCTGGTGTGAAACAACCACACGACTTCCATTACCCACTATTACACATATTATAAGCATTTTATGGGGATAATGTGATCAGACGACATAAAATTGACCTAACCAAGTAGACACCTAAAAATTTTCCTGTAAGAGAAACTTCATAAAGACATATAAAACAGAGTTTACATAGCGAGTTTAAAAAAAAAAGAATAAAAAAAAAGTGTTAGTTGTTTTTTTAAACACCAATTTTCGAGATTTAAAAATGAACTACTTATTCAGGATGGCCATTAATAGCCACGTAATATGTGAGAAAGGACATCTAAAATGAATTTATATAATAATTTTTAGGAAAATCATTAGAGCCGTTTTTGAGATACCGACTTTTACCAAAACTTGGCATACTCAATTAGTGACCGGAATACAATAATTACATATAAAAGGATATTTAAAAGGAAATTAATATGGCGAGTTAAGGAAAAAAAAAATCCGTACAGCCCTTTTTAAAGAAACGCACTTGCGAAACCTGAAATTGAGCTATTTATACAGGACGTCTATTAATTTTCCTGAACTAACCAGCTATATCATTCGAAAGCACATCTAATAGAGTGTTTATATTGCAACTTTGAAGAAAATCGTTAGAGCCTTTTTTGAGATACGAACCTAGTGTCCCACTTTTTACCAAATTTTACCAATTTTTCCGATTTTTACCAAAATCTGGAAAATTCTTCTGTACACCAGACCTGAATCAATTCTGAAGTCTGGTCGTTCTATCTTTATTAGTTTCGGAGATGTGATAGTCAGAAGATTCCAAACATACATACACTCTGACCAATTGCCAAAAACTACTTTTTTGGACTCAGGATGCCTTAAAACGTGTAAATCAGGTGAAAACTCGATAATAATAAATGTTTAAAGAGTCGGGTGATTTTTTTTTTTTTTTCTATTCGTTTCGTAATTGAACTAGAAATGCCTTCTTTGAAATTTATTATTATTATTATTATTTTAATTCTTTTTTATTTTTGTAGGTGAAATTTTAGGGGTTTGTGCAGCTACAGTACTGCATGAAGATCTCGCTTTTGTGGGTCTCTATGCTGTGAAACGGGCCCACAGAGGTAAAGGTCTTGGAAAACTGGTTTGGCAAAAAGCGATGGAACATGTAGAAGACAGAAATGCGGGCTTGAACTCAGTTCCAGAACATCTGAGGACCTATCGAGACCTTGCAGGATTTAGGATCATGGCACCCTGGTGCACTTTGGTTTGTGAAGGTGTGCCAGATTTCTCGAACAGCTTAAGGGAACCGGAGGGATTAGAAGTGAGTGTGTTTAACACATATTTAATATATCATTAACTAAAACATAAGTAAATCAACTGACATCAGTAAAATAACGTAGATTAGCGTACATTAAATGCTTCAATGTCTCTTCAGTCTCTCTTTCCAACTGTTCGTATCATCGTATGTGGTTATGTATTTACAACCCTGTTACCTGTAATCTTCTTCTTTTTCTTTGTTTCTTTCTTTCTTTACCGTCGTTTACATGATGGCTGGTGCACGTACAATTCTCCGCGGCCGCAATGTCCTCCATGTTCCCATCCAAATTATGCCTCTAGAGGGTCACCAAAGTGGAGGGGGGAGGACCAAAATTATAATGAGGTATCTCCGGACCACCATTAAAGGTGTGTCCCGAACCGTCGCCAATTACCCATTGCGCAGCACTACTGCGACGTAAAAAACCACCCAACCATCTTTCTTTCTTCTTCTTCTTCTTCTATATTTTTTTTTTTTTTTTTTTTTTTTTTTTTATATAAGCACTTGTTGTTCTGCGTTATATCCACCAAAAAAAAAAAAAAAAAAAATAGTGGATCTGTTTAAAAAATTAAGTAAACGGTACATAGTTATAAATATTTATTTTTGAAAATTTTGTACACTTGTGAAGAGGGGGAGGGGGATTTGTTCGAGAATATTTCATTCAACAGAAATATGTGCGAGATCCAATATAGCACGTTTTAGTATTTCAAAATATTTTAAAATATCCTGAGAAAAATACCAGCTGATACGCACAGCTGTCAATTCAAAACATGACGTAATAGATACAATGTCTACCTGGCAAATTTAAAGATTTTCCATTGTATGTACACCTGTTCTATTGCATGTTACTCATAATTATAATGATAAAAGAAAGACAATATCCTCGTTTTCGATTTATGTTACTACTAAATTTAGTAAAGAAAACACTTACTAAAAGTTGAACTCTTTTAAATGCGCAACATAAAGAAATAATGCTAAAATTAACACAAAATTACCGTAATAAACTTTTTAATTCGCCATCATACTACAGGTGTGGGGAACATAAATATTCGTGGAAATTTTTGACATCGATTTTTTATGATTTAACGCATTTTGAAGCATGAGGAGAATCAGAAAATATGCCGTGTCCGTCTGTAAGCTAATAAGTTAGCTCGTTAGTTTGTTAATCTGTGCAGGCATTATCTAATGAGAGAAAGCTGCACATCAGATTGTTCTTTTTAAATTCAACCAATTTTCCTATTTTTGTTCATATTTCCTTTAAACTTTTTTTTTTTTTTTTTTAAGTACAACATTATATCTTTCAATCTGCGATCTTGCGTTATCGCCACTTGTAATGTTCCGTCTCGAATTTTACATTTATGTGAGGGGGAGGGGGGAGAAAATAAATAAAAAGTTAATCTCATTAGACTAATGTCGTCATTTTTTCTTACTATATCATTGAACTGAGTCCACGAGCTTAAATATTGTCCATTTATAAATCTTATTTTATTTTTTATTTCATTTTGCACGCGCGCTTTTTATTTCATAATTCAAAATTACTTAAAAGGACTTTTTCGATACTGTCCATTTGAAACTGATTATTATTATTTTTTTTTCTTAAAAAAAAAAAAAAAAGAAAAAGAAAAAGAAAGAAAGAAAAAGAAAAAAGATTTTGATGAAATTCTGGCAAAAGCAGAATTTAGTTTATTTGAGGACTATTAGTTTTTTTTTTTTTTTTCAAATTATTACATCGCTTTCAAATTATTCAATTATATTTTCGATAAATTTTCGATTTCGATAAATGTCCAACTATCGTAAAACTGGTATCGTAAATCGTAAAAGTCCGTAGATTGAGACTAATAGACCTCAGTCCTAAAAAAAAAAAAAAAAAAAAGAAAAAAGAAAAAAGAAAAATTAAACGTACAAACTTTTTTTTTAATTAAAATAAATGTTATATATTATTATTATTATTATGCTAAATAAATTTTAAGAAATGTATGTCAAATAAATTGCCAAATAAATTTATGTTATGTTACGCCAAATAAATTTTAAGAAATGTATATGATTAGTGATACTAAAAAACGAAACACAGTAACTGCATGCCTTTATATGGAAGAATATATTAAAATAAATATAGTTTAAAAAAACTAAAAAACACGCTTTTAAAGCACATCAAACTAAAAAGTGAAAAATAATTCTTAATATAGTAAGCTGAAAACAATAATGAACGAAAAATACTAGTATAATTGTAAAAAAAAGCGTGGGGTGCTCGATGTACGAAAAATATGGCACAAAGCACCCCACGCTTTTTTCACAATTATACTAGTATTTTTCGTTCATTTTTGTTTTCAGCTTACTATATTAAGAATTATTTTTCACTTTTTAGTTTGATGTGCTTTAAAAGCGTGTTTTTTAGTTTTTTTAAACTATATTTATTTTTCACTTTTTAGTTCGATGTGCTATGAAAGCATGCTTTTTAAACTATATTTTAAACTATATTTATTATTTTATTATTTATCAAATAAATAGCTACAGTATGTAAGTTTTTGGTTAAAATATTTACACATAATCGAAAATATCCTCATTCGACTTGCAGGCCTCTTAAATCTATCTGTACCAATTTTGAATGGCCTAACTGTATTTCTATTTGTTTTTGCCCCATAGTCACCCCCTTACCCCCTCACACCCCTACCCGCCCCTCCTAATAATTTTACAAATTCAAAAATATCCGCAATCGATTTGCAAGTATCGAAAACCTCTATGTACCAATTTTGAACGATCTGACACTATTTTTATTTTTTTGCCCCCCCCTCCCTTCCCCCCTTCTTGCCCCTCCTAATAACTTTACACAATCGAAAATATCCCCATTCGACTTGCAGACCTTTAAAACCTATCTGTACCAATTTTCAACGGCCTAACTGTATTTCTATTTGTTTTTGCTCCATAGCCCCCCCTACCGCCCCACCCCCTACCCGCCCCTACTAATAATTTTACAAATTCAAAAATATCCGTAATCGATTTGTAAGTATCGAAAACCTCTATGTACCAATTTTGAACGATCAGACACTATTTTTATTTTTATGCCCCCCTCCCCTCCCCCACTTCTTGCCCCTCCTAATAACTTTACACAATCGAAAATATCCCCATTCGACTTGCAGGCCTCTTAAATCTATATGTACCAATTTTGAACGGCCTAACTGCATTTCTATTTGTTTTTGCCCCATAGCCCCCCTTACCCCCTCACCCCCCTACCCGCCCCTCCTAATAATTTTACAAATTCAAAAATATCCGCAATCGATTTGTAAGTATCGAAAATCTCTATGTACCAATTTTGAACTATCTGACACTATTTTTATTTTTTTGCCCCCTCTTCCCCCCCCCTCTTCTTGCCCCTCCTAATAACTTTACACAATCGAAAATATCCCCATTCGACTTGCAGGCCTCTTAAATCTGTCTGTACCAATTTTGAACGGCCTAACTGCATTTCTATTTGTTTTTGCCCCATAGCCCCCCCTTACCCCCTCACCCCCTACCCACCCCTCCTAATAATTTTACAAATTCAAAAATATCCGCAATCGATTTGTAAGTATCGAAAACCTCTATGTACCAATTTTGAACTATCTGACACTATTTTTATTTTTTTGCCCCCTCTTCCCCCCCCCTCTTCCCCCCCTCTTCTTGCCCCTCCTAATAACTTTACACAATCGAAAATATCCCCATTCGATTTGCAGACCTTTAAAACGTATCTGTACCAATTTTGAACGGCCTAACTGTATTTCTATTTGTTTTTGCCTCATAGCCCCCCCTTACCCCCTCACCCCCTACCCACCCCTCCTAATAATTTCACAAATTCAAAAATATCCGCAATCGATTTGTAAGTATCGAAAACCTCTGTGTACCAATTTTGAACGATCTGACACTATTTTTATTTTTTTGCCCCCCTCCCTCCCCCCCCCTTTTGCCCTTCCTAATAACTTTACACAATCGAAAATATCCCCATTCGACTTGCAGAACTTTAAAACCTATCTGTACCAATTTTCAACGGCATAATTGTATTTCTATCTGTTTTTGCTCCATAGCCCCCCCCCCTTGCTGCCCCACCTGGGGGCTGAATTTCTAAAATTCCAGAAATTTTTTTTTAGATAGTTGCCTTAGCTATATTTTAGAGCAAAAATTTCACGTATATCTATTATTTTTTTGTTTGGGATATATAGGATTATGCGAAATCACGTTTTACGCATGTGAAATCACGTTTTGCCCCCCTCCCCCTGCCCCCCTTGGGAACCGATTTTCAAAAATTCCAGAAACCGATTTTTAGACATTTGTATTAGCTATATTTTAAAGGAAAAATTTTACGGATTTCTGTTTTTTTGTTTGAGATATGAAGGATTTTGTGCAATCACGTTTTGCTCCCAGAAAAGTTACAAACAAACATACATACATACAGGTGAAGCTAATATAAGCGTGTTAATAAGTCTTGTCGCACTAAATTGAATTCTATTTTGTACAGAATTTTATATCTGTTGCTTACAAATAATAACAACAACAACAACAACAATAATAATAATAATAATAATAATATTTTTTTTTTTTTTTAAATAAAGGAATGTCAAATTTATGCATTTAGATTTAATAAAACTCCTTAATTGGCAATCTAATTACGAAAACAGTTCGTTTTAACAAAAAAGATCATCTGAAAAACACCCAATTGAAGAAAATATTTTATTACAAAACACTTGAAAAAAAGTTATCACAATTTGAGAATTTAATGTTAAATAAATATTTCTAGGTTTGCTAATTAATTTGAAATGTTTATTGAGTGACATTTTTCTAATTATTTATTGAGAAGCTAGCGGAAATAATTATTGCAACTATCCATTTACGAATAAAACTTTTAAATTGGTTTTGTCTGCGGCTAATTGAATACACAAAAACCGAGTTTTATTGTATCACATTAAGTTTAAAACAAGTTGATAGTACATTCAAAAATAATATGGTAGTAATAACGAAAATGTAAAAAACAATTAGTTCTTAATATTATGGATGTCATTTTCTCCATGTTACAATTTTGGGAGATTTTGCAAAAGAGCCAATAACCATAATTGTTTTATTTTGTAAAGAATTGTCAATAAAATAACTGTTTTGATTGCGTTATTTTTATTCGAGTGGCGACTTTCTTATTAAAACCTATGTTTTAAGAGGCTAGTTAAACTTTTGGGCTTCTTTTGAAGGAAGTTAAAAATTTAATTAGTAAATAAACTTTTAATTGTGCGCTACTTAAGTTCGAATACAATTTTTAATTGCTTAACAAGAAAAAAAAATAGTATGTTATGGGCATCACAAAACTTTCTTTTATATATTCTTATACAACTTCACGTACTGTCGGCTATGCAAAAAAAGTACACTTCATGCGGTTTTGTTAAATAAATCCTTGTCGAATCCTGTTCTTAGTCAGTGTAAGAACATGATTCGATAAGGATTTATTTAACAAAACCGTATGAAGTGTACTTTTTTTACATAGAAATTTTTGCTAGTGTTCGGACACTTTTGTTACTGACTGTAATTTAGATCAAAACAAACACCATTGCATAAATTAGTTGGTATAGGTGGACTTTGCTCAGTTCCCCAACATATATTATATATGTTCTCATAAATTTCTTCTACATGGCATTCTATATTCGTGTTTATTAAGAGAAATCAATTTGATCTATCGCTCAACACGGTGACAGAGTGAAATGACACACCTAATAGGCTATCCACCATTCATTTCGATACATTTATCTTATACTGATTTTTTAATTTATTTTATCAAGGACAGTTTCGTAGTTTAGTTTTCATGCAATTTCACACTATTTCCGATGCAGCGATCCCATAATGAAAATTTTTATGAAATATTGCTCTATTCGACTATACTGAAAAAAATATTAAATTTTGAATAACTTACGAAATTTTCAATTTAGAATATTTGTAGTCAATGGTATTCAAATCAGTATCATAAATAAATATTTTAAAAGTGGTCTGACATCTTCATGATGGAAATATCCCTGAAATTGGACGATTTTGCGAAATTTTGTCTTATTCTGAAAAGTTAAGAAATTCATAAATTTTAAATAATTTACGAAATTTTCAAAGTTGAATTTTCATAATTAATTACATTCATACTAGAATCATAACTGATATTTTAAAGCTAGTCTGACATCTTTACAATCAAAATATTCCTTTTAATGTACATTTAAGGAAAAATTTGCCATATTCTCCCATGTTAAGAAATCGTAAATTTCGAATAACTTACGAAGTTTTTAAATTAGACTGTTGAAAATCAATGCCAGTGTTATAAATAACATTTTAAAACTAGCTCGACCTCTCTGCGCTCATTTGTCCTAGAGATATCGTATACATAGACACACAAACTAATACACTAATACAATAAACCACTAACAAACTGACACCCTACAGATGAAAACCATATCAGTTTTATTATTTTCGAATTTTTCGCACCTAAAAACATGTAAAAATGAACGAGGTAGAAAATTTTCACTTTTACGTAAGTTCCCCATGCCTATAGTATGATGGGGAACTAAAAATACCCCATTTTTCTTTTAGTTAAAAATGGAAAAGTCGATAAGCTTCTCTTAAATTATTTTAGATCTATGATTCAACCATTCGTTTTAAAGGTATTGGTGAGTTTTTTAAAAACACTCTTATTAAAAATTTACATCCCTGGTGGAAAGGGGAGCAATGACCCCACACGTATAAATTTTTATCCTGTTTGACTATGACTATTAAAAAAAAAATCAGTTTGATAATAAATGGTTAAATATAATCTCACTGGATTTAGAAACTGACCAGTTATTCGTTCTAGATGAAAGCGGTATTATTTTTTTTTCTCAGTGTTATATATTACTAAAAAACGGGACGAAAGACTAAATGATCTACATCAAAATTTGATAGACACTAATTTATATTAAGGTGTAATTAAATATAGCTTTTCAGGAAATTCCGATAATTAGTTCTTGACCAAGAACTGCGATTTTATTTTATTTTATTTTATTTTTATTTATTTTTTATTTTTATTTATTTATTTATTTATTTATTTTGGCACACTCATTCATACAGGCAGGCGGGCCTTTTCAAAAAATGCTCAAATCTTGTGTAAAACATCTCAAATACTCTGTAAATATATCGAAAACCCAGAAGCGAAAATTTTTACGAATCTAATATAGGGTAAGTGCACCTGTGATTGACACTTTTTGAGCAATCTCTGATGTTTTTAATGTTCTAGTCATCAGAAAATATTTTTAGAAATCTTAAGTTAGTACATAGGGTATGAAAGACATTCAGAACCGCATATATGTTAAAATATATACATTTGATAACAATTTTTTTTTTTTTTAAGAATTTTTATTTGACACCCACTCAATGTTCCAGTAATTGACACTGCCAGTTTTTCACTTTATCAGTAATTGGCCCCCTAGTGATTCATTTTACCAGTTATTAGCAGCCTATGCTCCAGTGTTTGACATAAAATGTTAAAATTCTTACATGTAAAATATATGATTTTATTATTTTTCTTATTTATTAATTATTTCGCGATGGATGTCAATTACTGGAGCATGCCAATCACTGGAACACCTACCCTACTTTCGTCTATTGAATACAGAAGAAAGTAAAAAATCACTCGGTTCGTACATTATTAAACATTTTCCATCGGTATTCATAGATTGTTTTTAATTAACTTGTAATTTTTTCAAGTTTGTTGTAAGAATCAAAAATGCATAACAATATTGCAAATGCTTTTCCGGCAATTTCTGCATACATGCGTTAGTATTTATGTCCTAGCCCTTTAAACTAATCTTAAATTTTAACTCATACACTTTCTTAAAAGAAAAATGCTTTTATGAATCAAAATGAAGTATGTTAATTTCGTTGTGTTATGTACAGTATTAGTACCTTTAAACTAATCTTAAATTTTAACTCATACACTTTCTTAAAAGAAAAATGCTTTTATGAATCAAAATAAAGTATGTTAATTTCGTTGTGTTATGTACAGTATAAAGTGTACTGTTATAGTATATTAAAACAAAACACGTTTCATAGAAATACCTCTTATAAACCATCATGTATCCGAATTCTTTTGTGAACCCTTGTATTGCTGTTATACCATTTTCATTAAAAGCCATGCTAAAATGCACCTCAGTAACATATAATGTGTTTTAAGGCATTTTAAATGTGATTACAAAAAGGAAAGCGCAGACAGACAAATAAAGTAGCTGAAGTTTTTTTCTAACATTGTTGGAAACTGTTAATGCTTCAATTTTAGCAGGATATTTGTATGTGAAAATACTATAAATCTGTTGATATAACTACAATATAACACGCTCGAGACGGCGAGAGCTCTGTTTTATTTATTGTGGTTGAGTGGGTTTTACGTCGCTCTAGTACTACTCTACGGACAAATGACGACGGTGTGGGACTTACCTAAGTGTGGTCCGTAGACATGCCATCACAATTTTAATCCTTCACGGAAGGAATACATTATTTATAGTGAAAAGCAACTTATCGTATAAATAAGCGATTTTTCATATTCCAATAAAGTTAGAAAGTATGTGTGACTTCGGGCTGTCTGTCCGTGCCTAACTTCTATAAATGTTCATAGAATTCCGAAAGCTCATATATGTTATTCAATCTATGAGATGTTTAATATTGAAAGGGATATAAACAGCACAACTGGTTTGTATACAGGGACATCCAAGAGAATTTCAATTATGTTCTATTCAATTTATCTACATAAAGCATATTTGAAGCCTTTGTAGTGCACAAAACATAATAAATTTATCAAATGGCATTCGTACGCATAAAAATAATGATTTTTATGGAATACGGTACTATTAGCAGCAATGATTGATTAACAGAACTAAGCATTGTATAGTAGGGAATATCATTGTAAGTTGCTGGAAGTGCATTTTGAGTTGGGTAATGCATTTTAAATACTTCCCAATAAAGTTCAAACGTGTTGATGACTTTAATTAGTCTGTCTGTCCAAGTACTAATGTCTATAAATATTTTTTGAATACTTTGAGTGTAAAAGTGCTCCAGTTTTACACACAAAATAATTATAAGATAAAAAAAACTTTTTATATACCATGTTTTAAAATTTTCTTATGAATCATTAATAAAATACGCGAGGATAAAAAATAATATTTAAGCAATATTTAAGCACGCGAACTTAGTTCGGTGAAATAATAATAATGGGAAAAAAAAAAAAAGTTGGTTTTAAAAATAAAATATTACTCCTTTTAGAACAACGTATATTAGCATCGTGAACTACATTAGAACCTATCAATGTGTATAAAATATTTAAAGTGATAATGACGTCAATTTTTGTGGGAGGCATAATTTAACTTTTTATAATTTTTTAACGTTTACGTTGAATTAAATGTATTTATTTTTAGGTCGAAAGAAAATGAATTCGTAATTTTCTTTGGCAATAATTAAATTACAGATAATATTTTAATGGCTATTTTATTGCTATTAAGAGCTTATTATTTTCATATTTTAATTAATTAAAAGAAAACTATTCGAAAATTTGACTTCGAAGTATTGTGTTGTCACCGGGTTCTGAGTTACTGTGAAAATTTCAAATGTTTAGCTAGTAGGGAAGTTAGTTAAAATTCGATTGCAAAATTTGTACCGGACAAACAAACAAACAAGAATCGAAGTTAATAAAAACATGGTAATATATTATCCAAGTTCATTATGGCATATTCACTGATAAAAATAGTCTAAAAAGCTGGTTTGCGTTCGGGAACTAACAAAAGATTTCTAATGCATTATGGTCTACAACAGATATATTTTAATGCTCTTTTAATCATAAAACCAAACTTTTTAGTGTTTTCTCTTTAGAAATAAAACCATAAATATGCTTTTATGAGATGACTCCCTGCATAGTTAAAAGAAAATATATTTTTGTAGCCTTGCTGTTTTTAGACACTATACAGGGCTACACAAAGCTTATTGCATAGTTTTTAACATTAAAGCTGTAAAGATTATTTTTGAAAGTCTTCTTCCTTCATAATATAAAACATAATGTACTTTAAGATGTTATCACAGAAGTCAAATAAATTGCAGGTTAAACGATGTAACAGGTAAGTACAGTTGGAAAGTGTTTACAATCTATGTCAATTGCATGATTTTTCTTTGTTGTTTTAATTATAACTTAATTATTTAAATAAATAAGTCTTGAAATTTATCGAAAATGCTAATGAAATTAAAAATAGCTTATGTCTTATTATTTAAAAGGCTGTCTATATAATAAAAGTTAAAAAAAAAAAAAAAAAAAAAAAAAAAAAAATAAATTAAATCACACATACACACATACACACGCATATATATGTATTTGCGTGTGTGTGTGTGTTACTTTTTAGGTAGGATAGCAAGTTGACGACATAGAAAATATAATTTATTAAAATAAATATATAGATAGATTTAGATATTCCATTATTTACATATGAAAGGGAAATAAAATTGTCTTTCATTTATAACTGTACATTGAAATAAACAACAGCCCCCAGTTTCATACCTCTACTTAAAAAATAAATAAATGAATGAATAAAAATAAAAAATAAAACTTGTCAAAAACCTTCCGTATCTCTCAAACTGTCTCCCTCACTTCAACACCCCAAACATACATCCTGATCATTTTCCACTTTTTTAATTCCAGGTCATTCCAGTTCGAGCGTCAATCCTCTCGGCTGTCATCAACTACGATGCCGGTATCCATGGTTACGACAGATCCAAGATAGTCACCCTCAGCTCTGCGGAAGAGGACACCATCACCTTAACTGCTATCCGCACGGGTACCGGGAGAGTGTGTGGTTACGGCACATTGAGAAAAAACGTGCAGAACTCTTTGCTGGTAGGACCTTTGTATGCAGATAAAGCAGAAATTGCAGAAATGGTGTTGAAGAGACTCCTAAATGAATACCCCGGCGAACTTTGCGACAGAATTACAATCGCAGCGGCCGAATGCAACGAAGATGCAATGTCCATGGTTGACCGACTCGGCCTGAACGACCGAACAAAAGTCCCACGCTGTTACACGAAGTCACAAGTGAAAGCCAACTTTCGGAAAGTTTTCGGGCAACATGCTCTTAATTTTTCACCTTTTTGAAAGAAAACAAAGTAAAAAATCTAAAGACAATATGGGAACAATAAACTTTTTAAAAATACAGTACAATTAAAAGACGGTTGTTGATTTAAAAGTAACAGAGATGATGAATAACTGAAAATTTTTAATGATATTTACATTGGTAATTTGGTTGTTATGACTATTAGGTACTATTATTATTAAGGTCATAGGACTATTTCTTTCGACTTATTATTTTGCTTCATCTCCATTTTTACAGGCCATTTGAAATTAATCTTTTATTTTTCTTTTATGTGATGTGAAATTAAAATGAACAGTTTATATCTACTTAAAAAAAATAAAAAATACAACACTTTTTATAATTTTTATTTTCACATTTACTTTCTGCTAGAGAAAATAATTACATAAATGAAAATAGGTGTTTTTAGCGAAATCATAGAGAAAGGTTTCTTTTTCTTTTCTTTTTTTTTTTTTTTTTTTTTTTAAGTCTAACATAATTAATATTAAATGAAGAAAAACAAAGAATAAAAGAATAAAAAAAAATTAAAACCAAAACTTTTTTTTTTTTTTTTTTTATCATCAAATAAAGATTATTGCGTTATTTTTATTAACATGTACTATATGCATGAACGTTCGAAAACTATTTAGATAAAACATAAGTTACATTACATTGAAATTAAATTTGTGTTGCCATGGTAACTGATAGTAACACAGGAATTTAAAATTTTATACTTTTTCAATACAAACGATGTGATTAAAGAAAAAAAAAAGAAAGTAAGAGGCATATGTGGAACTAAATTAAAATATGATTAAAATAGAATTTTAAATTACGTATCTTATACTATTTTAGAATTGTTAAGACCATGCTTTTCTTTTCCTATTTTTATATTTAACGGCCCTCTTCACTTACCGTCGCCGGAAGCCCGAGCCAATGTTATTCTATGGGTAAATTTTCTTTACAAATAACTTATCAACTACTAACACATATTTTTTAATCCTGTTTTCACATTCAGAAAATTCCCAACTGTTAAATTGATATTAAATTTTTATGAATGCACTTTTTTTTTATTTTTAATATTTTATTTTGAAATTGCAAAATGAAAAATGAAAAAATTCCACATATTGAAAATTCGTATTTTGTAGCTTCAAAATAAAATATAAAAAATTTTTAAAAATAATTTTTTTAAAAAGTTCCATCAATTTAACAGCTGGGAATTTTCAGAATCTGAAAACAGAATTTAAAAATATGTTTTAGTTAATAAGCTATTTGTAAAAAAAAAAAAATTCCCATAGAATAACATTAGCTTCGGCTTTCGGCGGCGGTGAGTAAAGAGGGCCCTTAACAGCCTAAACTTTTGCACACAATAAAAAAAAAAAAAAAATCATTTCAACTTGAGTAATATTTTCAGGTACAAAAATTTCATCAAATGTGTTTAATCTTTAATCAAACTAAATTATTAATTTAAAACAATTTTCAGAATTTTTATGGCTTTAAATCGACTGAAATCGATTTTTTTTTTTTTTTTTTTTTTTTTTGAGCACAAATTTGTATAATATAGTTTAAAGCCGATTATCTACCCGACAAACCTAGGCCTAATGCCCGCTTTTTTTCGCTAATTTCGTGGTATCTGCTTTTTTACTTGATTAGGTAATTTTTATTTATTTCTATACGAGAGAATTATTACCTGTTATGACATTTTACAACTCTTAAAATATTGCAATAAAATTTAAAGAAAAAACAGATATTATCAAAAGTAGTTTTAAACGAAATCCAGGATTTTTAAAGACTTACACATTATCCTTTTTTTTTTTTTTTTTTTTTCCTAAATGTTTAATAGGTTGAATTCAGTTTTAATGTTTTTAATTAATTGATTTTTTTCACAGATTAATTTATTATACATACAAATCAAACTAACGCATGCAAAAACTACGATTTTAGCTTAAATCATTGGTTGTTGTGTTGATTAACCTACCAATAATTTTCTGTCATTGTTAATCTTATAAAATATTTATTGGTGTTGCTGTTTCACAAATGTTCACAAGGCTATAAATGTTGTATCCTTAAAAATATTGTAACAAAAATAAATGTTTTGGAATAAAAACTGACAATTTTTCTTTCTTTGTTCACTTCAACAGTATATATAGCTAAAAACTTACATAGCTAATACATAATCCCTTAATATAAAATTTTTACTTTCTCTAACCCAATGGTATGGAGAATTTTTTTTTTTTTTTTTTTTTTTGGGGGGGGGGGGGGGGTCAAGTTTGCAAAATTGAATTTTTGTTACATTTATATGTTTTGAGATCCCCTAAAACCAAAAAGCTTGTTTTTAGAGGGTTGTCTGTGTGTCTGTATCTATGTGTGTGTCTGTTATCAGCATATCTCAAGAACAAATAATAGCAGAAAGTCCAAACTTGGTACTCTAAATGTGCATTATATAGAGATGCTACACAAAACTTTTCATTGGAATCAAGCAAACGATTCGTGTACAGGGCCATCCAAGATAATTCAAATACATTATGTCTATGGGGAAAATTCTGGTAAGTACAGTGTAACATCTATAGGCTGACTTAAACAAAACGGGACGAATAAAATGTATTGTATGTATAATAGCATGTTTCGTGTAGATTGTTGTATGTAAATCATTCATCATTCATTTACAGGGCTACTCAAAGTATTTGGATATATTGCGGCTATACTTGGAAATTACTGGAACTGTAATTTTTTTGTGTTAGATATTTTTCTAGTAAGACTAAATTTTAGTACACAATATTGTTTATAGTACATATTGATTATAGACAATATACAAGACTACCCAAAATTAAGCTAAACATTCATTTCTATTGAATCTAATTGATGGAAGTGCTTTGCCATATTTTACTATGTCGACGAAGGGAGCAAAATTAATTTTAAATACATGCACTGTAAACAAAGTATTTTTTGGTATTTCAACTCTGGTATTTTGTATAATATCAAGGTCTGAGGTGCCCTGATTACAAAAGTACAATTTTTAGTGGTCGATTTGTATGTACGTCTGTTATCAGCATAACTTAAAAACAGTTAGTTGCAAGAAATTCAAATTAGGCATTTTAAAGTTCGTATTAGGTTGCCACTTACAAATTTGATCAAGAGTGGGAAGTTTAAAGGCAAATTGATTGCACAACTTTGATTTTTTTTTTTTTTTTTTTTTTTTTAATGGCGCGGAACTTGCAATTTTACGGCATTGGCCAGGGTGTCGCCGAATAATTGTATGAATTATAATTTAGCGACCGCCCCCCTCATACAGAATTACATGCCAAATAAAACTGTTCCTAAACCTATTTTAGATTATTTTAAAAGTACATTGAACTTTATTACCTTACACAATTGACCTTAAAACTTAATATGCAATCTATCTTTAAAGTATTGTAATAAGGGGTAAGAAAAATCGTGTGAGTGACACACCAGATTATTAAGAGAAAAAATATAGTAAAAAAATATGCACATGCCGGATGGTTATAAATAAAGCTTCCCCGTTCAGAGCTACGTATAGATCCCACTCTCATAGAATTTTTTCGTTGAAATTTGATATGTGGATCATAGGAAAAAGAAATCTGCAATAAAAAATAATAGTTCAAACTTCGACTGATCGGTGACGCTTTTCCTGCAATGTGGAGAAGACGTTATGCAATTTTGGAACGTTTTAAAATACCAGTATCAGTGTCATAAAATCATTTTTTCATCATGTCTTTGGAGGACAAAAATCGATACTTACTGATCTGAATTGCATTATTAGAAAAATAGTAATTTTTTAACTGCACTGCGAGAATATCGATGATTGAAAGGCTTATAAAACAGGCCTCTGTGGAAACACAGTTTGGGGAAGATTATTATTAAATTTGAAAAGACTGGAGTGCTGGATATTCTGCGACGAAGACAACGCGACTTGTCAACGGTTGTTTTGGCCGGATGAAGGCAAACAAAATCAGTACATATTTTCGGTTCCAAAACTTGGATCTTTTATGAATATCCCTTTAAAAAAATTGCAGAAATTTCCGTAATGTCGATAAAAGGGGAAGACAAATCACCTAACAATGCACTTGTTGAAGAAACCGAACGCTCTTCTAACCACAGCAACATGATTTATTTCCCGTTACTATCATCTTCATCGCATTTTTCTCAATAATCATCTTTCTCAAACCCTGTAACCAGCAAAGCCTTTCCCGTAAGACTTTTAATTGCCGGTATAATTCTCGCAGTGTAGTTTAAAAAACACTACCATTCTAATAACTTAATCAGTAGGGATTGATAATTCTCCTCTACAGGTCTGAGAAATTGAAGATTGATTGAATACAAGAGTGATTTTAAAAGCTTGGCAACTGATTTTTTTTTTTTTTTTTTTGCTTTTAACGCTCCGAATTTGCATATTTTCATCATCGCATGAAAAGCGTCCTCAATCGGTCGAAGTTTAAAAATTTTTAATGGAGATTTATTTTTTCCTCAAGGTCCAAATACTTCTACTAGAACGGGATCTACACAAGTCTAAACAGTGTTACCTTAATTATAACCACTCAATATCCACATCATACAATAATATGTATATATATATAAACCTTTCACTGAGAAAAAATTGCGGCTATAGAAAAAATAGTTCCATGTCCTCCTTATAAATTCTAGTCACCTTTGAAAGCGAGTTCTAGAAACCCCTATTAGAATTCAGAAAGTGTGTGTATATTATCGAGGTCAAACCTATTTGAAAATATCGCCAAAAAAATGCGAACACAAGAGGTGGGTTTCAACAACTATAATCTTGGTTTATGACCCAATTCTGGATAATCAAGCGAGAATTTCTCGCCAAACAAAAGATTCAGAATATTGTTTCACCATCCAGAAATGTATAGACTAGAAATTCTAGATCATTTCGTCTATTCAGTTTACTGGCGTGCCTTATGCGCATAGCTCGGAAATCTATATTTCTAGCTAAAAGATTTAGAAAATGACCACTTATTCATTCTAAATGAAGGCGGTATATTTTTTCTCTTAGTGTTTGATTTTATATGACTTTAAATCAATGCACAGAGAGTAGAAAGAGCCCCAAATGATAAAAATAATATTTTACATTGAGAAAATAAAAGGACAATTCCTAAAGTAAATTACCCTGTTAAAAAATAAAAGCGTTTTAATTGGCCTCATGCGGGGCCCAAAGCGCTTTCTTACTGCGCTTATCTAATGCATAGTTACCAAATCTTCCCAATTTTGGTGAGACACTTCATACCAGAAATTTTCTACAGCAATTTTCATTTTATTTAATCGTAGAAATATAATACTATTGGCAGCAAAAAAATATCGAGCGCTAGCAATAATTCCTGTGTAAAAAAAAGTACACTTAATACTGTTTTGTTAAATAAATCCTTATCGAATCATGTTCTTATACTGACTATATAAGAACATGACTTGACAAGGATAAAGCAGTATTAAATGTACTTTTTTTACATAGGAATTATTGCTAGCGCTCGAATAATTTTGCTGCGGAACGTAGGCCATATTTCTATTATAAAATACTGGTGATAAATCCGATTTGAAAATTAAAAATGTTGGCAAGTACGCTTATGGGTAAATCTGCCAACTACTTTTGTACATCATTAAAATATTAGAAGTAAATTTCTCTTCTAGGAAAGTTTTTTTTTTTCTTTTTTTCCAGGGGTTTTTTTTTTTTTTTGTAGGAACGTTTTTTCTTGACATCGTTTTTCTCTAACTACAACTTCAATTTTATTAACCCCAATAATACATATTTTATTAACCCCAATAATACATATTTTATTTTATTTTTAATATATACAGAATACAGATAAATAAAGTTGTATGTCAAAACTAAAAATTTTTTACAGAGAGTAACATTGTTTTATTTGTTGGTAATTTTTGGTAAACAAAATATGCAACGTTCTAAATAAAAGACATTTTTGTCCCTTTACTACTTAAATCCCATAATGGCATTAAATTCTAAATTATTCAAGCACACGTAAAAGAGAGGTCACCGCATATGTTTAAAACTTGAATCAATGTGATGTCATAACTGGAAATGGAGAATCGTGATGAAGTGGCTGGAAAAATATGTTTTGCGATTTAAATTAGAAAGTCTGGCGTTACATGGAGCGGGACAGTTTTTATTTATTTATTTATACTTATTTATTTATTAACTATGTTTTATCCATATGAAGGTGGTATTTTTTTTTTTTTTTTTTTTTTTTAAGTAATTAAGGTGATTTAATCTAATCCGATGACACACACACACACACAAGAAGGAAAAGAAAGAAAGAAAAAGAAATCCAGTAATTTGCATATATATGTTACCATTTAAGCATGTAATTCAGTTGTTTTATTAAATACATAGTTATTTGATGAAATTACTAGCCAAGTAGTTCAAAATATGTAAAAGATTAATAATTGTATTAATTTTTTATTTACTATTTATTTCTATAAATTAAATAGTAATAGATCAGGAAATTGAAAAATAAACAATTTAAAATTAAAACAATCCAGTCGTCTTATAAACTAACAGGGGATAAATTGTTGAAGACTCTCGTTGTAAACATTTCAAGCTACTAATAGATTAATTGGTGGGTAATTTTAAAAAATCTTATGCGACTCAACTCGACTTTCTGAACATTAAGTAATTAATAGTTGTATAAATAAATTAAAATAAGAGACGTAGTTAAAAAAAAAAAAAGGGGGAAAAAATATAATGGAGCGTTTGAGTATTTTTCCTCAAATAGTATGTTGTTTGATTTAACGATATTGTACCGCGAGTAATTTGAGCCCATAGATTATAACGATAAAAAATTTTTCGCTGTGACCCTGTAAAAAATCTATTAGTGATAGTTTCCCCAAATTATAGACAGTTTGTGAAACGGTGACCTATAACATGTATATAGATTTTCAGCTCAATCGAATAAGGCATTTACATGCTAACACACTTTCAATAATTTGAGCTCATAGGCCATAATGATTTTAAAAAGAAAAAAATATTTATGTCTCTGTAAATATCTATAAGTGCTATTCTCACCAAAATTTATACAGTTTGTGCAACAGTGACCTGTAACATATATATAAATTTTCTGTTCAATTGAATAAGGCATTTAGACGCTATCGTACTTTAAATAGTTTGGACCCATAGGTCATAATGATAAAAAAAAATCTTTGTATCTATGTAGGAAAAAAAAACTATAAATGATAGACTCACCGAAATCTATACAATTCGTGTTACGGTGATCTATAACATACGTATCAACTTTCAGCTCATTCGGACAAAGTATTTAGAAGCTATCGTGTTCACTCACAGTCACACATACAGGCAACATCGTAAATATAGTAAAAATAATATCAGAGAACCTCAAAACGTATAAATATAACAAAAACTCAAAGTCGAATTTTTGTCATGATTAAAATATTTTCTTTACATATGTTTGTTCGGAAAGTGATAACAAAATATAGTGCAGCAGTAGTTAAATTTAAAGTTTTACAGTTTACATTCTCAAAAAAACATACGCTGTTAATAATAATAATAATAATAATAATAATAATAATAATAAAATACAAACTTCTTATACAAAATGCAAAAAATAAATGATGCTTTTAATAATAATAATAGTAATAATTTTTTAAATATAATTTAAAAAATTACATACCAGAAAGAAAACTTTTACTGCTTAATGAAAACAGCGCAAAACCAACCGGTAAACATATACAGATAATTAATCAATATAGCTTCTTACAACAAAAATTTTAAATGTGCAGTTTGGTGCAGTTTCAATCAATAGATGCTGAGATTTAGCCACCTAAAGTGTCGGAAAAGAAAAAATCAGTGCCACTTGTGGTCTGATATACACTCAAACTAAATAAGCTTAATTTTTCATAATATATTTCTGATGTCTCATATATCAAGTTTGGTGCATTTAAATTTTATGGAAGCTGGGATATCTTAGCAGAGCCACTTGTCGTCTGATATACAACGAAATTGAATAGGTTTTTCATCATGGCCCTTATACATATCAACTTTTATGCACTTAAACATTATCGAAGCTAAGATAGAGTCTTCCCTTATATGGAGGGAATTGCAGTGTAGTAGCGCTACCTGTTTGGCGATATACCCCAAATCTAATCAGCGCCAATCTAAGTCAAGATCTAAAAAATAAATGATCTGAATTGAGGTATCTCAAAAAAACCCCTGCTTTCTAACTGTTTTATTGACATCTTACCAATGCTATCTTAAAATTTAATTACTTGCCACAACCCTAAAAAATCTGCATTTTCCAATTCCTAAACTTCTCTCTAACTTTTCTGGCCCAACTAACTTCCACCCAATCTCTCTCCTTCCTTCCATTAGTAAAGTTATCGAACACGTCATTTGCATGCATCTACAGCAATACAAGATTCGCAATCTATGCAGTTTCACTTTCGCTCTAAGCATTTTGTTCAACACCAGGTTCTCCATGTTGTGGAATTTCTTAGTAAATTCCTCAATGTGAAGAAGCCTGCATCTGTTAACTTTTTTAACGTTGACAAGGCTTTCGACAAACTCTGGCTCGAGAACCTCATATACAAACTAATTCGACAAAAATTCCCACACAGACTCATACAGCTCATACACTTCTACCTTCGACAACGTAAATTCAGCATCCGCATAAACAACACACTCTCATCACATGAAAACATTTTATCAGGCATTCTCCAAAGTCACCTTCGACAGTAGACTTACCTTTACCTGGAAAAAGCATTTTCTCAATATTAATAAAGTCTCCAAAGTTTTGGATCCTGTGCTTAGCAGTTTCTCCCTCTCAATTCACAACAAAGTCCCAGTTTAGAATGGTTGCATCCTTACTGTGATCACTTATATTTTCCCGATATGGAGCCACGTATTTAAATCCTCCTCTAAAATCCTCTCTAGGTTACACAATTAACATCCTAAGAAAATTCGAAAAGGTCACAAGTAGCTTAGAAACAGTACTGTTATAAAATATTTTAAAAACCTCATCCATCCGTCAAAGAATCAAAAACCTCTCCACTGACATTTTTCAAAAAACTTTACCTCACAGAAGGCCCTCGAGGTATGCTTTGATTATGCCTGCATAGAATAAAGACTCACACATTCGCTCTTCTTAATTGATTTTATGATATATCTATATACACTCTAAGACAAAAGAAAAAACGACGCACCAAGAGGGAGTAATGCAAATTGGACACAAATTGACATGCATACAGGTTTCGATGGAAAATGCAAAATTTTAAAGTTTGGCTGTTATCGAATGAGCATGCGACGTTGCAGCAGCGCATCTTAACTGCGCAATTGGCAGAATATTAAAAATGAGAAATGATGATTCCAGGTCATAAATTCTTTAAGAATTTTATTCCATCTACTCAGAAAGACAGTAACTATACCTCACAAACAGGTGCGCAAACAATATGCGCAACTATCAGCATTTGAGAGAGGTGTGTAGTTGGGCTCAAAGAAGCCGGTTGGCCTAATCTGCGAATTGTTTGACAATTGGATAACAGAGAAGCCACTATTAGATGATATTGACAGGATTGGGTGAACCATGGCCGAACATGGCGTCAGGGAGGAAGCGGTCGGCCTAGAAAGAGGACAGAACATGAGAACCAATCAATCGTCAGAGCGGTACTTAAAGCTCCAATTAATCATTATCATGGATCCTACGTGCAACTGATACTTCAGTGACTTCAATGACCATTAATAGGCGTCTCAGAGAAATGAGTTTGAGCTCACGGAGCCCCTTGTGCAGGCTACTATTAAACTTTGTATACCGACAAGCACGTTTGCAGTGATATCGGGGTAGTTTAACTGGAATGTCACTGAATGGAGGAGAATAGTCTTCAGTGATGAGTTCAACTCCGATTTGAGCCCTGATGACCAACGAAGACGCGTCTGGAGACACCCCGAAAAAAGGAGGGATTCCAACCTGACTGTCGCCAGCCATACGGCCCGACAACTAGTAATGATCATAGACCTTATATAGATAGACCACGCATCCCTCTTCATTATCTGTCGGCGACAGGAGCTAGCTTCCCCAGCTAAATTATCACATGATACGGACTTGGAGAGAGAGACGAGAATGAATATTATGTTATTTTTCCATAGGAGAGAAAGTAGTTTTGGGTTTTTTAATTTCTGTATTGTACACATACTTTTTCTTTAAGCCTTTAGATTTACGCATCGTTGGTAGGCTAAAATGTCATAGATTAATTATAAAAAAGTTTGTTTTGTGAGAAACCATTTTTAAGAGGAGAATTTTTTGTTTGAATTCTTACAAAAATAAGTGCTTTCTTATGGAAGAATCTCCCTGAAGGCCCTGTTACGTGACATACGGCGCTGACCGCAAAGGATGAAGGTATCAGATTACACCCTCATGTTGAAGGCATTCACTATACAGGGAAGTCCTGTTGGTGGTGCAGTCTATCTATATAAGGTCTATGGTAATGATGGTCTGAGCTGTCATTTCATTTCATAGCAGGACCCCTTTGGTTCTCCTCCGTGGCATCTCTACAACACAGTGGTACGTCGACGACATTCTACGTCCCGTTGTGTTTCCCTTCATATTACACTACCCTAATCGTATATTTCAGCTTTTAAAGCCCGTCCGCGTACAGAGATAGTTTCTACTGCTTGTTTTCTTGCTTGTCCAACATTAATTTGGCCAGCAAAGTCGCCAAATCTCTCTCCCACTAAGGACATTTGGAGCATGAAAAGGGTCATTCAACCAACTCGAGATTTTGCCAATCTAACGCGCCAATTGGACAGAATTTGGCACGATATCTCACAGGAGCACATCTGCCAACTCTATCGATTAATACCAAGCCGAATAACTGCCTACATAAGGGCCAGAAGTGGACAAATGCGTTATTGACTTGTTTACTTTGTGAGGTCCTTTCTCTTGATTAAATCATCGAAATTTTCTGAAACTATAATCAACTAGTTTGTTGTAGGGCGACTAAGGCGCCCGTTGAAAAATAATCGTTTTATTTTATTTATTTCTCACTCTCACTTTAAATAATTCATTTGCTAGCAAGCCCGTGCGAAATTTTCTCACTTTGTTTATCTCTTCGTTACCTTTAAAATTATTATTTTATAACCGTCATTTTTTTCATATGCATGAGCAAATTTATTTTTATTTTTATTTATTTATTTATTTATTTATTTTACTGGAAAGCATATTTTATTTTAGCTGAAAAAAAAATTGCAGCAATTAAAATTTTTAAATGTATTTTAAAGCTTTTATTTTCATATTTTAATTAATTTTAAAAAATCTAATTATATATTCGTTACAAATAAGGTACCAAATGAAAGGCGTAATTTTTCTGAATTGGTTCCATTGGTTTAAATGGGATTTCCATTGGTTTAAATAGCTTATCGATCGGACAATTAGATTTTTTAAAATTGACTAAAGAATGAAAATTAGGAGACAGAGTCCAAGGAAATCTCTTAAGCCTACTCTTAAGCCTAAAGTGTGACAGAATCAGCCACGGATAAGGGTTACTATATATCAATACAAAAAACCTTTAACGGGTTAAAAGTTTGTGACGCAGCACTGTACTTTATGGCTATAAGAATTAGAAATACGGGTCTTAAAAATAATGATATCAAATTTTCAGTGACGCTTTGATATTAATTAAATTATACATAGATTTTCTTATTTGAATTTGCTTTTTCCTTTTATTTATATTTACAGTGTAAACGTTATTTTCAACATAAAATAATATATAGCATTTACTCATTGATACCTTTCCATTCACATCTCTTATACTATGAAAGCATGTGTTTTAAAAGAAATTATATGAAATTCCAGTAATTCAGTGGTGTTACATTAAGTGATTTGTTTTTAAATTTCTCTGCAATTATTTTGTTTTGCATATTAAAGTATATGTGCACATTGAAATATTTCTTTTAATTTTCAAATACGCTGTCAAATATATCACTTTCATTAAGCTTATATTATGTACTGAAATATATTTATTTCAATGAATTATTCTATCTTTTGCGTCACGCCATCCAAAACTGAAAAAAATTTCACAGTTTTTTTCTTTGCATCACGATATCTGCATGCATTTTCAATTTATTTGGATGAAATGACACAAAGTAAACATTTCCATATATTTTACTTACAGTTTTGGATGGCGTGAATAATTCATTGAAATAAATATATTTCAGTACATAATATAAGCTTAATGAAAGTGATATATTTGACAGCGTATTTGAAAATTAAATGAATATTTCAATGTGCACATATACTTTAATATGCAAAACAAAATAATTGCAGAGAAATTTAAAAACAAATCACTTAATGTAACACCACTGCGTTACTGGAATTTCATATAATTTCTTTTAAAACACATGCTTTCATAGTATAAGAGATGTGAATGGAAAGGTATCAATGAGTAAATGCTATATATTATTTTATGTTGAAAATAACGTTTACACTGTAAATATAAATAAAAGGAAAAAGCAAATTCAAATAAGAAAATCTATGTATAATTTAATTAATATCAAAGCCTCACTGAAAATTTGATATCATTATTTTTAAGACCCGTATTTCTAATTCTTATAGCCATAAAGTACAGTGCTGCGTCACAAACTTTTAACCCGTTAAGGGTTTTTTGTATTGATATCATTACTTTTTAGGGGTTAATGATCAAAACGTAAAATTAAAGGAGCATGGTAATGAGTTATAACACTGTATTAAAAGTGTTGTTTTATAGGTCATACTCGAACAAAATAACAAACTAAATAAAATTTCAAAATTTTATAAAAAGTGATAAAAAAGATGAAAACATGCAACATTACAAAAGCATAATATAGTACATTTTAAAAATGACAAAAATTTCTTATTTATATTTATTTCTTATTATAATTTTTTTAGGTATAGATTTGATTTAAAAGAGAAAAATAAATAATAATAGAAAAATCTTTAAAAAGTGAAAATTTTATACTGGTAAATATTTAAGTAGTATAGTTTGTTATGAATTTAATTTAAAAAAAAAATCTTAATCTATTCAAAATTTTATTATAGCTTAACATTTTGTAATTTATATATTATATGTACTAGAAACTTAATGAGCAAATTAATTATTTTCAAATTCTGTTTTAAGAATTTTTTCAATCCGTAGTTTAAGTGATTTATCACCTAATTTTGAAAAAATTACAAATATTTGCATATGATTATCATATTATTTGTCATTTTTATGAAAATAAAGGAAAAATTTTTTGTTGTTGCAATCACCTTTTAAAATAGAACCAATTTTGAAAGTTAACAACTTATCAGCATGAAAACAATGTAAATACAAAGAATATTTTTGATAAACAAATGTCATATAAAATACAAGTACCTTAATAAATAACTCATTTAATATATATATTAAAAAAAGAAAAATATTTTTTTTGTGTGTGTGTTTATTTTTGACGCTTCCCGATAGATGGAGCCAAAACGATTATTTGATATTCAGTATTTCAGATGGAAGAGAAGAAATTCGTCCGCGAAACTGCCGCATCACGGTATTTTCGGAGTAAAAAATAGTTCGATTTTTAAACTGAGTTACAAAAAAAAACAAGAGTTTTCCTAGGGAAAAGGGAGATGTCAGGCACATCAGATAAAAGCGATTAATATCATATATAAATTAAACTAAATTCGCTCGAGCCATATTCGAGAAAAAATTCTTACACATATAGTCCGTCGATTTATAACTTAAATGAGCCAATTCATATCTCGAAATATATTGCATGCAGAAATGTAGCGATTTCAGGGTAGGATCAGACAGAAGGTGAAAGTCTATTTTGAAAATATCAGAACATAACCTCCCATATTTCCTGAGATATTAAGTGTCGGCTTTCAGCGGTTTCTTTGATCTTAAAATTCCTGTATATATAAGTGTCGCAGTTTTCGTTCGTTTTTCCGTTTCCGCTGAGTGTCGTGGCGTTCGTTTGTTTTTGCGCTTGCGTCACTAGAAAAACTGCCGTTTTTCATGATGCTGATTGTTTTTCTGTACATGTTCATCACATCTATCAATTTTCGTCCTATTCGGATAACTCCTTCTTGGTGCGTCTTTTTTTTTTTTTTTTTTTTGTCTTAGCATGTGTGTATATATATATAGTAATAATAAAAATAATTCATTATTACAATTATATCAAATATCAGACAGGAAGACTTGAATTAATAAACACAATTACATTATATAAGTAAAACTTTATACAAGGAACAACATATTAAAATTATTAATATGAATTGTTTCTGAGACATTGATTGATAAAATCATATATACAAATATGAAACAAATATGAAACAAATATAACAGAAAAAAAAAATAATAATAATACTGGAACTATCATCTAGATCTAACTCATGATAAGATGATATATCTAACCCATTGCGCAGTACTAGTGCGACGCAAAACCCAACCAACCAACCTTTGCCATACAAAATTCCATTGCCTAACAATTGTTCTGGTAAAACATCAAGTCATTCTCAACAGTAATTTTAAAATTATAGCGTTTTGAAATCATAACTCTAATTATAATCACCCTGTAAAATAAATAAATAAAATTTTAATGAATGTTACGAGCTATTTCTCTTTTGTTTAAATGAAGTAACAGTGTAATTTTAAATCACCATAGTAGTTTAGGGTTGCTAAGCAACATTATTTATTATAGATATTAACTTTTCGAGAGCTTTAACCTATTTGCTTTCTCTTACCCATAAGGTAGAGAAAGTATTGTTTTAGGGTCAAATTTTCGAACGTGACTTTTTGTTATATTTACACGTTTTGAGGTCCCTTGAATACGAAAATCATGTTTTTAGCGAATGGTCTGTGTGTGTGTCTCTGTGTCTGTCAGCATATCTTAAGAACAAAAAATAAAAACTTGGTATTCTAAATGTGTATGATATAGGGATGCTACACTAAGCTTTTCGTTGAGCGAGATGAAGAAAGTGGTTCGTGTACAGGGACACCCAAAATTATTCAAATACATTACGTCTATGGGGGAAATTGCAGGTAAGTAGAGTTTAACATCTATAGATTGCATTAAACCAAATGAAACGAATATATATTTTTTATATGCGTAAAAACATGTCCCATGTAGAATATGGTAGGGTAACCATTCACTGTTCGTTTACAGGGCTACACAAAAGTACTTGATTATAGAGCGACAATAGCTGAAAATGATGGAAGTGTATTTCAGGTTGTGCCGTGTATTATTACTATAGGATTATATTTAGGCGCACCATGTGGTCTGTACATAATCTTCAAAAGATATACAGGACTGCAAAATATTTAAGCGATAACATTTTTTTTTTATTGTTAGTGGAAGTGCTTTGATATGATATTTTACTATGTCCAGGAAAGCTGCTCAGGAATTGAAATGAATTCCTCATAAACATGTGATATATAATGCATATTTTTAAGATAAATATTCATAGCTTGTTTGTTGCATATTTACACGTTTTAAGGCTTCCAGATTACCAAAGTCAAGTTTTTTAACGTTTGATCTTTGCCTATGTATATGTTAGAGTAACTTAAAAACGAATAATTTTAGATGATCCAAATGTTGTATTTTGAAATTAATATAAGTATGTTGCTGGAAAAGTTTGATAAAGATTGATAAGCTTCAAGGAATGTTGCGAGTGAAATTGTCTGAATGATTTTAAGTTAACATTTATTAACAGATTTAAATTCTATATAAATGTAAGTGCAGTAATGAAACGGGGGGTTGAGGACTCCCTCACACAGAACTAATTATCATATAAAACTCTTCCGAAGCCTAATTAGAATTGTTTTAACATGGGTTTTCATAACAGAACTCGTTATCTTAACCCCTTAATCTCCAACCTGTATTTATAGTATTAAATTTCAGGGTAAGAGAAAGTCGTGTGAGTGACACACCAGATTATTTTAACTTAGTAACATTTTATTATTAGGTAAAAGGTGATTTTAAAAAGAGTCTACCCTGAACCAACATTTTATTTTAATATCTAGTCCTATTTCTGGCTTAGACTTTTCCTATTTACGTATTTCTAAACTCTTAGAGTCTTCAACAGATCATTTCTTATCTTGTAAAATTCAATTGCCATAGTTGTTGATATCTTGAATAAGAAAAAGGCGTAATAATTTAAAGAAATATACGAATATTAAAAACAAATATTTTTTGTAAATAAAAAAGAACATAAGAAATGGTAATAAAAAAAAAAAAAAAAAAGTGAACTGGAATGTAGCACAAAATGATATTGATCATAGTTGGAGTTAATACTTTATTACACTCATTCTGTCTTATCCAATTTGCAAGGATAATTTTGGGGAAAGATAACACCATCGATTCCTGAGAAATGAATATATGTAAGTAGTTTTTTCTCAATGTGAGAGATCTGAATTTTTTTTTACTTGTCTCTATATTCATAATAAGAAGTATTGGATTCGGTAAAACTTTCTACTTCCAGTTTTTGTCAGCTTTATACGTTTTTAAAACATTCTGAACGCGTTTTAATCTATTTTTAAATGGTGGCCGTCTGATTGTGTATCTGTGTGTGTCGCAAATATTTTCTGGTTGTTGTAGATAAAAAATTCCTGCTCAAAATTTCATGAAATTTTATTTGTAGTTGTATCTTTATATAAATTTTTGTCTATGAACTTTTCGTGCAAATTGCTCAAAACAGAGGATCATGTTTATCGAAAAATCGCTACGTTTGTTTAATTACTCCCTGACTAATTAACATATGTAAACAGCAAAAAATAATAATCAATATTTACAAAATTAGCATTGGTTATCATTAAACGGACATATGTGAGTCATTAGTGGACAGTAGATGGCTTAGTTTCTATGTGATTTATTGAGACAAAGGTCAGAAGGTAATACTATATGGTAATAGCAGGAATGGCAAATATTTGTGTAAATTGTAGTGCACAAAAGTGGCACAGAAAATCACCTGCAACATGCGGCAATGGAAAAGTTCAATTGTATTTCTGAATTGCCAGAAACTTTGATAATTCTTCTTTAATTCTATATACACTACTTTAGTCTTGACAACGCCGTGTAGACCTGTTAATAACAAAATAAAATAATAAATAAATAAAATCGTGTTAAAAATTTATTCCTCTCCCAAAATAAAAAAGAAAAGTCTAGGGTAGTTTTATTTGTCCTGCATCTACATATATGTGTATGTTTCAGGACTCAAAATACAAGGATTACTTTATACAAGGATTGAAATGTCCTCCCTCCCTCCTCCCAACGTAGTCAGAAAGCAAAATCTTCAATCGAACCCATAGACCAAGTTACTCACTTCCCATGGTTGCGCTTTTTGAAATTATAGGCTGCAGAGGCTAAACGCATGTCTAAATGTTTCGCCCAGGCCGGGTAAAAACGTAGGAACGGGCCCTTCCTTCAGCATACTTCAAGACAAAGCAGACGGATTTGCAAATCGATCTGAATTAAGGGGACCCGAGTATTGTAACTTTGAAAATCTGAAATTTGCCGGTTACTTTCTTCTTCTTGTTGTTGTTCAGTATGACAAGGCAGAGTCTAGTGTTATGCACCTATTAAGCTGAAAGTTTGCATGGACAATATTTCTGACATGTATTAGTGTCTTTTGCAATCAAAAACATTTTGGCCAATATACAGTTATTTTGAATTTAATAATTTTTAACGCAAAAATCTCAAGTAATCGCCAAGAGATGGCCTTCGTTTTCAATGAATTTCATATTGGGAAACATTAAAACTATTAGGAGAGTAATAAACAATTTTATTTTATTTTATTTATAATGATGAATAGAAATAAATTAATTAAAGACAATGTTGTGTTAATTTTTTTGAAATGTTTATAAGAAACATGTTTCTATTAATAAGAAAAATAATTGAGAAAAAAATAGATTAAATTCACAAAAAAATATTTTTCTCGTCAATCGTGGTTATAAATAAATGTTTAAAAAATGTGCAAAATAGGTTTTTCACAAAAGTACTGTGAAAAATTAAATAAAAGAGCGATTCGCTAACTTTATAAAATTACTAGCTGCTTTCGGCTGGTTTGCGATCCTTGAAAAATCTGACTTTTTACGAAACTGTCGCTCGGTGGCGCCTACGGCGCCTTTTTCCCGTTTCAGTGCCTGAAACAGCTTTATTGACATACAGTGCAAATAGCTTTATTGATAAACTAGCCGCCTTCGGCGACCAGCTGGTTCGCGATCCCTGAAAAATCCGACTTTACGAAACTCCCGCTCGGTGGCGCCTGCGTCGCCTTTTTACCGTTTCAGGTCTAATAACAGCTTATTGATATATCGTGAAAATAGCTTATTGAAATCGCAGTAAATTCCCGTGCGGTAGCGCCTTCGGCGCCCTCTTCCCTTTTCAATATCTGAAACAGCCTGTTCGCTCACCATGTTATGATCTTTCAAATTTCTGACATTAGCTAAGTCCCCCTCGGTGGCGCCTTATCCCCGTTTTAGAACTTCCAACACCTTCCTCGCTCATTAGAATTTGAAATATTGAAATTTTAAAATATTACAGCGCCATCTGGCGGTAGAAATTTCTGTAATATATTGTTCAATTTCAAATCAACAAAGCTTTCAAATCATGTATTACTTATGAAATTATTTTAATTACCCAACAACACACTTGTCCACAGAACATCCTGAGGAGATCCTTAGAATTTCCCTTTTATCCACAGGACATCCCGAGGATGCCTTTCGGAGAAGATGTGTTGTTAGGGAGTAGCTGAGATACAAAGGAAAACCTAATCAGGACACTTTAAAATTTGCAATTAAATGTAAATTAAAATGTGTTTTTTTTTTCCGAAATTTCTCTCAGTAATACGACTTATCCCTAGTTTTCTCCGAAACTTGCATGATTCCGGGCTATATAACGTTAAAAATCCTTAGTACGATAGGTGAGCAGAAATTCGAATTCGAAATTTTGCAAAATATTAAAGAATAAAGGTGTTCTGGGTATTCCGTTGTTTTCTCCGAAACTCCCGTTCTTTTCTACATCTTTGCCCCTTCGCTCCCCCCCCCCTTTCCGCCGATAATAATAATTTTACACTCGAAAATATTCGCATTCGATTTACCTTGCCTTAAAATCTAAATATACCAGCCAATTTCAAACGCAGTAACTCTTTTTTTTTTTTTTAATTTTTGCCCCTTTTCCCCCTCCCTAATAATCGTACTCTTTCAAAAATATTCACAATCGAATTATCGGACATTAAAACCAAATACTACGAAATTTCAACGGCATATCTCAATTTAAAATACTGCAAAGTATAAAATAAAATCTTTTTTCCAATAAATACGTCATTTATTTATTTATTCATATATTTTCATGAAAATTGAACAGTAGCCTTATAATATGCTGTCTAGGCCAAATATTAATTTAAATGTAACGTGAATGAAATTTGAAAAGGTCTGAAAATTGCAAGTTTTATCTCCACTATGAAACACGTGATATCTTAATTGGTTACATTTATTTCCTTTTTTATCGCAGAGGCAGACAATTGTCTCACATGTGTTTTGTTTCCGATCGAGACAGCTTAGAAAATCGTCTGCTGATAGAATGTTTCTTTTTAAGCAATTATTCGATCGGCATGGGTCGACATTTTAATTAATATCTCCGGAGCTAATTAAAATTTTTAAATTCTGTTTTCACTATCCCCTCGGCAAGGCTTCTGAGCACCTGTATGTCAAATTTTATACTTCTGCGTTCAGTAGGGGCTGAACGTATAGATGCTCAGAGAGACAGACATCTTCTTTTATTATTATATACTAGCCGCCTTCGGCGACCAGCTGGTTCGCGATCCCTGAAAAATCCGAATTTACGAAACTCCCGCTCGGTGGCGCCTGCGGCTCCTTTTTTCCCGTTTCAGGTCTAATAACAGCTTATTGATATATCGTGAAAATAGCTTATTGAAAGCGCAGTAAATTCCCGTGCGGTAGCGCCTTCGGCGCCCTCTTCCCTTTTCAATATCTGAAACAGCCTGTTCGCTCACCATGTTATGATCTTTCAAATTTCTGACTTTAGCTAAGTCCCACTCGGCGGCGCCTGCAGCGCCTTATCCCCGTTTTAGAACTTGCAACACCTTCCTCGCTCATTAGAATTTAAAATATTGAAATTTTAAAATATTACAGCGCCATCTGGCGGTAGAAATTTCTGTAATATATTGTTCAATTATTATAGATATTCAATTCCAAATCAACAAAGCTTTCAAATGATGTATTACTTATGAAATTATTTTAATAAGTAGCTGAGATACAAAAGAAAACCTAATCAGGACACCTGAAAACGTGTAAATCGGGTGAAATCTCGAATTACATTTTCGATAATGTAAAAGTACTTTAAAATGTGTATCAACTAAACAAAACTTTCAAATAATGTATTTCTTATGAAATTATTTTAATTAGTAGCTGAGATACAAAAGAAAACTGATTCAGGACACCTCAAAACGTGTAAATCTTGTGAAAACTTTCGATAATTTAAAAGAACTTTAAAATATCTTTCGAATGATGTGTTAGAAATAATTTAATCATAATTAGAAATTGAAATATTGAAATTTTAAAATATTACAGCGCCATCTGGCGGTACAAATTTCTGTAATCCACTGTTCGATTCCAAATCAAAAAAGTTTCCTGCTGCTCACCGTGTTATGATCTTTGAAAATTCTCACTTTAGTAAAGCCCCGCTCGGTGGCGCCTGCGGTGCCTTATCCCCGTTTTAGAACTTACAACAGCTTACTCGCTCATAGTGCAAATGCTTTAAAAAATTTAACTGTAGCAAATTTCCGCTCCGTGGCGACTAAGGCTCCGCTTTACGTTTCATGATTTGACACAGCCTGTTCGCTCACCATGTAAATAACCTTTGAAAATTCTGATCATGGTAAATCCCGAACCCGTTGGGGCCTACGGTCTCCTAATCTTCTTCCGATAAGTAATTTAATCAGAATCAGAATTGGAGATATTGAATTATTAAAATATCAAAGCGCTCTCTGGCGACAGAGATTTGCAATATGTACTCTTCTATTTCAATTTGAATGACTTTTAAAATGATATATTACCTGTGAAATTATGTTAATTAGAAGCTGAGATACAAAGGTAATATAAACATTGTTATAAAAAAAATTATGTCTGATTTTTCCGTTGTTTTCTCTGAAACTTTCTTAACTTCGGGCTAAATAGTGTTAAAAATCCTTAATACGAAATGTGGGCGGAATATCGAAAGTTGAAAGCCTGCATCAAAATTAGAATTGGAGATATTGGAATAAAGGTGTTCTGAGTTTTCTGTGGTTTTCTCTGAAACTCTTGTACGGAGTTTAACGGCTTATATCAGTTTAAAAGTCCGCAATATTTCAAATGATGTATTATAAGTAATTTAATCATAATTAAAATTCTAGATATTGAATTATTAAAATATGAAAGCGCCCTCTGGTGACAGAGATTTTCAACCTATACTCTTCAATTCCAATTCCAATAACTTTTAAAATGATATATTACTTATGAAATTATGTTAATTAGAAGCTGCGATACAAAGGTAATATAAACATTTTTATAAAAGATTTGTGTCTGACTTATCCGTGGTTTTCACCGAAACTTGCATAATTCCGGGCTATACAACGATAAAAAATCCCTTTTCGGCAAGCTTAAAGGCAAAGGTAGATTCCTTTACGTTAATTGACCCATTCTTGCCGTCAGGAGGCGGGCTGTTCTTCCACTGGAGATCCCGTCTGCCTATTTTTATGTTTTGTAGATTGGCAACATGGTTTTTTCTGATGATGAAAAGTTTTGTTTTTCTGTTGTAAAAAGAAGGAATGTGAATCCGTAAGGATATGAAAGAGCGTTCTGACGCTCGACAGCTAATATTAAATGCTTGGCAGCTAATATTAAATATTGTGATAGCTGCAGATATTAATGAAACAATTATGTATTATAAATGTAAATAGTGCGTCTAATTAAACGTTTGTGTCGTGAAACTTGAGCTGTGTTTATTTCGACTACTTTGTGATTACTTAGAATAAGCCGGCGAAAAAGAACAAGACCTGTCAGGTAAGAAATATTTTATCCTCTTTCTTATGAAATTTATAAAACCTGACGGGACATTTAATGGCGCCCGAACAGGGACGCCGGTAGAAAAATTTGTTCTAAGTAATAAATTCTAATTTGTTCTAATGAATAAAGTATAGAAATAGAATATAATTTATTCTAATTGAAATATGATCTCATTTTTATGAGAAGATAACATTAAAAATTTGAAATACTTTTTGTAAGTATTATTGAGAATAATTTTGAAAACATAAAATGTATGTTTATTTTTGAACTGCTCATTTGATATTTGGAACAATATGAAGAATTTGTTTATGTTGAAGAAAATGTTAATACATATTCTATGAATGCATATTTTGATTTTACATTGATTTTGCATATTTTGATTTAATAAAGAAGATTATTATTTTATATGAAAATTGTTATTTTGAATCAAAGTGTTTCGAAAATTGAATGTTTTTATTCTCAAAACATTATTTAGAATTCTAAAATTTCTTCCCAGAATTACTTTCGATTTCGGAATATTTTTGTTCTCGTTTTATGAAGCTTTGATTTGAAGTGTTTGTTTATTATTTTATCAGTCTTTATTTGAATTATGGAAGCCGCAACTAAACTACGCGGTTCTTATCGAGGTACCTTTACAAAATTTACTGAAAAGGTAAAAAACCTTTTAGAAACTGAAACTTGTGACATCGATTCTTGTGCTGGGTTCTTAGCACAGTTACAAGAAAAATATTCCAAAGTTGAAACGCTTGATAAAGAAATTCTTCAAATGTTACAAGGTGATGAAAAATGTACTCAGACCATGTTGGATAGCGAAATCGAAAGTGCTGATAATTATAGTAGTACTTATATTGATTTAAAAACAAAACTTGAACGTAGAATAAATTTACCTTCGGATTTAAATTCAAGTGTACTTGAAAACGAAAGTAATTCTAAAAGAAGTTTTAAGTTACCAAAAATTGAATTACAAAAGTTTGATGGTAATTTAAAGGACTGGTTATCATTTTGGGGATTATTTAAGAAAATTCATGAAGATCCAAATATTTCGGAGGTAGATAAATTTCAGTATCTACTTCAATCTACTCAAAAGGGGTCTAGAGCCAGAGAAGTCGTAGAATCTTTTCCCGTAACAGCTGAGAACTATTCACAAGCGGTTGATTGTTTACATACAAGATTTGGCAGGGAAGATGTACTAATTGAAGTTTATGTTAGGGAATTATTAAGCCTTGTGCTAAGTAATACTGTAAATCAGGAACATAAATAACCAATTGTGAAGCTTTATGATAAATTAGAAACACAGTTACGATCTTTAAAAATGCTTGGTGTAACAAGCGATAAATATGCCTCAATGTTATACCCGTTAGTTGAATCTTGTTTACCAATAGATCTTTTGCGTATTTGGGAAAGACACTTGAATTCTGTTTCTCTTAGTTCGGAAGATAAATATTTTAATAAATTAGAAACTTTAATGCAGTTTTTACGTAATGAAATTCAAGGTGAAGAAAAAATTAATTTAGCGACAAGTGGATTTGGTTTTGAAAACAAACCCAAGAAATTTAACACAATGAAATCTAAAAATTTTCTAACACACAATAAAATTATTCCAACAGGTATGGAACTTTTAACCTCGTCCCAAAGTAAACAAAACCGAGAGCAAGAGTGCGTGTTCTGCGATAAGCCACATCTAAGTGCGGAATGTAGAAAAGTAGCAAACTTGACTTATGATCAAAGAAAACAAAATGTTATGAAACGGGGAGGCTGCTTTAAATGTTTAAAATTGAACCACATTTCTAGTTCGTGTAGAAGTAGATGTAACTGTGCGATTTGTGGGAAACCCCACCATACTCTTCTCTGTAAGAATGATCCGAAATCAGCTGCGCACGCACAAAGGGTTAAAAATGACAAGAATGCTTCCGATCAAGATACAACATTATAAAATGTTTCATCAACTCCCAGTGTTTTGCTACAGACACTCGTGATTAATTTAAGAGGTGAAAACAGAATTTTAAAAATTCGGGCGATTATTGATTCCGCTTCCCAAAGGTCTTACATCTTAGAAAACACTGCAAAAAAGATTGGATACAAGCCAATAAGAAAAGAAAAACTGAAGCATTCCTTATTTGGTGGTTCGAACACGAATACTTTGACACACAATGTTTACAAAGCTTACCTTTCTGATGTCAGCGAAACTTATCGTTGCAATTTTGAAGTTTTGAATCAGCCTACAATTTGTTTTACTATGCCACCGGTCACTCAAGAACTGTGTGAAGATGATTTATCATGTACGGGGATATATTTAGAAGATTGCCTTAACCCCATAGAGCTCCTTATAGGTGCAGATGTAGCTGGCAAATTAATGACAGGAAAGCTGAAGAATCTGAAATCCGGCCTGACCGCTATTGAAACAAGGCTAGGTTGGACTGTTATGGGACGCACTAAGAAGTTTACTGAAGATACTGAAAACCTTGTAGTCACTTCGATGTTAGCTAGAGAAGTAAAAATTTCTGATCTGTGGGAACTAGATGTCCTAGGAATTAGGGATCCTGCAGAGAAACAGTCAAAGGAAGAACTTGAAGAAGCATCCAAAAATCATTTTGAGAAAACTCTAAGTAGAGATGATGACGGACGCTATGTTGTAAAATTACCATGGATAGAAGGACACCAAGAACTCCCAGATAACAAAACAATTGCTGAACGAAGGCTAAAATCAACTGTGAGGACTCTGAAGAATAAGGGTCTTATTGAAGATTATGAAGAAGTTTTTTGTCAGTGGCTTGGTGAAGAAATAATTGAAGAAGTAAATACTGATGAATTCGAGAAGATAGATTGCCATTATCTGCCTCATAGAGCAGTTATAAAAGAGCATTCAACGACAACAATTCGTCCTGTTTTCGATGCTTCTGCAAAAGAAAAGAACAGTTACTCTTTGAACGATTGCCTAGCTAAAGGTCCAAACTACATGGAGTTGATTCCTAACATTTTGAATAAATTTCGTTTGAACAAGTATGGGGTAGTATCAGACATTCGCAAAGCATTTCTACAAATAAGAATAAATGAAGAAGATTGTGATTTTCTAAGATTTCTGTGGTGGGAGGGCGGTGATCCTAATAAAGTGAAGATTTACAGACATCGTCGAGTAGTATTTGGGGTAAACTGCAGCCCATTTCTTTTAGGAGCTACTCTAAATTTCCACCTAAGTAATGTTCCAGATTATTTGCAAGAGACTGCTTCTAAACTTAAAAACTCTATGTATGTCGACAACTGTGTTACAAGTTGCAGTTCCGAAGAAGAGGTAGTTAATTTTATGGCACAATCTACAGAAATCATGTCAGCGGGATGTTTTGATCTTAGAGGATGGATAGGTAATGGTCTACCACCAAGTGTGTACGGAATAATGAAGAAGATTTTCCAGAGACTGTCTCAGTTTTGGGCTTAAATTGGAATATTTTGGAAGATACTCTATACTGTAGTTTAAAGTTTGATGAGTGCGAAAATGCAAATCTAAGTAAGCGATTTATCCTGTCCTTAGCAAGTAAGATTTTTGACCCCATTGGGTTTCTCTGTCCTGTCACTTTAATTGCAAAGATCATAATGCAAGAATGTTGGCGTGGGAAACTGCCCTGGGATGCCAAGCTACCAGATGACATCGAGAAAAAGTTTCTGAAATGTGAAAATGCATTAAAATGCTTGGAAGGCATTAGAATCCCTAGAAGGATATTAGAAAATCATGCTCTAAATAGAAATGTGTCATTCCATGTGTTTTGTGATGCATCAAGCCACGCTTATGCAACTTGTATATATATCAGAGAAGAAAATAATTTTCATGTGAGATGTCAATTGGTTCAAGCTCGTGCTCGAGTAGCACCCTTGAAATCAGTCTCCATTCCGAGACTAGAATTATTAGCATGTTGTTTAGGTGTTAGATTAATGAATTCTATAAAAGGAGACTTCTGTGACAGCCAAGTTCAAACTTTCTATTGGTCTGACTCCATGAACGCATTGTTCTGGATAAAAAATCAAGAACCATGGGGAGTATTTGTGCTGAATCGTACCAGAGAAATAGGATCTTTGAGTCATCCCAACGACTGGAGATACGTCCCGGGTAACTTAAATCCAGCTGACCTTCCATCAGGTGGTTGCAATGCTGATGCTTTACTCAAATCCCTTTGGTGGGAGGGTCCGGAATTTCTGAAGACACCAACGAGTCAATGGCCGAGACGAGAAATCTCACCCGAAATACAGATTGTCAATTCAGAAAAAAAAAGGTCGATCATTTCTGCTCTAAGTACTGAAACTACTGAGAAGTTTTATGAGAGATACTCGTCTTACGTGAAATTATTAAGAGTTACGGCATGGATATACAGATTCATCTCGAATCTTCTAAATCATTCTAAACGAAATTCTGGGGATCTTACAAATAAAGAACTTAAACATGCTGAATTAATCCTGTTAAAGATGGTTCAAAGGGAAGACTTTCCTAAAGGAATAGATGATCGTATACGAAAACTTCATCCCACCGTTGACAAAGATGGCCTTCTAAGGGTAAAGTCTCTTATACTTAGAAGTAAAGATAATACAGACTTTCGTTTGCCTATCATTTTACCAGGAAATCATTACATCGTGCAGAAATTGATAGAATGGAAACATAACGAATTAAACCACGCAGGAGTACAAATATTAATGAACCATCTCCGAGAAAAATATTGGATTCTCAGGTGCAGAAAGTCCATACGGCAAGTTACCTTACGTTGTATAAGATGCAAACGCTTCACCGTAAATTCTGTTCAGCCTGAAATCACCGCCTTGCCGGAAGACAGGATCAGAGATGCTGCTATCTTTGAAATTACCGGGGTTGATTTTGCCGGACCTTTGTACTTGAAAAATGGTAAAAAATGTTGGATTGTGCTGTACACCTGCGCTGTTTACAGAGCGGTACATCTTGAATTATTAACATCATTATCCTCTGAAGCATTTTTGCAAACCCTGCGAAGATTTGTTGCGAGAAGGGGTCGACCTTCTGTAATATACAGCGATCGAGGCACAAATTTTTCAGGAGCTTCGAAGCTATTTACTGATCCTATACTTGCAAAAATACGGAAGGAAGCCCTAGTACAGAACATAATATGGAAGTTTATCCCCCCGGCTTCACCATGGTGGGGTGGCTGGTGGGAACGCTTAATAGGCTGTACGAAGCAAATTTTGAGAAGAGTATTAGGACGAGCAGCTCTAGATTTTGAAGAACTTTACACCATTATATGTGATATCGAATGTTTGAGGAATTCCAGACCATTAACTACTATTTCTGAGGATCCCGATGATTTAATTCCATTGACTCCGAGCATGTTTTTGCAAGGAATTAAAGAAACTGGTCTTCCTGACCTAGATAACTTCGAAAATGTGAATTTAAAAGGAAGACTTCGATATTTGCTAAAATTGAAGAAAGATTTACGGAAAAGATTCAGAATTGAATATCTAGGACAATTAAAAAATTCAAAGGGTATCGCTAAGACTGACAAAAAAATTGCTGTAGGAGACATAGTTCTCGTCGGTCATGATAATCAAAAAAGAATCAACTGGCCATTAGCCAGAGTTGTGGAAACTTATCCTGGTAAAGACGGAATAGTTCGAGTGGCAAAAATCAAGACAGAAAATGGGTTTTTGATACGCCCAGTTCAAAGACTTTATCCGTTAGAGATCTCTTCTGATGAATCTAGTGATTTTCGTGCAAAGTATGCTGCAAATGGAACTTTGATACCTACTCGTTCTACACCGAAAAGATGCCCTGATCCCTCTGAACTGTCTAGAACTGTTTCAAAGAATGTCAAGAAATCTGTTGAGATACCTGACGAAAAACAACGATTTACCAGGAGGGGTAGATCCATTAGAGCTCCAGATAGACTGAATTTATAATTGACTGATAGAACTTTTATTTACCTTTTTTTTTTCTCTCTCTCTGTTCCTTTTCATTTTTGCTTGATGTAATGTTTATTAATATGTCTTTTTTCTCTTTTTTAGTTTGATTTTGTACAAGATTGCCAGAATCAAAGGTGGGAGGATGACCCATTCTTGCCGTCAGGAGGCGGGCTGTTCTTCCACTGGAGATCGTCTGCATATTTTTATGTTTTGTAGATTGGCAACATGGTTTTTTCTGATGATGAAAAGTTTTGTTTTTCTGTTGTAAAAAGAAGGAATGTGAATCCGTAAGGATATGAAAGAGCGTTCTGACGCTCGACAGCTAATATTAAATGCTTGGCAGCTAATATTAAATATTGTGATAGCTGCAGATATTAATGAAACAATTATGTATTATAAATGTAAATAGTGCGTCTAATTAAACGTTTGTGTCGTGAAACTTGAGCTGTGTTTATTTCGACTACTTTGTGATTACTTAGAATAAGCCGACGAAAAAGAATAAGACCTGTCAGGTAAGAAATATTTTATCCTCTTTCTTATGAAATTTATAAAACCTGATGGGACATTAATGTTACAATTGTAAAGAAATTTTACATATGCATTAATACCTAGCCAATGGCTTTGTTCCCACACATTGCATTATTTACGTCGCTATTCTGTTTTCAAGAAATTTAATTTTCAACTACAAAAGGGTTTTATTCATTCTACTTAAAATTTTAGGCTAAATTTATTGGTTTGTAAATGTTTCAATTTTTTAAATTTCAAGCTCATAATCATTCAACAAATAAAAACCTTAAAGATATACAATTCCAGCAATGGTGAATCCCGGAGGGGGCTATTGGGCTACACCCCCATCCCCACCCAAGCTTAATCAAAATTATAATTTTTATTTAAAATCCATATAACTGTTGTTCAATATCTTTCTTTAAAAAGAAAAAGTAATAGAAACGTGAAAATGCACTTGTGATCTTACTTGTTCTGGTAAACCTGGCGTTGCTATGGTCAAGTCAAATACAGATAAGTGGTAGCGGTTTTTGGATAGTTATTTCATTGTAGTTTTTATTGAATTATTGAAAGTTTTGTATTGTGTTTTTGCGATTCTTATTGTCAGATGAGTAAAAATTGTAAAGTGAAACTGTTTTGGTTCACATAAGCTGGAACATTAACATTAACATTAGTTAACATTTAACCATTTGGCACCGCTGAATTTCAATGTTAATTGTTATAAATTTAGTAAATTGTACGATTTGGCGTGATTTTGGTGACAAAACTTGCGACTTAGCAATGAAATTTGTGATTTGGCGGCAAAAGTTGATAGTTGACGAAGAAATTTTTGACTTGGCGACAAAATTTGGCGAGCTTGGTGATGGAGAAAGGCAGCTTTGGCGTCATTATATTTTCTTTCCACGCGAAAACCTCATATCTCTTCACAGACCAATATCTTGTTTCGACAAGATAAAAAGTCAAAGGAAGCTGTAACGTATTACTCTCAATCGTAAATTTTAAATTCTTGCCTAAACTGACATTCTAAACTATTCACCACAAACGATATTTGTATTAAGATTGACGTATTATTTTAATTTTATATTTTTAAATGATTAATTAAAGTGTTTAACAATAATTTTAATTAACACACTTTTATTAACTTGATATGATGCAACTATTGATGTATGTAACGGAATTTTGCAATTCAATTTTCGGCAACTTCGTATCGTCCAAAGGACCAGAAATTTTGCACACGACTTCATAATCAATGACAATACTAGATACAAGTGTTTCCAGGCACTTTTCCCATCAGGGGTCGGTTCCAAGGGCAAACAAAAAATCTATACTTATACAAAACTATCGTATGTGACACAGGATTTGGATGTATTTGTATAATGTCGAGTGGCATGGCAACAATTATTATTATTTTTTTTTTATAAAGATTTAAAAGTATGTAATAGTTTTCTAAAACCTTTATTAGTTCATTTTTCAATAAAAGAGTGTTCTTTCTTTTTTTTTTTTTTAATGGTATAATTTTATTTATCAAAATAAGGGAATTCGAGTAATGAAATACTTTAATTTAAATTTAAATTTTCATGAAAATGAACTTCAACGGAAAATTCATTAAAATGTCCCTAATTCATTTGTTAAAGGGATACCTAAATGTCCCCAAATTTATTACCTTTTCTACCATGCCAGTTTAATTCGTTTAGCATCGATTTACAAGATTTTTTTTTTTTTTAACGATGACATTGATCTTTTACTTTATAGAATCTGCGTCATAAAGCTAAGTCTAAATCTGCTTAGCCGTAAGATATGTTGATTTTATTTACTTATTTTTTTATTAACTTTTATTTTATTTGTTTAAAATCACGGATAAAATTTTATTTCATTTTTCTCAGTACATTGTTGTAATTGTGACGTCATATTTTCTGTTAAATTAAACTTTTTTTTTTTTTTTTTTTTTTAATCAGATTATTATATTGTTTAAAAACATGATTAAAATTGTATTATATTTTCAGTGATCTTTTTTATTATCATCTGCACGTGACATAAGCATCAGATTATAAATTTTTGCAATGAAAGCTATAGAAAATGTCGGCTTCATCACAAGAAAAATCACTTTTTAACTTGTAACTTTTAAGCAATTGAAGTTATCGAAAAAGTTTAAATACAAACGTTGTTCTTTAGGGTAAGGCGGTAATTCGCCTGATTTGAAGTATTTTCCTATTTTCAATATTAAAGAAATTATGGGCAAATGAAAATTTCCACCCCCCACCATTTCCACCCCCTTTGAGCTGGATACCCCATCTACGAACTCGACCGAGATTTTTACTGTCCTGACAACATATCCCGAGCTGGTTAAATTTAAATAAAAATTACTCCAGTTATCGTGTTCACAACTTAACATGGGAAAAAAGCGTTATACATATATATATATACCTATATATATATATATATATATATAAACTTTTGAACGGAGGGTGGTTTTGGGTTCTAGGAGTCATGATCGGTGAAGATATGAAGAAATTTTCCAGAAGTCGTGTCATGAGAACCATTGCAATAGGTAGATCTCCTATAAGGAATCTACCTAAAAATCCTTAGTACGAAATGTGAGCTAGAATCGAAATTCGAAACTCTGTAAAATATAAAAGAATTAAAAAGTTCTGGGTTTTCCGTAGTTTTCTTCGAAAGTTCCGTACGGAATTTGAACGGTTTATATCACTTTAGCAGTCCACAATAAAAGTACTTTAAAATATATTTCGAATGATGTATTACGTATAATATTAATCAATACCTTTGATATATTTTACTTTCAAAATGGTTAATCTATCATGGGCGATTGCCGATTTCTGTTAAAATCCGTCTAAATTTATGAAATTCCAAAACTACTTTTTTATAGTTCAGAGAAAAAAAATATATATATATTATTCTGTTAACAGTTAAAAGCAACTTTTGTCTCTTTACACAGACAGATGAAAAAAAAAAAAAAATTAAATAAGTATTGTATAAATCTATTTATTATTACTTTTTTTTTTAAGCTATACTTTACAACTTTTAACTGCAGACTAAGGCTCCTATATATACGAGCTGGCGCATCAGGCATTTTGTTGCCTTAGGGTTGCCGCATGTACCCTTCGCGTTTCTCTGATAAACAAACGACAAACATTTTTTTTATCGTCTTATGTTACTTTAGAGTAACTTGTTTTATTATATTTCATAATTTTAGCTAAGTAAACTATGATATGGAAGTTTGTTTAGCGATAAACTGCTATAATCATTCAAGAAGTTAATATAAAGTGTTCACAGACCTATTATTGTGTATTTTAGTTTTGGCGACATTTTGTAAAAGAAACAGAAACCGCCCTAACAACACATCTTACCCCAGTACATCCATAGGATATCCTCAGAATAAAATGACATCCTGAGAATGTGCTGTGAAAAAAAATGTGTTTTTAGGAATATTATTGTTGCTTCTTGCTCTTATCTTGACTGGATTAGCTTCAGATCAAGATTTCTTAAAATCATTAGGGAAGCGATAAGGACGCCCAGCGGAAATGCTGTCATCTTCGGAGGCAAAAAAATGGCGGTGATGCGCCGGCCTATTATTTTATTTAGGGGCTCTACTGCAGACAGGTGAACAATAAAGACAGGCGATTACCAATTCCTGTTTAAATCGATTTAAAATTGAAAAAATTCAAAAACTGCTTTATTTCCAGTACCTTGTCACGTGGTTGAAAAGCAATTATTCCCGACCGGAAAAAAAGTCAGCCAGTGTCTGGCACTGAAGAATTGATGATTGATAATGAAGTAATCAAATGTTGCCACCTAAATTTCATACTTTAGTTAATTTTAAGAAAATCTAATTGTCGTGTTGAAATGCTATTTGCACTCCTGGATTCAGAAAAATCGTCTCTTTCATTTGGTACCGAATTTGTAACGATCGTATCCATATTTCTAATTTATTTAGCCATTTAACGCTCCTTAAACGAATCTTAACCTGCCAGTGCACGGGTTGGGTCTGTGAGATCCAGTTTATTTACTAAAATGCAATGTAAGAGAAACATTTTATACATTTTGTGAAAAAAAATTATAAGAAACGTGAAATTTATACTTCGTATTTTTTTTTTGTGTGATTTTATTTTGTGGGTGTTATAGTGTAACCATTCAAATATTGAAAGAAAATTGTGTCTTTTTCTCACCCGTGCACTGACGGGTAAAGCTCGAAATTGACTGGTTCATTAATTGATATAGATTGGCGTTTTAATTAATATCTCCGCAACTAATTAAATTTTTTAATTATTTTTTCACTATCCCTTCGGGAAGGCTTCGGAGCACCCTTATGTCAAAGTTTGTACTTCTACGTTCAGTAGGGGCTGAACGTATAGATGCTCAGACAGACAGACAGACATCTTTTATTATTATAGACTAGCCACCTTCGGCGACCAGCTGGTCCGCGATCCTTGAAAAATCCGACTCTACAAAACTCCCGCTCGGTGGCGCCTGAGGCGCCTTTTTCTCGTTTCTGGTCTTACAACAGCTTATTGACATATAGTGAAAATAGCTTTATTGAAAAATTTAATCGCAGTAAATTCCCAGTCAGTAGCGCATGTGGCGCCCTCTTCCCGTTTCAGTATCTGAAACAGCCTGTTCGCTCACCATGTTATGATCTTTCAAATTTCTGACTTTAGCAAAGTCCCGCTCGTTGGCGAATGCGGCGCCTTATTCCCGTTTTAGAACTTACAACACCTTCCTCGTTCATTAGAATTTGAAATATTGAAATTTTAAAATATTACAGCGCCATCTGCCGGTAGAAATTTCTGTAATCTACTATTTAATTCCAAAATTATTTTTTAGTAATCATCATAGAATTTACAAGAATTATTTATAATAGAGATAGTCAACTGGGAAAATTTTTTTGTATGTGTAGGAGCCTCGTTAACCCCCCCTGGGGGGGGGGGGGAAGACCCCCCTCGAGGGGAGTAAATTTTCAAGATGGGTATCTTTCGAAAGGTCTCGTCAATACCTTTAAAACGAATGGTTTAACAAAAATCTGTGATAATTTAAAACAAAGTTATCGATTTTTTTTTTTTACTTTTTACGAAAAAAAACTTAGAAAAAAAATCGTATTTAATTATTATTATTATTATTATTATTATTATTATTATTTTCAACGAAATTTAACCAAACTTGGTATTTACTTGGCCCCTGACATAAACTGGTGCTGATTAGATTTGGGGATCAATCGCTCAACAGGAGGCGCTGTAATCGTATTTTTTCTAAATTTTTAACCTGGCAGTATAGGACAAAATTTCGTATAAATGTACATAATGACAGTTATTCTTAACCTGTGATTGTAAAATTAATATGAATTATTGATAATAGTAGTAGTTAATTAGGAAAAAAAAGTTGTGCATGTGGGGGCATCGCTTCCCCCCTGGGGTGAAGTACCCCCAGGGGGGGGGGGATAAATTTTCAAGATGGGTATCTTTCGAAAGGTCTCGTCAATACCTTTAAAACGAATGGTTGAACTATAAATATGTGATAATTTAAAACAAAGTTATCGATTTTTTTTTACTTTTAGCGAAAAGAAACTTAGAAGAAAAAATCTTTTTTTTTTTTTTTTTTTTTTTTTTTTTTAATTTAATATTGTTACTGAGTGAATTTGTATAGGAAAATATGAAAGTCTTGTGGTGGGTACAACATACTAGTTTTAATTAGTAACTGAGATACAAAAGAAAACCTAATCAGGACACCTTAAAACGTGTAAATGCTCAGACAGACAGAGAGACAGACAGACATCTTCTTTTATTATTATAGAAGATGAAAAATGGATGATGGAAGAAAACATATTAAATTCCTATCATATATTATGTAAAGAAAGTATTGTTATTATGAAAAAATTCGACTGAGGCATTTCAGTGTTTCTATGAGTTTTGAGATATCCTAATTTCATTTTTGCTATTTTTACGATGATGAATATATGCGTGTATATGTATTAGTGAATGCGATAGTTTCTAAACGTTTCATTTGATTGATTTCATTCAATAGTTATGTTACAAAGAACCGTCGTACAAACTACATACATTTTAATAAAGTAGAATATTCAGTTGACAACAAAAGTGTCCGAACACTAGCAAAAATTCCTATGTAAAAAAAGTACACTTGTTAAATAAATCTTTGTTAAATAAATCCTTGTCGAATCTTGTTCTTAGTTAGTGTAAGATATACTCACCAAACGTCCCCATTTTCTGGGGACAAATGGGGACGTCTTTTATTAAGACATTTTTCTAAGTTTTAAAAAATTGTAGAAAGTAAATTATTAATCGGTAATACTTTATTTTTAGTCCTTTTTTATTAGGAATGAAAAAATACATCCATAATTGGATAATTGTAGTATTTTTTATTTTTAACGCTTCTCTATTATAAAGGTACTTTGATTTGGTCAGCCTAGTGTAAGAACATGATTCGATAAGGATTTATTTAAAAAAACCGTATGAAGTGTACTTTTTTTACATATAAATTTTTGCTAGTGTTCGGACACTTTTGTTACCGACTGTATGTGTATGTATGTATATATATATGTATGTATATATATATATTTTTTTTTTCTTTACATCGATAGAACGTAAAATTATCATAAATAACGATTTATGGTCTCAAATTATTTGAAGTTCATTTTAATAAGTTTGAGGGTTTTCCAAAATTTTTTATTCTTTTCTTTTTACAGTGATACATGCCTTTATATGTGTCTGTTTGCACATGAGTTAACGCAATGGTGTCTAAACGCTAAATCTTATTGCATTCGAAATCGGTATGTATTTTGAAGGTCATCATCGCATGAAGTAGTTTAATAAGTATAGAACTAATGTGTTATAGTATGTGTATGGGAGTGAGAGATCATAATAGCATGTATTTTTTTATTTGACATTTATTGAGATCTATAGTTACAATGACTTTCATCTAGATTGCTCCATATTTTTATAGAAATTCGCAGAAATACGTGCACACAATATTGTTGAAGACATAGGGCAGCACAAACATCCATGCCCGCACCGAGATTTGAACTTGGAACCTGGAGACTGAGAAGACAGCGCCCTGCCGACCAAGCCACCAGGCCGGCGATAGCATCTAACGCTGCATTTCAATGAATTCAAATTTATATTTTATGTCACCATCGCACGAAATACGTGAAATTTAATGAATATAGGACTAATATGTATATAAACTTGAGTGAGTTAAAGCAATAGCGTTTAAACGCTTCGTTCAATTGAACTCAAATTTAATACATACATTATATAGTCTGTAGCTATTATATAGTTGGTAATAAAAGTATCCGACCATTAGCAATAATCCCTATCTAAAAAAAGTTCACTTAATAAATACTGCTTTGTTATATAAATCCTTGTCGAGTCATATTCTTAGGGTTTCATACAAACGGAACGCTTGCAATTTCGATGAAGTAAATTTTGCAAGTTTTTTGCAAATACAGTCAACAGCAAAAGTACTCGAGCACTAGCAAAAATTCCTATATAAAAAAAGTAAACTTAATGCAGTTTTGTTAAATAAATCCTTGTCGAATCATGCTCTTAGTCAATCTAAGAACATGATTCCTCAAGGATTTATTTAATAAAACTGTGTTAAATGTGCTTTTTTTACGTAGGAATTTTTGCTAGTGCTCGGATATTTTTGCTGCCGACTGTAGTCATACATTTGGAACGCTTGCAAATGGCTTTGCAACTGGAAGTGTTTCATTTGTATGTACCCCTTAGTCTATCTGAGTGAGAACGCGATTCGACAAGGATTTATTTAACAAAACAGTTTTAAGTGTATTTATATGTATATAGATCGGAATTATTGGCTAGTGCTCGGATACTTTTGCTGCCGACTGTAGGTGTAGGTCATTATCACGCGTAATATGTAGATTTTAATAATTATAAGTCTGATGTGTATAAGTAAGTGCGTGAATAAACACGACAGTGTACAGCTGCTGCATTCTATTGAGCTTAAACTTGGTAGGTTTGTTTAAGGTCATAGTTCCAGAAACTAAGATATAGATTTTCATAAATTTACTACTATGTTTCTTTTGCAAGTATCACAAAATAGAATTCCTATGTATTACAATGGATAGAAATTATTTGAAATGTATTTAACTAATACTAAATTGTTTAAAACGAAACAGACAATGAGTACATTCCGACTAATCCCTACTTCTAGGAACTGTAACAGTTAACAGCTGTGATGTTCAGTCGGTAACAAAAGTGTCCGAACACTAACAAAAATTCCTATGTAAAAAAAGTACACTTCATACGGTTTTGTTAAATAAATCCTTGTCGAATCCTGTTCTTAGACTGACTAAGAACAGGATTCGACAAGGATTTATTTAACAAAACCGTATGAAGTGTACTTTTTTAACACAGGAATTTTTGCTAGTGTTCGGACATTTTTGTTACCGACTGTTCCTTCTTGTGATGAGCACAGGGCTAGAAATGATCTCGAAACATGTAGCACTATTGCAATGTAAAATGTACTAAGTCGCAACATTTGTCATTTCAATCGGAATCTAAAAAATAATCGTAATCGATTATAACTGCGATGCAAATCGTAAACCACGGAGTAATAAGACAGGAGAAGAAGGTAACGCTGAAATTTTGTGATGTTGTTTTCTAATGTTTACAGAGGGCGCCAGCGTACAATACTTCCTTCTCTCCAGCTTCCGCAATGTTATTCAATGGGGAAATGTCTCGTTTTAATTATTTTTTTTTAAATAATATCAAGCTGAAAAAATTTCGATTGAAAGCAAATTTCATTAAATAGAGTATTCTAACCAACATGTTTTTTTTAAGAGCCATTTTATACTAATTTTACTTTGAAAGAGAGCTTTTAAAAAATGACGATCCTTATGAACCGAAGCTAGCTAAAACAGACAATTGGGAGGAAGGAGAATGGATGAAATTTTGTAAAGAAAAAAAATTAACTTACTTTAGGTGCAGAAAACACGAACTCGGACATTATTTCTCTCCTGGGGCTTTTTTTTTTTTTCCCTTATCACTATCATAGCCTGTTTTACAACAAGGAACGAAGCATTTATTTGAAACATCTGAATTATGCAGTTTTAAGAACTTACAAAAAAATTAAATTGCTTAAAATAAAAAATTTAAAATGTACTCCAGCAAAATTCTATTAAAAACAACATTATATCCGCGCCGAGGTAGGGAGTAATGACAAGTGGCGCCCTCAATATTTACCAAAAATTTACATCACAGTTTCGTAGCTTTCTCCCATTGGACCTTCAACTCCTATTAATATTACTCCGTGTCGTAAACAGTGATCGTCAACAGTAATTGCTAATTTTAGCTGAGTTTTGATTTTGTTCCCGTCTCGTGCCGGTGTATGTTTACGTTTAGTGATCTTGAAAAACCGAATGTTTTTGTCAAATAAATTTGTCATTACTTGTCGTTTCGGAAAACATCCCTATGTAGTTAGGGAAATGTAGTTAAGAAAAGAAATAATTTTATATATCGTTTTAAAGATAATTTCTCTCTTTGACATCTTGAAAGCAATGGAATTAAAAGACTATGTGGGATTTGCAGCTACCATTTGTACTATATCTGTTTTTCTTTCTGGCATGTAAGTTTAATTTTCATTTTTCTGCAGTTTTGTTTATAATTTTTTTTCTTTTTTTTAATTACTGCAAATTCTTCTGGTTTATTACCTCAAACATTATTTTAAATGAGTTCCAACATTTTAAAATGAATTCAGTAAATAAATACTTATTTCTTTACGTGAAAAAAATTATAATTTTTTTAATTTATTCACTATTATCTACTGTGTTATCTTTTAAAATTGTATGTATTTAATGCTGGATTTGACTGAAATTGTTCGGCTTTTATAATTGTTACATATATTAGCTGAATACGTTCAATTAATCCATTTGATTTGAGATAATAAAGGCTAGATGTGATATGTTTAAATCCATATTCTTCACTAAATTTGTGGAATGCTCTTGAGCCATAAGGTGGACCATTGTCAGACATGACAATCTTAGAAATTCCATTAGTTTTAAAGATGTTTTTTAAAGCTCGAATAGTTGATATTTCTGTCATGTCTTGCAGTTTTCTTATTTCGATAAATGTTGAAAGGTAATCAACTGCAATTATGTAATCTTTGGATGCATTCATAAAATCAACTGCTATCTTGTACCATGGAAGTGAAAGAATTTCATGCGCCTTTATGAACTCTGGAGAATTGCTCTACGAATATGCTTGACATGTTTTACACTTCAGTACTTCATCTTCTATTTGCTGCATAAATCCAGGCAGTAAACGATTGATCTAGCTCTGTTTTTGCAGGTTGAAATTCCTTGGTGTGCAGCATGAACTAGCTTAAGATTTTCTTTTCTTAGTGATTTTGAATAGTTTTATTTCCGCTATAGGGTCATTCCATGTCAAATCAACGAAGCAAAAAACCTGTCCCCCTCAGATTTCTATGAAATTTGGCTCATTTATTTGTTCCATAGAGAAATGAATCTGTACCAATTAATAAGTCTCTACCTCTTTTAGTTTTTTACATACAGGGCTGCAAAAATGCAAATTTTCAAAATTCTTGTTTTACAAATGTACCCATATGTCCTTCCTTAATTGACTTAGAGGTATAAATTTAGTATCATTAGAAAGCTTATAATACAAGCTTTCAAAGGATATATCGCATGCACACATTTTTAAAATTTTTCATTTCAAGGTCAAACTTTTTGACCTTTGACCTTCAATAACAAAAAAAGTGCATTTTTTATTTTCTTTTAAAAAATATATGTTGTTCCTGCATTTATTATCTATAATTAATGTGATTTTCAGAATGGGATTGCCATGGGATGCTGAGTTATGAATTAAAATGTAACATCTATCAGTGTATTCATACTAACATCAGGGTCATTCCAAGTCAAATCAATGAAAAAAAGTAACATTCTTAACCTGATCCTCTTAATTTTTTTTTTTTTTTTTTTTAATTGGGCTCAGATATTAGGTTTATATAGAAATTAATTAATACTGAATAAAATGTCTGCATTAAAAATGCAAATTTTCAAAATTCTTGTATTACAAATGTGCCCATATGTTCTTCCCTAATTGACTTAGAGGTATAAATTTGGTATCATTAGAAAGCTTATAATACAGACTTTCAAATAATATATCACATGCACATATTTTTCAAATTTTTCATTTCAAGGTCAAACATTTTGACCTTTGACCTTCAATAACTCAAAAAGCACATTTTTTTTAACATGAAAAAAATATATATTTCTCTTGATAATTAGTTGTCCAATAATTTCATGATTAGAGGAGAGAGCAACAGAATATTTTTAAGGATCTGAATGTATATTCAATATTCTGCTTTTGAATACTGCTGCTGTTTTCTTATTTTTTTCCTGGGGATATTTCTTCTGATATAATCGTTTTTTCCGTAGAGGTGACTCACTTAAAGCAATCAACGTTTTGTTCAATGAACTTAAAGCTTCTTCCTTTTATGGGGTACACAAAGAATCTGTTTGCCCAAATTCATCATCAGAACTAGATTCTATTTTTTTTCTTTTTAACTAGTAATTGCTTCTCATTACATGCTTTTAATTCTTTATGGTAAGTATCACAAATTTTGTAATCTTGTTTCAAAAAAGTAAATTTTTTCACCAAGTTCTTGCTTACATTTCTTAAGTTTTTCTTACAGAAATTGTGACTTGACTTTTCAAATGGGTTGCAACAGTACCTTTTACATGAAACTGTAGAAGTTGAGGGTTCCATCTCTAAATCGTCCATTTCTTTAAAACTATGATAAGTGAATTGTAAAACTTCAAAATTTGTAAACAGAAGATAGTAAAACAAATAAAATCTTGAGCAATAGTTCACTATAACTTCTTCAAAAGATGATCACAGACAAAATGCCTTATATGATCTATGCTTATCAGACTTAAAATGCAGGGGTAGTGACTCATGTCAGTTTAGTGACCACATGGCCCTACATAATTAAACTGTTTGAGAAACTGCATAGTTAAAAAGATACAACATATAGTCCTACAATGATCATGTAGCATGATTTAAAAATGTGAAAAGGAATATTAAGATAAATGAAAATAAAAGTGAAAATAAGAAAACTGCTATGCAATTTATTTCTCAAAGCAAAATTAGATTTTAGTAGTAGAATCTTTTTGTTAAAAAGTACCCCATGTTATTATTATTATTATTATTATTTTTTTTCATATATGAAAAAAAAAAAAAAAAAAAATTCTACTTTTAAATTTATGTAAAATTAGATGAATAGAATACAGATATTAATTGCAGTATTTTATTACTAAATATTATGTTGTAATATGATTGCAGTGAAAATTTTCTCTCTTTTTTTTTTTTTTTTTCTTTAAAAAAATCTAATACTGTATTATAAAGGTGAGACACAAATTAACATTTTAATTTAATTCAGAATCCCATAGAAATCCCAAATTAATATGCACAGATATTTTACAATATATTTATGTAAGAATACCATACTTTTTTTTTTTTTTTTTTTAGAAACAAACACACTTTTTGAAATATAGGTCAAAGGCCAAAGTCTTTGACCTTGAAATTAAAAATCCAAGAAATATATGTATGTCATATATCAAATGAAAGGCCTATTCAAGCACTTTCTAACAACAGCAAAAATAAGGTTCTGTGACAATTAAGGAACAAGTTATGACTTACGCAATATGCATAATGCAAAAGCTAACATATTTTGCCCATTTTTGAAGTTTATTATCACAGAAACCAAAATAGATTCAGACTTTTTATTCAGTATTAATTAATTTCTATATAAACATAATATCTGAGCCCAATAAAAAAAAAAAAAAAAATAAGAGGATCGGGTTAAAAATGTTACTTTTTTTCGTTGATTTGACTTGGAATGACCCTGATGTTAGTATGAATACACTGATAGATGTTACATTTTAATTTATAACTTAGCATCCCATGGCAATCCCATTCTGAAAATCACAGTAATTATAGATAATAAATGCAGGAACAACATATATTTTTTAAAAGAAAATAAAAAATGCACTTTTTGAGTTATTGGAGGTCAAAGGTCAAAAAGTTTGACCTTGAAATGAAAATTTTTAAAAATGTGTGCATGCGATATATCCTTTCAAAGCCTGTACTATAAGCTTTCTAATGATACCAAATTTATATCTCTAAGTCAATTAGGGAAGGACATATGGGCACATTTGTAAAACAAGAATTTTGAAAATTTGCATTTTTGCAACCCTGTATATCAAAAACTAAAAGAGGTAGGGACTTATTAATTGGTACAGATTCATTTCTCTATAGAACAAATAAATGAGCCCAATTTCATAGAAATCTGAGGGGGTCAGGTCAAAAATGCTACTTTTTTTCGTTGATTTGACATGGAATGACCCTATAGACTATTCCTTCCTTTCCACGCAGCTCTTCTTTACAATACCAGAATCTTTTCACTTCGTCAGACACATGTTCTATATAGTTTGGCCATCCATTTTTTTTTTTTTTTTATCAAATTTATTATTTTCTGCATAACTGCATCTTTCTTTGTTTCTTCTTTCAATTTCTCTGTTTTTACTTTCTTCTATATGTAATATAGAGAAAGTATTGGATTCGCGAAAATTTTCGACCTCCGTTTTTTGACGGATCTACACGTTTTAGGATGTCCTGAACACGAATTGATAGTTTTTAAAAAATGTCTGTCTGTGTGTCTGTCTGTCTGTCTGTCTGTGTGTCTGTCTGTCTGTATCATTTTTTTGTGGACGCTGTATCTCACGAACTAATGAATGAAATTTAACCAAACTTGGTATTTAGTTGCACCCTGACATGAACTGGTGCCCATTAGATTTGGGGATCAATAGCTCAACAGGTGGCGCTGTGATCGCATTTTATGCAATTTTTTAACATGGCAGCATAGGACAAAATTCCGTATAAATGGGCATAATGAGAATTATTTTAAACTTGTGATTGTAAAATTAATATGAATTATTGATAATAATAGTAGTTAACTAGGAAAAAAAATTTGTGCATGAGGGGGCATCGGTTCCCCCCCTGGGGGGGAAGTACCCCCCCGTGGGGGGTAAATTTTGAAGATGGGTATAATTCGAAAGATCTCGTCAATACCTTTAAAACGAAAGGTTGAACCATAAATCTGTGATAATTTAAAACAAAGTTATCGATTTTTTTTACTTTTAACAAAAAAAAAAAAACTTAGAAAAAAAAATCGTATTTTTTTTTTTTTTAAACGAAATTTTACCAAACTTGGTATTTAGTTGGTCCCCGACATAAACTGATGCTGATTATATTTGGGGATCAATAGCTCAACAGGAGGCGCTGTGATAGCATTTTATCTAAATTTTTAACATGGCAGAATAGGACAAAAATTCGTATAAATGTGCATAATAAGAGTTATTTTACACTTGTGATTGTAAAATTAATATGAATTATTGATAATAGTAGTACGTAACTAGAAAAAAAATTTTGTGCATGGGGGGCATCGCTTCCCCCCCTGGGGGGGAAGTACCCCCCCGTGGGGGGTAAATTTTGAAGATGGATATCATTCGAAAGATCTCGTCAATACCTTTAAAACGAATGGTTGAACTATAAATCTGTGATAATTTAAAACAAAGTTATCGATTTTTTTTACTTTTAACCCCAAAAAAAAAAAAAAAAAAAAAAAAAAAAAATCGCATTTTTTTTTTTTTTTAATATTGTTAGTGATTGAATATGTATTAATTTTTACAAAAAAAAGAAAAAAAAATCGTATTTTTTTTTTTTTTTAATATTGTTACTGATTGAATATGTATAGGAAAATATAGAAGAAAGTCTTGTGGTGGCCACAACATACTAGTTTCCTTCTGTCGTACAAAGCAAAGTATGAACTGTTTCTGTAGGGCTTTCCAAGTATTCTGTTTTATATTCATTTTTCAGTGGATCTCTGGACAAATAATCTGCTATATATATGATTTTTTCCTGGAATGTACTGTAAGTTTATTCTATTCTTCAACAGTCTCATCTCATCACCATATGTTGTAATCTAGGAGACAAGTCTTGCAGCGTTTTTTCGGTGATTTTTAGCAAAGGTTTGTGATCCGTTTCAGCTTGAAAATCAATACCCCATCCCATAGATAATGAATTTTTTTTACATCCAAATACTAATAGCTCTTTTTCATTTTGGACATACTTCTGTTGCGTTCCATTTGGACTAGTGGAGGCATAAGATATAACTTTTTTTATCTTGTATTGTAGCAAAACTGCTCTCAGTCCATGCTGATTTGCATCTGTAGATAAAATTACACTTTTATTTTTGTCAAAAAATGTTAAAATTGGAGCTTCTGCTATCAACTGTTTTAGAAGATCAAAGGAATTTTGTTCTGATATTCCCCAAGACCATCGTGTTTTTGTACTCAACAGTTTTCTTAAAGTTGATGTCTTTTCAGAAAGGTTAGAAATAAATCAATAAATTTCACCAGATATGATATCGTTCCAATAAAACGTTGCATTTCAGTTCTATCCTTGGGAGGATTTAACTTTGTAATTGCTTCTATTTTTTTAATCTTCAATTTGGATCCCTTCTTTGGTAAGTATGTATCCTAAATATTTTACTTTTGTGACTGCCAAGTGCCAACTGCAATTTTTTTTTTTTTCTTTTTGCTTAGCTTTGTTCCATTATTTCTTTCCAAAACTTTCTTTGATTTGCCATTATGTTCTTCTATATTACTTCCAAACACTAATATATCATCTAAATAATTTACTACACCTTCCAGCCCACACAATGCATCATATATGGCTTTTCCAAATATATCAGATGCACTACTTAATCCATATGGCAGTCTTTTAAAACTGTATCGACCAGATGGTGTTGCTATAATGCAGAATTTTGAACTTTTCTCATCTAATGGTATTTGCCAAAAAGTTGTTGTTGCATCCATTACAGTAAAAGTTTTAGCTTCTTGAAGCTCAGAAAAAATAGTTTCCTGTGTTGGCATCTAAAAATGTTGTCGTTGTATAACTTTGTTCAGTTCTCTTGGGTCCATGCATATACTCACTGCTCCATTTGGCTTCTGTGCTACTACAATTGGATGAACCCATTCAGTTGGTTCTTCAGTTCACTCAATTATTTCGATACATTTTGAACATATTCAGCTAATCATGTGATATTTGCTAATATATGTGCTTTTTAACCATAAAGAGCTATTCCTTTCCAACCCAAAATATTTTTTACTTAAAACATTACATTATTTTGTGTTTTTACTGTATATTGGCCCCAATGACTCAGAAAAAAGTAATAAATAAATTTTTGTTCCCTCTCCAAAACGGGAAGGGTACCCGCACGATCATGCAAGCTGAATTTTTTCTGTGAAAACTGCATCAGCACGATTGTGCAAGTTGCGCTTTACCTGTGAAATCATCACCTGTAAAATTTTAAGAGTTATACATTTTCTGGCTCTTAGTTGCCAGAAGAAGCAAACTATACTGAACTAAAATTGTTACAAAGAAGAAAATTATTGACATATTATTCTTTTATTGACTGATATTTACTTACAATGAAAATGTTTAAAACATGTTTTTGATAAACATAAATTCATGTTGTATTTTTCACACCGTGCATTTGAATTGTTTTCACAGTTTTCAAATCTGCATTTTCAAGTTCTAGAATTGTCATCAACACATGAGAAATGTTCAAACATATCGTACCTTTTGTCCTGGCATGGTTTTTTGGCAGGTGAATTATAATATTTAGATCTTTTTACCAGAGGAAAGATAACATCATCATCTTCATCATTTTTTATAATGTTTCCGTTAGAATGTAGAGATGCTACAAAAGCTTCTGCTACTTCTAATTTAAATTTTAAAAGATCAATTTTATTTTTGAGGGGAATTTTATTTGTTCTATCACATCCTGTTTGTATTGAAACCGTGATTTTACTACGGTTAAATCTATAAAATGCAAAATGACTTCCAGGTCCTTTGTTTGTTTGTTTGTTTTGAACCATGTTCTATAAGACTCCATTTGCTGATTGCAAACATCTATACCCCCTACCCTATGCACTGTTTATACGTTTTGACTACACAAGAACATATAACTTCTATATTTATTCACTAGTGGTTTTTGACCAGCATTTAAATTTTTCTGCTGGTTCAATGCTGCAACGATTTGATACCATTATTACTTTTTTACTATTCTTCCATTCCACGAACACAATTTTGTTATCTTTTGTAACAGGTACTATACCAGGGTGTCTACTAGGTCATGAAAGTCATAAAAAGGTCATGAAATTCAGCAATAGGTCATGATAGTCAAGAACAGGTCATGAAATTCGACCGTTGGTTTGAGTCATGTATTGGTTCAGGTAACCCAAATTCACTGGTCGGGTCGAACAATTTTTTTTCTCTTGCAGTTCGGGTTGTGTTGATTAAATCTTTTTTCTACGAGTCGGGTTGACTTGAGAATATGTTTTAAAATAATTTCTTTAACGGGCAAAAACATAATTTGGCAACATATTCTTTGGTGCATTGTCGCTTTGCTTGTAGCACTCGTGCCCACTTTATTCGCCTGGCCTGATAAATGGTCGTGTTTTTCAACCCGAAACAATTGCTGTCAGTTTATTGCATTTTATGGTGTTTAATCAAAGTTTTGTACTTATTACTAAACTTGAAGCACATATTGTACACTTGAAGTACACAAATTATTATTTATCCATTTTTCAGGTTTTAAAACTTTTAACTTGGTGGATTAGTAATTACATTTTAAATTATTTACCAGTTGTATAGCAATAAAAATTTATAACTTAAATTGCAAGATTTTTAGATGAATTATTAATTTTCCCTTTAGGTTTTGAGTCGAGTGTGGATCATTAAAATTCTCTATTGTGAGTTCAGGTCAATTTTCAGGTTACTATTATTTAGTAGCGTAAATATCGGCATAAAAGTTTTTGTAAAAATTAACCCATATGCGTTTAGACAATCTTTACACAAGTTGCCCTTTTTCAGATATGATATGCCCTTTTCATAAAAATTGCCATTATTCTATAATGTGCACCCTGCCCTTTTTTTATGTTCTAGAGTGATCCCTGCCTATAATCTATTTCATTACAATCTTGTTCAACATTAAAGTTCACATTGAAACCAAAGCAAGTGTAAATTAAAGAGCAAGGTTGAAAACACACACAATGGTGTAAAAATTTTGAGCTATGCTATGGCACTCCTAGATCAAGATATGACCTGAAAAGTTTTACCTGTTTCTACTGAAACAAAAACTGTTCTCTAATGCAGGAATATTTAGAGATGTGATAAAGTGTTTGATTTTTGATAGGTAGGTCCCATATTCAAACCCAGGTAAAGAAATTAAGAAAAAGAAAAATTATAATATTTAATACATTATTTCAGTACTACTTCCTTATTAACCACTTGCCGGTGAGTGATTAATCACAAACATTTTAGAAATAATAGTACTTTTGTATTAAGTGCATGCAATGAGTTTAAATTAACATGAATTGCCAGAAAGTTAACACAGTTTCTGAAATATTAAACATAGGTTGCTCTAAATATTGAATGACAGTTCTAAAAAATATGTGTACGAACTAATTCATCAGTCACTTCATTTCAGTTCATAATGGCAATTAATCACTGGCATGCAGTTAGCATGAAAGAAGTACTGAAATAATTTTTTAAATATATTTTTTCTTTTTCTTAATTTCTCTACCTGGGTTTAAATATGGAACCTATCTATTACAAATCAAACACTTATATCACATCTCCAAACATCTCTGCATTAAAGAGCAGTTTTTGTTTCAGTAGAAACAAGTAAAATTTCTCTGGTCATACCTTGATCTAGAGGTGCCGTAGCTCAGACTTAATACACTATCGTGTGTTTTCGATCTTGCTCTTTAATTTAAATTTTCTTTTGGTTTCAGTATGAATTTTATTAATTCATACTTTCCTTGTCAGTTCATATTTCATTAAATTTTAATATGTCACAATTTTATTACAAGATTTATATATATGTATTTTTTTTTTTTTTTTTTCAGAGAAATATGCCAAAAAATTTGGAAAAATAAGTCGACTAAAGATATTTCTCCTCTGCCATTTTTTTGTGGTCTCATCAGGTTATTTTCATAATATTCAACTTACTTTATTGTACTATTAGTATTATTATTTTCTATTGTAGAATTCTAATTCTGTTGATATTATTATTTTGCCACTAAAATTTGAGATTTCAATGTTGTGAATATTTAAATGTGTGATTTTGCTTGTGATTTGAATAATTAGTAACAATTTTATTTATTTTTTCTTAAGACTTTGTATGTGTGCAGAGTTGCCAACCTAATATGGAGGATTGTTTATTCTGTCCTTTTTTTACACCAGTCTTTTTTTAGAGTACTTTTCTTCTTAATTCATCGTAAATACATTTGAAGAGAATTATTCTAAAAATTAAGTGGTGTGGAAAAAGGGGCAGTACCAACAATCATCCAGATTAGGTTGGCAGCTCTGTATGTTGATACTTTAAAAGTTTTGCTGTATGTAGCTATGTAATTTAACAAAATTATTTTCCAATGGAAAATCAACAATAATTTTGTGTACATTTCAATGCTAAACATTTTTTCATAACGTTGACAATGCAAGGTTTCCTTAAGGTCTTAAAAAGATATTTTATATAGTACAAATATATATTTTTCCATTTTAAATATTTCGAACCCAAGATATTTATTTGAAATTACATGTTCTGCCAGTTGTGTTGCTCTAATTTTCAGTCTCAATAATACATATGTATGTAGTGGACAGTGTCTAGGGTGTGGTTTGAAAAAGGACTGAAGCACATTATTTACTTGACGCTTATTAGATTTGAACAAGACAATTTCAGAATGAACATTAAATATATATTAAAATATAGAACAGGTATGATCCTCTTAACAGTAGTTTAATTTCTTTGATTAACAATGTTCTTTTGACCTTTAATGAAAAATAGCAGTAGTGTATCTACTTGTACACTAGCATGTTAAAAAACATTTATAAGAGCAATGCTCTTACTCTGCAGAACTAGTGCAAAGCCAGCCAATCTTGCTGATGGCTAGAATTTAACTTCTTGAACCAGAGACCACCTCGCTTCTGTTCAAGTGCTTTTGTCCTATCCTTTGAGGCAGTTGAGAGGTTGAAAAAAAAATTCTGTGTATATTTATTTTTTATACAGATTAATCAGTAAGATAAAAAATGACATGTTCAAAAAGTAGAATTTGAAAAACATTTATAAAATTCCATTTTTCAATGAGATATCCTTAAATTAAGAAGCAAGGAAAATTCTATAGAATTATATGGGGAAGAAGAAATGGCAAATTTGACTAATGTGCAATTTTAACCCTTTCAGCGTTAGCCGTTTTTCGGTATATCTGTTTAATGATTCTTAAAATTAATACTAAGCACAGTATAAATATGACAATTTAATACTGTATACTACACTTGTTTATTAATCTTATTTTCTTGAAAAAAGTAACATATTTTTCAAAATTTAGTTACACTAGCCTTTTATTTTGACTATGCATACTGGAAAAAGACGAGCTTAATGCTTATAGGGTTAATTATTTTTTATCTTTCAAATACTAATACATTAACAAAAAAAAATGTGTGCCTTATTCACATAAATTTAGTAATCTGGATAGAAAATGCTGTTGTGTAAGATTGATATAGTTTTTAATCATAAATTTTTATTTCATGATAAAGTTTATTCTGACAAAATTTTACTGTTACAGTTGCTCTTTTTGGTTGAGATATGGATTGTTGATTGAAGACACATCTTTGATTGTCGTGAATACAGCTGGTGTGATTCTACAAGCTTTATATATTTGCTGGTATTGCAGATACAATGTCTTAGAAGTAAGCTATTTTCTACTCCTATGTTTTTGTTTCTTCATTTTTTCCTTTGTTTTTGTTTTCTAACATATTTTGATTACAGTGTAAATTTGAGGGGAAATTTTTGGCACTTCTTTTTTAACACTTTCCAACAAAATTGAAAAGTGTTTGATTTCTGCTTTTCTGTTTGTCCATGTTCTAACTCCTGTAAATATTCATGAAATTTCTTCAAACTATATATGTTATTTAAATTCACTATGGAATATTTCCTATTAAAAATGAACTAAATACCATTATTGTTTTGTGTACAGAGGTACCCAAAATAATTCCAAGGCATTGTATTCTATGAGAGGTATTTCTATAAACCATATTTTAATATGTTTAAGAGTAGACAGTACCTAATCTCGCTGATAGTGAAGCCCATGTTATTTCATGGGAAAATTTCTTTTTACGATGAATCATTACAATGTAATTTTTTTAATTCCTCTTTCAGATTCAGAAAATTCACAACTGTTAAATTAGTACTCTTTTTTTTTTTTTTTTTCCTTATAAATATATATATTTTTAATTATTTTATATATGAATAAAATAAGTGCATCTTTCACATTTTTCAGATAGAAAATAAAATAATAAAAATGTAAAAATATATTAAAAAATGAGTAATAATTTAACGATTGTGAATTTTCTGAATGTGAAAAATGAAATTTTAAATCTTATATTAGATAATGAATAATTGTGGAAACAAATTTCCCTATAAAATAACATTATAGGCTCTGGCTGTTAATGAGATTAGAAATTGTCTGTTCTTAATTTGTACAAATCATAATGAAATTCATATTTATCATTCATATGTACGAAAAATTGTTTAATATTAAATATAGTATTATAAACATTACAATTTACAGGGCCACACAAAAATATTCCACACAAACCATTAAATTCTGATTATGTTTAAAAGTGATTATTAAGATTTGAATCACTCTAACTGTCTGTCTGACTGCCTCTAACATCCATATTTTCTGAATGTCTTCAAACAGATGTGTTATTTATATCCCCTATGACATGTTCCCTATTTAAAATAGTACAAATAGCACAGTTGGTTTGTGTACAGAGACACCAAAAAGAATGCCTGTGCATGACATTTTATGAGAGACAATTTTATAAATCATATTTAAAAATTTTATTTTTGTACAAATCATAATTAAATCTGTTTATTATCTATATGCTAAAAATAATGTTTTCTACAGAACATGGTATGTTTTTGTTTAGTGTTAAAATTTATTGAGCAATAATAAAATATTCAAATACCTTAAAGGGCTACAACTGGAAATTGCTAGAATTGCAACTTCGTTTGTGTTAAGCAATTTTAACAGTTTCCTGCAATGTTTAAGATTGATTATGAATTCAATTAGTGTGTCATTCTGTCTGTCTGTCCATTTTATAATTCCGTAGGCAAAATGCATTGAAGGTTAAATGAAACAACGCAAATGTACAGTTGGAAAGTTAATAATTTGAAAACCACATGATTTTTGTTTTTGTTTATAATAGCTTTGGGCATAACTCAGTTTAAAAAAATATTTTTTTTTTTGCTAAATATTATAAACAGTTGCAAAAATTAAATAGTGAGTGATTATAAAGAATCTCTAATTTGAATATAATTTATATCTTTCCTGTTTTTGTGTCAGTATGTTATTTAAATTTCTTAGTTTATGAAATATTTATATATATATATATTTATTTATAATACACTACCTTTCTATAAATGATTGGCCACTTTCGATTTTAGATGTTTTGTCAAATATCTCAAAAAGTATGCTCGGAGAATCATCTGGAAACTTCAGGAGTGTAAAGAACATCTTATATCTTGTATATTTCAGTGAAATTTTTGCTCCAAAAGCAAAGGGGGATCAGTAAAAAATTAAATAAAAATGAAAATGCTTGGGATCACCCTGTAAAAAATAATGCTTGAAAGACGATTATAGCATATGTTTGTAAAGTTCCTTCTTATTATCTGTATAACTTTTTATGGGACTACCACATGTATTCATGGAGATACAAGTTTCTTTAAAAAATTGCAAAAACATTTGTCACTTTTTTAACTGTAACTCACAAGCTTATAAACCCAGTGCAGAGCTATTTTCAGGAAACACATTACATTAGACACAGCATACTGCAATGAGGATACAAAAGTATTTCTAATGACAATGAGATATGAGCATTTTTATTAAATAATTTTTAATTATACATGTGTGAATTTTAACAAAATTCCATTTACATAATAGGATAGCTAATAGTATTGAGCTTACATATATGAAAACTCCAAACAAATATCATGTAAATTCCAAAAGTTGTAAGCGATAGAATGAACTGAATATCAGTTCTATTGAAAAATAAAGAAAATGACGAGGGTTTTATGTTTTTATTTACAATCAATGAACATTATATTATCAGTGACTGAATCAAAATAAAAATATGAGTAAAATCTCTTATAGTTTAGCTTTTTTTTTTTTTTTCTTTAAAGAGAGGAACTGCATAGCAGTTGATTCTATTGTGTGCAACTTTTTTAATTTAAATGATTCGTGTTTGGTGTATTCCTACAAGTAGCTCAATACGTTTGGCTATTAAATGTGCAGCTAAAATTTATTAGTAAAAAGGCTCATATTTTATTAGATATTTAATATTTTTGCATTCTGATGTGAAGTATGTGCAATATGTATTTAAAATTTCTTGAAAATGGTTTTGCACTGGGTTTAATACCTAGTGTGGTATAGTTTAAAAAGTGACTTTTTTTTTTTTGCAATTTTTTAAAATCTTTATATTTTTATGAATGTATGTTGTAGTCTCATAAAAAAAATTTATACAGATAATAAGAAAAAGCCAGGTAATCACACTACAGCCAGATCACATTTCAAGCTTTACTTTTTACAACGTGATCCCAAACATTTTCATTTTTATTTAATTTTTTACTCGTCCCCTTCTTACTTTTGAAGCAAAATTTTTTTACTGAAATATATGTAGTATACTATGTTCTTCATACTCCTAAAGTTCCAAGGTGATTCATTTAGTACTCTGTGAGACATTTGAATAAATATGTCATATCAAAACTGTCCAGTCAATTATAGAAAGATAGTGTATATAACTATAAGTTTGCCAGTGAATGTGTCCAAATATTTAATTCACTATACAAAGTTACACCGTTCAACCAGTTGGCTGGAAGATAATAAGAAACTATAAAGAAACCTCATATTCAAATATAAGGTGATGTCGTATTCGTATGCCTGCCAGACATCATACTGATATAACTAATCGAGCATTGGATGCTGCCAATATACATTTTATGATGATTGTACTTTTAATTGTGCATTTGAAAGTAAGAATAGTAAATGTTTGTGTAAATTTTATGTGAAAGAGTGGTTCAGAGAATCATGTGGGATGTATTGTTTCAATTGAAAAGTTTAATAGCTTCTTACTTATGAACTGCCAGAACTTTTAATAACTTTTTTAGTTCTATAAGCACTATTTAACCTTGACAACACTTGGTAGATCTGCTAATTAATTATAAAGATATCAATAATTTTAATATATTTCAGTAGAATTTTCAGTTTAAAAGCATTTTTTTTTTACTGAGATCCAGTTGAATGTCTCTAAACTTTAAAAACAAATGAATAAATCATCCTGTTAGGTATAATTTCTTTTCTGCAAAAATGTCATTGTGATTCTTAAATAAGAGAGAAGGGGGATAGAAATTAATATACAGTCAAACCCCAATTTAGTGCCATCATCGGTACGCATAATAATATGACGTTATAACGGATTTGGTGCTATATCGAATTATAATCCTAACTGCGTAAATGAAATAAAATTAAATATTCCCTTACCTCATTATATTACAAGCATTAGAAAATTTGAGGATCATAGCACTGAATATGTGATAACTAGTATTTTATTTCGATCTACGTAGTCATTATATTTATGCAGGAGAAAAATGTTTTAAAATACCAGCTTGAGTTTTTTTTTTTCTGTACGGAAATGTTCTCAATGTGTTTTTCTAAAATTAAAAGCTTATCAATCATCTTTTTATGGGTTGAATTTTTTTCTAAATATACCCTTTGTTTGTTAATGCAGTCTTTTGCTTCGTCAGATTTAATTTTTTCTTCTTCAATCTGAATTTCCTCTTCAGATGAATCCAAATATGGGTCGTTATTTGTTATTAGTCCAACAATTTCATCATTTCTTCAAATGCTGGAACATCTTTGTCTACATTAATATATTCATTTGCAATGAGAGGATGCTGCATGCAAGTTAAATTGTTTATATCATCTTATAAATCTTTAATTTCTGCAGTTCATCACTAGATTTTTCACTATTTTTTAAGCCTGTATGGCTCCAGCAGTTAACTATAATCTCCATAGAAACTTCCTCCTACGCTTTTTTCATCATCAAAATCGAATGTTTTAGGGAAAGAGCAGAAAAATCATTTTACTGATCAACAATGTGTCTGATATGATATTTTCAGTAATGCGCTTTGAAAACATTTATGATTCTGGCATCTAAAAGTTGTTAAACACCAGTGCAATCAGGAGGTAAAAATTGAAATCGGATATTGCTGACTGAAGTTACTTTATAACAGAATGCATTATCTAATATCAATAATACCTGACGTGTTTTCTTCCTTATTTCAATATTAAAATTCACAAGCTAGTTTTGAAATAAAATTGCAGTCATCCATGCTTTATTGTTATTAACATAATCCACATATAAAGCAGGATTGGAATTTTTAAAGCATCTTGGCTTAGCAGATTTACCAATAACAGTTAATGGTCGTTTGTCAGATCTACCAACATTCATGCAAAACACAAGCGATACACGATCTTTAATTTTCTTACGTTCTTTAACAGATCTAATTGATATTGTTTTGTCGGGTTGCAAACGATAAAATAAACCGCTTTCATCCATATTATAGACGAGCAGGTTCATACCCTGAAATAATAGCATTTAATTTTTCCTGACCTCTTACCACAAAATACACCTCTTACCGCAGAAACATTTCTTCTGTGTTTTATCAGCCCATGATACAATGAGCTGGAATGCGTCAAAAGAGCGACAATAAGCATAGCGCTTGACTAGGAGGGAAAATGCTAATTTTAACAAAAAAATATAACTTTTTGGAAAATGTTGGTTGGCGCTATATCGAGTTGGCGTTATAACGGATACTTTACATTATACTCCCTATTCAGAAGATTTGTTCACCCATACATGTGGCGGTTAAACGGGTTTGGCGTTATTTCGGGGGGCGTTATATCGGAGTTTGACTGTATATATTCTATTTGCAGAAATATGTATCATGAAACAATTATTTTAGCTAAAGACAATTCTTGCATAGTTTTTCAATTTGTATAAACTGACTCTGTTTTATGCTGTCAATTTTTTTTTCATGAGAAACTAATTTTACATTTCTGTCTTTGTGCTGTTTTTTTTTTTTTTTTTTATGTTATTTCTGAAAGAACACTGACTCCACTAGTAAGCAAGAGACTCTGCTCGTAGATGAGAAGTGCAAAGTTCAAATCCAGGTGGTACTCGTTGACATAATAATTCTGAATTTTCTGTGATTTTTCTCTAATGCTTTTGGGAATATAGGCTAGGACCTCTTAAAAGTTCTTCATAAAAGGCATTCCTGTCCAGGTCTAGGACCCTCAAGAAGTCCATCAGCCTTTTAATCCCAGTAGCAGAAATAGTGCAGCATAGTGGAAAGCACTGCAGATTGTTTTAACCTGCAAATTAATTTAACAGCTCAAATAGAAAAGAAAGGAAAGAAAATAAAAATGCCAGACTTTAAAATGCTAATGAAATTTGCATCATGTGTCTAAGTTACTATATTTATGGTATCTTAATTTATTTTCTTTGTAAATGCAAATTTTACATATTTTAGGCATTACAAATATTTTTTGTGATACCAGACTCAGCCCTGCATTCCTGGATTACAACTAAATTTTGTTTTTCTGCTAATATATAGAGAAAATTCTGTCTTAATGCTAAATACCAAACTCATAGGCAGGGTTGGCAAGTTTCTTCCAAGGCGGAAAAAACCGCGGAAAAAACCATGGAAAAAACCGGCCGGAAGAAATAGGTTTCTTCCAAGTGGAAGAAATGGAAGAAACTGTTTTTCTTAAAAATTTATCCTATAAATTGCAGATTTGTAAGATACAATGGATGCATTTGTCTTATAAACAACTTTAAGTAACTTTAATTATACCTATAAGAATTTAATTACATATTTAATTAATAATTATGAGATTTTTACCGAAGTGATCTTCGGTATCTGATAATCACGTTCCAAAATACTCAAAATCCAGTAAAAAAATCAATTTCAATTTAAAAAGCGTAAAGTTTTATAATTTATTATTTAGACAATTTTATTTCTTTAACTGGTAATAAATAATAGTTTGTATCACTTGCTTATACTTTCTGATAAAACAGCTCTTAACAAACATTCAGTTAATTAAAAGAGTATTCAATAATTACTGTATTACAAAATGTCATCAAAAACTTCATTTTCCTAATACAGTACAGTGAAATAGAAATTTACATCTCATATTTCAAATAAATTCACATTTCTCACATTTTTACTTTTTTTTTAATCAAATTTTTAGCTTAATCCTTGCGTTGAAACTCAACCTGCGAGGGGGGGGGGGGTAAAATTCTTGTATTTATTATCCTGCAATTCATACAGACTAGTGCTTAAAACAAATCACTATTACATCAATGTTTAACAAAATTAATCAGTGATGAATATTATTTCCGAACTTTCAAAAATATTTAGTTTCATATTTTTTAAATATGTTTGTTTACATTTTATAGGTACCTATTATTTGAATATGCTTAAATTATTTATCACATGTGAATGTCATCGATTAGTTTTATTAATATTGAATAAATACTTTATTCTAAAATTTATTAGAAATCGTCTTTCCATTCTGATGTCTATTCTCATGAATTAATAATAACTGACTCTGTATCTGCAAAAGAAAACTGTAAACAAAGGCAATGATCTCTAATCTACAAATTCCTATAATCCGCACAACCTCTAGACAAAATTTTTGAGAGTTAGAGGGAGTTGACTGTAAAACAAATGAAATGATTTTAGAGTAGTTCAATACTGCACTTTATTTTTCAACTTTAAATAGATAAATACAAACTATGCTTTTTTTTTTTTAATCCTAGAGAACTTGCAGGAGAGTTTAAAAGTAGGTATATTACTTATTGATACAGTTTACCAGCTTTGAATTTATACAAAAAATTGTATCCTTTAAAAAAAAAAAGTGCAAATATTATAGTTAATTCCGTAATTATTATCACTTGTACTGTCTGAATGTATACTAATATGAGATAGTATATATGCAAAAAGTTCTAAAAATATCAGCATTGAAAAGTAAAAACCCATCACCTATATATATTTAGTGTTTGTTATAAAATAACTTATTTTTCTAACAATATTTTTAATATTAATTGGATAATAGTTTAGATTTGACATTATATTTATGCTTTGAGTTTATATAGTTCATAAATTTTAATTTCGAACAGCTGTTTTGTCTTCTGGTTAGTTTCTTCCGGTTTCTTCCAGTTTCTTCCGGTTTTTTCCAGTTTCTTCCGCTGTCCTGGAAGAAACTAGTTTCTTCCGGAAGAAACCCAACCCTGCTCATAGGGGAAAAAAATTCATAGAGAGAAAGAAAATGTTTATCTATACTTAAAAAGTGAATGTTTGTCGGTCTGTTTGTGATCTACAGAATAATGTACGGTTCTGATTATTTTTTTTTCTTTCTAGATAAAGGAAAGTGAGTGTTTTTACTGCATTATACCTTTAGATTTTTGATTATCCTATTAGTTATAATGATATCAATTAGAAACGCTATATTAACTTTAAAATTATTTAATAGAAGTACTAAACTGATGCAGAAAAGAAATGTTTACATGTTCTTTTTTTTTTTATGACATAAAAAGAAATAATATTTCTTTTTAAATCAGTTGATACCTTGGATGCTGTTATATACGAATATTTAACAAATTTTATGTTTATGCTTAGGAAGAACTAAAATATTGTTTCCATAGAAGTTCTGTAGATCTACCAACATGTTTCATCAATTTTTTAGATTGAGTTTAGAATCCATTTATTTGAAATTTTTAGTCACAGTATTAAAAGTCAAGAATATTTTTAAACTTTATTTCATTTTATTTTTTCTCATACTCTTCTTGCTTAGTTCTTTCTTTTATTGGGAAATTCAACCAGGCAACACAGAGTATACCTACTAGCAGGGTTAGAAATAAGCGGTCGTTAGTCGTATTTTGTGACCAGTTTTTTCATTTTGACGCCTAGAATTCCAATCATAGGTGCCATATTTGACGCCTGGATTTTTTCCTCATCATATCTAATAATTTTCCCAATCCCATCAGACAGCAAACAAGTCTATTTCACCTAACCTAATAAAAACCTAATTTGAACCTAATAAAAACTGATTTAAGAAATAATTTCTCTATGAAAGTAGTTGACGATTTGTTAATGATTAAATTAAATAGCCCTAAATTTGAAGATTTCTGCCCAGAAAATGCTATTAAATTGTGGTGGAATGATGTATCTTCTGGGTGAAGAATGAATTTGTGATTTTAAATATGTACGTTTAATATTGTCAATGTAATTACATTCATTACATAAATATTTTTTATATAATCTTGCATATATTATTTACAAGTTGATGCTTTATTATTATTATTATTTTTAAATATACATATTTAATTATAGATGGCACCTAGATTTTTAATTTGGATGCCTAAAAAATTTAATCCAGGCGTTATTTTGACGCCTAGTTTCAAAATTCTTATTTCTACCACTGCCTACTAGTTCTAAATCTTTTAAAACTGTAGTACAATTGTGTAATTATATCACGGTTGGCACGCTACCTGGAAAACCTGGAATAGTCAGAGAATTCAAAAATTGACTTTAATATTGTGGGAATTTGAATATTTTAGCCAGAATCTGGAAAAGTCAGAGAATTTTTCCGACAACGTAAGGTCGTTTTTCAGTTTTTTTTTTTCCCTCTTAGCTTCCGCCGTTTGTTTTAAACACCCCCACCCTTCTTTTCTGCTCATGAAAGAAATTTCTTATCTCGCTTATAAGCAACAGATGCTATCACTATATGTAACATTTATCATATCTAACTTTTGTGTTTTCTAGTGGTACCATAATGATTTTGCCCTCAATACAGCCAATGCTCAATGTATGGTTAGACTGGAATTTTCTTAAAATATTTCTGAAAAACCTGGAAAAGTCAAGGAATTTCATTCTCCTGTTTGAGTGGCAACCCTGTTATGTAGTCTATACTTTGATGCTAAATTCTGAAATATTACTGAAGATGGGAATGGTTCGGGTGAGGGAGAGGAGGGGGGAATACTGGAAATTTTGGAGGGGAAAAAATTTTGTTTTTCTGAAAGGGTTTATTTCTGCTCAAAAAAATTGAAAAATTTGAAATTTCTAGCATAAAATAAATTAATATAAAATAATGTATTCAGAAATTTATAATATTTGCATTCCAATGTTTTATTCTTTAAATATTTTTTTTTTTTTTTAATTCAGTATACCACATGGAAACATTAACTTTGATAATGCAGGCTGTAAGATAATTCGATTTCCCTGTACATCACAGTATTATTTGCTACTTTCTTACTAAAAATAAAAATGTTTTCACTAAATTATATCTATAGTTTCAGTTAATGTAAATGTTAAAGTTAAAATTTTAATGTATGCTCATAATTTGAAAATAAAACTTTAACCGTATAATCAAATTATAATCCTAGGTATATTTAATTACTTTAGTGAACTCCCTCCCATGACATGCATTTGAAATTGCTTACTCTTTTTCAGCTTTTTTACTTTCTTCTATATGTAATATAGAGAAAGTATTGGATTCGTAAAAATTTTCGACCTCGGGTTTTTGATGGATTTACACGTTTTGAGAGCTGTAGAATACGATTTGACTATTTTTAGAAAATGTCTGTCTGTCTGTCTGTCTGTCTGTGTGTGTGTGTGTGACAAAATTTTGTGGCAACTGTATCTCAGGAACTACTGCACAGAATTTTATACAAATTGGTATGTAGTTGCACCTTGACATAAATTAGTGCCTATCAACTTTTGGTAAAAATTGTCTTACAGGTTGCGTTGCCATCCCGCTTTTTCTAAATTTTTAACATGGTGATATAGGACAAAATTTTGTATAAATGTGCTTAAGGAGAATTATTTTTTAGTAATCATTATGAAATTTTTAATAATTATTTATAATAGAGATAGTCAACTGGGAAAAAATTTTTGTACGTGTAGGAGCCTCGCCACCCCCCATGGAGGGGGAAGTCCCCCTCGAGGGGAGTAAATTTTCAAGATGGGTATCTTTCAAAAGGTCTCATCAATACCTTTAAAACGAATGGTTGAACTATAAATCTGTGATAATTTAAAACAAAGTTATCGATTTTTTTTACTTTTAACAAAAAAAAACTTAGAAAAAAAATCGTATTATTATTATTTTATTTTTCTTTTTTTAACAAAACTCAACCAAACTTGGTATTTAGTTGGTCCCAGACATAATTTGGTGCTGATTACATTTAGGGATCAATGTCTCAACAGGTGGCGCTGTGATCGCATTTTTTCTAAATTTTTAACATGGCAATATAGGACAAAATTTCGTATAAATGTACATAATGAGCGTTATTTTAAACTTGTGATTGTAAAATTAATATGAATTATTGATAATAGTAGTAGTTAACTACGAAAAAAATTTTGTGCATGTGGGGGCACCGGTTCCCCCCTGGGGGGGAAGTCCCCCCCGGGGGGGGGGGGGTAAATTTTCAAGATGGGTATCTTTCGAAAGATCTCGTCAATACCTTTAAAACGAATGGTTGAACTATAAATCTGTGATAATTTAAAACAAAGTTATCGATTTTTTTTTTTTTAATATTGTTACTGGTAGAATATGTATTACTTTTAACAAAAAAAAAAAAAAAAAAAAAAAAAATCTTTTTTTTTTTTTTTTTAAATATTGTTACTGATTGAATATGTATATAGGAAAATATAGAAGAAGGTCTTGTGGTGGCCACAACATACTAGTTTTATGTGTTTTGCCTTTTTTCTTGAATATATATCTTTAGACTTGTCTAACTGTATTATTTTAATGTGCGTATATGCATGCACACACATATAGGTATTAAATACAAATAACAAACTAAAAAATCAAAACCTGATAACTTTCTGTCAAAAAATATATTTCACAATTTACAAATTACATGTGCAAAAGCCCCACTTGATTTATAACCTTTACTTCTGAGTAATAACTTTTATATTAATAATAATAATACAATAAAAAATGTTGCTATAAATTTCTGATTCAATTAACTTTAAATTATTATTTTTAAAAAAAAGTTTGTGGTTAACTTTATTCTGAGTAAGAATCTGAATTTGTCGAATTAATGGTGCTGTGAGATGAACATTCCATTGGAATGCATACCCTACCCCAAATTAATGGTTGAATGATTAGTTCGGCTATGACTAGTATTTGGTGTTTTGAACAAAGAAAGTTACTGGCAGTTATGAAACAGAAAGGCTAATTTTTTTTAATAGTTTTCTTTTAATTAATAAAAATATGAAAATAATAAGCTAATAATAGCAAAAAATTAGCCATTTAAATTTAATCCATAATTTAATTGTTGCCAAAAAAAAAAAAAAAAAAAAAATACGAGTTTATTTATTTATTTTTTTCAACAGGAAAATAAATACATTTATCTAAACATGAACAATACTACACACTACTGATCGCAGAGCTTCCAAATTTCGCATATAGGTACCTGGGACCCTGCAGGTGTGCACCTCATCGAGATTTTTTCGAATTTCGAATTTGAATTTTTTAAATTAATGTTTTTTCGATTTTAAACACTGGCTTTTATGTTTCATTTTTCATGAATTTATTCTTCGATTGTAATCGTCTGCGTATCTTAGCAACGGCTATATTATTCAATTTATTTTTTATTTAATACATTTATTTGAGGGCGAATTTTTTTTCTCTTTTTAATTTATTATATTTATTGAAAATAAAATGGTAATGCAGTAGAACAAATTAAATATATTAAATTTAAAATTTAAAAACGTATGTATAACAGTTATGTTTATGTATAATTTTTGTAGTATAACAACAATTATTTTTCATTTGTTAATTTAATTTCTTTAAAAGTTTTTTTTTCTAATTTATAGTATTTGTCAGGAAATAATGGTAGTATATAGTAGAAAGGATTAAACTGATTGGAATTTATTTGTTTTTTATGTATTTAATTCCTTCTAAAAGAAAATCTACTTTTTATTTTATTTCATTATATTGGTCGGAATCAAATTGTAATACAGTGTAAATAGCATGAGCAATAAAATACTTGGTTCAAAAACTAAAATATTTAATAGACGCTGAGATACACTTATCTTTAAAATGGTAGTTCTTAAATAATGGCAGACCCACCTATCGTCAATAAATACCCATATTGAAATACATAGGAAAGAGATTTCTGCAGGCAGTGGGAACCTGCTACCGATACAGTGCGGCCAGAGAAAGAGCTGCCGTAGTCAGCGAGTACCCGATGCGAGGTCTAGAGCGATTCCAATGTAATTATTTTAGTTTTTATTTATAATGTGATGTGAAAAATAAATAATGATCCAATTCATTTGGAGATTCATTTAAATATAGTGGCCAGCGAAGCGGGCGTAGCCTGCTAATAACTACAGTTGGAGATCTTTATAACGCCGATCTATATAACGCAATGATCTATAAAACACACTACTGATTGGATGTAAACATTAAAAATTTTATTTTGAGAAACTTATTTATGTGATATGTAAATATATTCACACACAACTAAAATAAATGTTTGAAACATTATATTTCTAATTCATAGTTTTTAACTAATAAAGAAAGAATACAGTTATTACAATGATCATCAAAAACTGTTATAATCACATGCATTAAAGATAAATATCAGATGACAAACTTGAAATTTCCAATACATGTCTAATTAAGGAAGAATTTTTTCTTTTTTAAATACACAGGAGAACAGCCAATGTAGAACAAATTCATATGTGAAAAAGAGGGGAGGGAGAAAATAAATAAATAATAATGAATAAAATATTTTAAATTTATTAAAACAAGAAAACTAAATTTCATAATCCTAAAATATCAGCAAATCTGCAGATTCGAAAAACAGTATTAAGTATAGTGTTAATGTATATGCTGCTAATTTATTTAAATAATCATTTATGTAAATTTCAAATTTTATTGAATTTTATATTTCATGCTCTGGAAAAATTTAACTTTTGAAATGGTTCTCAAATGTAAATATCATAATTTATTCCAGGCAATATTTGAAGTTTAATTTGTAAATATATTCATTTATTACCAGTGTATAATATTTACGTAACCATGTTTAGAAGGTAAGTTTAATTGTCTGTGATATAATCTATATAACGCAAAATTCTATATAATGCAAAACCTCTGGTCCCAAGGTGTGCGTTATAAAGATCCTCTACTGTATTAAGAAACCCCTTTCTAATTTGTAAAAGATCAATTTTACAATTGTTTTCTGAATTTTACCAGAAAAGGAAAAAAACATTAAAAAAATTAATAATTATTTCCTCTAATATATGCATGTAAAATCTAGTTCAAACATTGCTGTAACATATAATGATTTTTCTTTTTATATTTTGTGTAGGTTTTTCATCGACAAGTTCTAGTTGTCATGATTATCATTACATTTTTTTACATTTTCACCACATTTTGTATAGTTCCTGAAAATGCCCGTTATATTGCTGGTATTGCATCTTGTAGTGCTGGTGTTATATTCATGGCCTCACCATTAGCATCTTTGGTAAGATTTTTTCTTTTCTTTATTTAATAGGAATAATTTTATCTAAACATTTTTATTTTATGTTTGAAATTTAAGGGGGGGGGGGGGTATTTTGCTTAGCTAAAAAGGGCATTGATATTGCAACAGTTTTATTATGTTTATAAATGCAGTCTTTAAGCAATTATCACAATGTATTTTCAATAAATAATTTACATGTTATCTTTTGTATTCTTATTGAATTCATTGTTTATGAACCCTTTTACAATGCAATAAAATTTGCTTCTTTAAAATTTTGTAAATATATTTTGAAAAGTCTATAAAGTTTGAAATTTTCATTTCAAACTTTATAGACTTTTCAGACTTTATAGACAGTCCCTGTATCCCTGCTCCCCACGTAATACACTTTTTTTAAATATATATAAAGGGTGGTTATAAGTAAACTTCTCCTATAAACAGCACAAACATGTGAACGGTATGCAACAAAATTTGGTATATAGACTATGCACGAGATGTGCTCACGGAATTTTGAAAAGAAAAAAAAAAAAGTTCCAAAATGTCCACCAAAAGACACTTTTTCCGGAAAAACATTAAATTTAACATAATAAACGACCAAAACGGAATACAGAAACAATATTAACCTTTACTGACTAGTTTCTGACCACCTTGTCATCGAACCAGTTTAAGTAAAGGTGAAGAAAAAATAACAGTACACTGTTTGTAAAAAAAAAAAAAAAGCAAGCATGTGAATCTCGATATTTTTTTACTCATAATTCTTGTTCTGGATTGTTAATATTGTTTCTGTATTCCATTTTGATCATTTATTGTGTTAAATTTAATGTTTTTCCAGAAAAGGTGCCCGCTGGTAGACATTTTGGAACTTTTTTTTTTTTTTTTTTTTTCAAAATTCCGTGAGCGCATCTCGTGTATAGTCTCTATACCAAATTTTGTTGCATACCCTCCACCCGTTTGCGCTGTAGGATGCTGTTTATAGGGGAAGTTTCATTATAACCACCCTGTATATAAACACTTATAAATAATTTTAATTCTTTATTCTTTGGATTGTAGGTTATTACAATCTGTTGGCAATCAAACTCCTGCTAAGTGTCATTGCAGTTCCAATATCAGGCCACTCATATTTATAATGGATATTTTATTAAAAATAGATGAGAGTGTAGGCTTTTGAAAAGATACAAATTCTCAGAAAATTTATGATGAAAATGTGATTGACTAAAAATAAATTGTGTATATAATAATTAAAAAAGGCATGTAAACAGACAACAATTGGGGTACTATTTTTTGGCAGGTTAGACATGTTTTTGAGGGCAACTAGGGTGAATTTTTGTGCATTTATATTATTATTTGCATTTTTACTAAAATTCAATTTTTTTTCCCAAGATTATTTTAAAAATTAAAATGGCCTATGAAATAATAATATATTTAAATATAATTCTTTATTTTTCTTTTTTGTAAAATGTACTGCATTGATGGCAGGGTTGTCTGGGCTGGACCCAATAGGTTTTTTCTAAAAGAAAACACATTTGAAAAAAAAAAAAAAAATTTGCCCACTTTTGGGTTTTTTCAATTTTATAAGGTTTTCTTAAAAAAAAAATCTTAAAAAGCAACCTTAAAACCTTCTTAAAAAGCAAAATAATAAGCAATTGAAACTTAATTTTTTCATTTATTTTTTAACAAAAAACTTTACATAAAAAATGAGATATATTTTGAGTTACAAATTTTACAAACAGAAGATTTAGCATTACATTTACATTTAGATACTTTCTAGAATAGTGCGACTAATAGAAAATAGCTGACATAGGTAATATCTGCTCAATTCTCCATCCTATATTTGCTCTTATAAATATTTACTATAGAGCTATTTTATATTCAAGATTAGAGCAATAAAGTCATGGCATTTAGTGACGTCCTAAAAGTCCCTTAACTCTTTTCAGGTCCCTAAAAGTCCCTTCTTTTGGCAAAATGGTCCCTAAGTCCCTTTTTTTTTTTCTCCCTCCTCTAAAAGTCATTAGAGTTTTGGTTATGCCCAGAAAATTATTTGAATGTGACAAAATCGTGTAGGCACATAACTTATAATAGAATATTAAAATGATTAACTTTTGGCGACCAATGATCTGATGTGTAACAAGAACACTATTATTTATAGATAACTTAGCAAATGGGTTTGGGGGGGGGGGGCTAAAATTAAAAAGACTGTTTTGCTGACTGTCCCTCACCATTGCATTGCACTAGATGCATTTGATCAGGAAACGAATTATTTTCAGTAATAAGTCCAGTTACAAATTCAACCCTGATGACCACCAAAGACATATCTGTAGACATCCAGGATAATAGTTGCATATTCACTTTACTCAGGATTGCCACAATTTTAATTTATTCTGTAACAGTGCATACCAATTTTTTTACATAACTTTTTTTGTAAAATAATTTTCTCCAATATGTAGTTACAATTAAATAAGAAGAAAATCAGTTCAAAAAAAATGAGGAGGAAGGGATGAATAAAAAAGTGAGTACTAACATTTTTATGACATAAGTTAAAAATGTGTCAGCTGTGCTTAACTGTCGTCTGCCACATGGTCTAACAACTGGGAGTTGTGGTATGGGGTGTAATTTTATTTGATATTGAGACTTCATTGATTTCTATTGATTCATTACACTTTTATAGCTCAGTGCTGATATTCTATATTCTGTTGTATCACCCCTTTTTTCATAAACCTTACATTTGGTAAGTATTTCATTTATGAACAATTCACATTGCTGTCTTTGCTGCTTGTGTGATGGTCAAGTATTGCGGTGGCTGATTCTTCTCTTGTTTGATTTCTCGACCCAAGTAGGTAGCCATCTCTGGTCAATACTCCTGTTGGCCTCTGCACAGTTGCAAGTGCACTTTGGCTAAAATTTTGTTTTGTGATTTTTTTTGTGCATATAAGATTTTTTAAAGTTGCTAGTTGTTTTACATTTTTAAAGTCTATTTTTAAATTTTGTTCTGTATTATCTTTGGTTAGGACTTTAGTAGCTCTATTATATTTAAAGTCAGCTTCATGTTCTTTTATCCCATTTTTTCTATTTTCCTCTAGTCATAGCTCATAGCTATGTAATACATGTTTGTATTTTTCTCTGTTTGATATTTTATTTCATAAATGCCTGCAATTTCTAAGGGTTTTATGGGTTTTTTGTCATCACTGATATGCTGGAAAATATGTTAGGTTTAGTGGGGATATTTGTTTAGTTTTGAAACTTCATTTTTCAATTTATTGGGTGCCTCTTTATTAAATGAAATTTCTGTAGTATATTTCTCTTTTGGTTTCTGTTCATTTTCAATATGAGTTAATTATTTAATTCTATTTTTACATAATTTATACTCTAGAATTTTCTTATAACCAGCTTTTCTCATATTTTATTTAGTTCATTTATAAGTTCTTATATTTTATTTAGATGTTAGGGTTTATTTTATTTAATTTTTCAAGAGTTTTTTTTTAATTTTTATGTTTTTGTCAATAATGTTAATTGATGGAACAGTTTAATGTCATCAAAATTTACAATAGGGTTATTTTCATTAATTTTAATTTCTCTGAGTTTTCTTAGAAAGTTGCCACTGGAACTTAGGCTATTGTTTGAAGGGAGGAGGATTTCACAGTAAATGTCTTTCATGTATATTCTGAAGGAAAGTTGGACTTTCTCTTTTATTTACTATTTAGTGAAATTTAAGGTAATTCTAATGATGTTTAAATTTGCTAAACATACGGGCTGTATTAGGGTTCGTGACTTTAAATATTAGGTGGTTTGTTGTTCATCCATTTTTCCTCAATTAGTAACTTTTTATTTTTCTTCTGTTAGTTTCTTTTTATTTCAAGCATTGAGGATAGCCTGGCCCCTGTCTGGAAAGCTTCTGTGTAAAACTTCAAATAAAGCTTATAATTTAATTAAAACATGTTTTATTTTTGTCATTCGAACTTCTGCAAATAATTAAAAAGTATATGTCTGCAAAAGTTCATGACAGTTGCATGCAGCATAATTATTGCTTTCCATGCAAAACACATGCTGATGCATGTGTTGCAATTGTACAAAAATGATTTTTAAAACAGCAAGCCATACCAGTTGTGTTGAAAGATTCTTTTCTAAAAGATGGGGGAGGAGAAATTCTGGATTCATACTCAGATCACACTTTACGCTATTTTAAAATTTCTGTGTTTTTCTGAAAAAGTCGCATAAATATAGGCTCATTTTCTTTCAGAAGATCTCCCACGGAGGAGGTGGGGGGACACATATTCATGCACAACACACTTAGTATGGCAAATTTTGAGGACAATTAATTCATTGACAGATAAAAATTCATTTAAATGTAAAACCTGACATTTTTTCATTTTGCATCACAAAGATCAGTAAAATCTTTAAAATTACTTGAGATAAAGGGGTCCAAGCCCCATGTTATGATATTTATCTTAAGGTATTCAGCAAAACCAAAAGAGTATGGCACTGATTCTATATATTCTTATATTTTGACACTGACTGTATATATTTTTAAATGATTTGATTTCAGGAATTACTTAAGCTACACATGGTAGGGGATCATAGGAAAAAAAAAATCAGTATATATATTCCAAAACACGTAAAATAAATAGGTCCCTAAAGTCCCTTTTTTTTACATTTTGGTCCCTAAAGTCCCTTAATTTTTGAGAGAGTTGTGCTAAATGCCCTGTAAACTTTGCAGATGGCCATTTTCCAGTGCCTGGCCAACTAGGCTAACCTTCATTTGCTTTGACACATTTACCTATACTGGTTTGCTGCTTAATCCTATAGATATCAATTTTGCATTTAATGGGTCATGCAATAATTTTCGTAATGCACATTTATATGAAATTTTGCCCTTTTCAGGGTATGTTATGAAAATTTTAAACTTTGTATAAATTTATGTTTACAATCATATGTAAAAAATGAAAACTGATCATCCGATTTTAGGAATTGTCATTCAATATATTTTGATTTAAGTTTTTTTTTTTTTTTTTTCTTTCAACTTTTTTGGCAATTAAGATAACTGCATAATGGGAATTTAGAAAATCTTTTATAGTTAATCAATATTTTTTTAATTACAAAACTACATGTATTTTGTTGGCTACAAAAAAAAAAAAAGAAAATAAAGAAAATTGAGCTTTGATTTTTTTTCTCTTCATGTAATTTCAGAATTTTTAGAATAGTCACAATTAGCCATGAATAAAGGAATTGTGGAACATGAGCATGAAATAAATTTAGAGAACAACTGTTTTTCAATTTTATTTTTTCGTGCTTTTCTTTGTTTTTTCTCAAAAAAAAAAAAAAAAAAAAAAGTTAAGGAAAACTTTTGTATTTACTGCATGTCATGAATTTCAGTTAACAAAGATCACCACAAGAATAAAACAAATTGTGATAATTAGAACGTAAAGAAAAAAAATATTTTTTTTTTCCCTAAAAGTTAAATTTAGCCAAAAATTACATGAACATATAGGCTTAAGAAAAATAAATAAAATGTTTGATTTTCAAATTTCTTATAAATTCAAATTTCTTTTAAATTCTCCTTCAATTTTCTTATAAATTTCAAATTTCTTAATTTCTTTCGGTGGTGGTGGGGGTGGGTGGGCGGGAACCATCGCACTCTAGAATGTAGAGGGGGAAAAAAACTAAAAACCCATAGAAATAGCATGGGAAGAAAACCAAAAAAACTCACAATGTCAAGTGTGTTAAAAAAAAAAAAAAGGCTCACACCGGAAGTAATAAAAGGACAAAATTGACTAGAAAAAGACATTGAACAGCGGGAACGGGCGGGCTGGGGTGTTAAATTTAACGACCGGGATTAATACGTCTCGCCTAGTATGTGGAAATTTTGAAGCTGGAAAATGCAAATACAGCTACTAATAATAATAACTAAGCATTTTTTTTTTTTTTTTTTAATTTGTAAAATGAAATATGAAAAAATTCAGAAAGTCAATATTTGGAAAACAAGTACAAATTTAACAGTTGTGGATTTTTTGAATGTGAAAATGGAGTTTACAAAAAAATAATAATACGTTAGGTAATGAGTTATTCTCTTGATATAAATTTCCTCATAGTATAAATGGGAATTGCTGCTGGAGATGGGTCTATTTGTCTTAAAAAGTTGCAAAACAATTGTAATGTTTTATAACTGTTTAATTTTTATGTAAAATGTAGGTAATTTCAAAATGAGATTAAAAATATTGTGTGTAACATTTACACAACTACCATTTCCTACTGCTCATATTATATATACCATCATTCTATGCTCAGTTATAAGCATTTTATATTTGTAAACAAATATTGAATGTGTTGAAAAATGAAAACGTTAAACATCATTTTCTCGAAACTGACTTTTTAGAAGTTGCATCAAGTTTAAAATGTCCCATAGTCCCATATTTTTTGTTGAATCTTTATAAAAACTTCACTTGATAGATTTTTTTTTTTTTTTTTTTTTTTTTTACATATCTTAGCATAAAACTTAGTTAATAATTTTCCACTTTTTGTTTTCTAAAACATTAAAATTTTGGAAAAAAAAAAAAAAAAGTTAACAAAAAAAAATGTCAACTAACTTTTGTAAAATCATCTAAAGCTACCTCTAAAGAAAAAAAAAAAAAAAAAAAAGGAATTCTTAAGTAAAAAATTAATTAGCGAGGAGTATTTTGAAGTTTAACAATAATTAGTATTTGTAATTAACGTCTTAATTATTATGTAAATATTAATTTCAATATGGTCATGTCGTCTATAAACAACACTATTTGAAACTGTAACTTTTTGCTGTAATAGAATTATAATTGTAGATTTTTTTTTTTTTTTCAATTAAGTCTGCTGGCACCTTAAATCGCTAGAGCTGATTTTTAAGGCATCTATTTCAAAGATCTAGAAATGACATACCTAATCTGGATGCCTGTTAGTTTTTCTGTAAAAATCAAGTAATACATGAATACATGCAATAGAATGTCTAAAAATGGAGTTATGTAGTAAATTTGTAGAAAATCATTAGAGCCATTTGTGATACAGACTTTCGGTCCCACTGCATATTTTTACCAAAACTTGGCAAACTCATCTATTCATCAGAAACCAACAAAGAAAATCTAAAAGGGAGTTTGAAGAAAATCAGTGGTACAGTAGTTTAAAGCTGTTTTATTTTTCTTGAGTTGGCCACATAATATGTACAAAAGAATATCTAAAAGAGTGTTTACATAGCAACTTTGAAGGAAAACATTAGAGCTGTTTTTAAAATATAGAATTTCAATCTCGATTTCAGTTTTCCAATTTTCATTGAAAACTTTGCAACATAATTTGTACACTGTACCTGTCTTAACCGTTTAGAGGCCGAATTTAGATCCAGGTATATTTTTCATTAGTTTTTTGCATATTTTACCTTATAATACTTTAGTTAAGGGATATTAATCATTTAAATGGAAAAATATATATATATATATAAACAGGGCCCGAAATTTCAACTCAGATTACACTCGCCGAAAAAAAAAGTTTTACTCGCCACAAAATACAGTTGTCATTTTTTTTTTTTTTCTTTTTTGCGCACTTTTTTTTTTTTCCTAACAATTTGAAATGCTTTTACAAATATACTTAAATTATATATATTAAAAGTATGTCGTTTATCATCATGTTTCATGTCTCATAATAATCTATAATTAAAAATCATTATAATGTATTGTACTTGAGATTTGGAAAAGGTTAAAATGTCTAATAACATAAATTCAAAGAGTCATTAAAGAAAAAAAAGAAGAAGAAAAAAAAAACTTTTTGTGTTAAACAATATCCTGTGAAAATCTTTTTATTATGAAAAATTAAGCTTCCTTATTTACCTATTTATTTAACTTTTTGCATCAGAAATGTCTTTTTCATCTATTTTATTTCTGTAATCAGACAAAATGTCAATGTGTATAACTTGTTCATTGTTGTCATTTGAAATAGCCATTTCGGAATAACTTTTTCAGTAAAATCGTTGCTTACATACCTACAAATCATAACAAGCGCAAATCCTTTGAGTTTCAGTAAAAAACTGGAAAATGTGAACTGTTTTTTGATGACTATTCAACAAAATAAACATAGGCAGTATCTTTAAAAGGGCTCGGGTTCATTTTTATGCGCCAATATTGTATAGGCCATAGGCGTAAACTACGGGGGGGGGGGGTAGCCCCCCCCACTTTTAAATCTTCGGGGGGCGGCCTCCCCGGGAAGTAAATTTTCAAGATGGGTATCTTTCGAAAGGTCTCGTTGATAATAGTAATAGTTAACTAGGAAAAAAATTTTTTGCATGTGGGGGCATCGGTTCCCCCCCCCCCCCCCACCGGGGGGGCAAAGTTTCAAGATGGGTATCTTTCGAAAGGTCTCGTCAATACCTTTAAAACGAATGGTCGAACCATAAATCTGTGATAATTTAAAACAAAGTTATCGATTTTTTTTACTTTTAATGAAAAAAAAACTTAGAATTTTTTTTTTTTTTTTTTTTTTTTTTTTTAACGAAATTTAACCAAACTTAGTATTTAGTTGGTACCTGACATAAACTGGTGCTGATTACATTTGGGGATCAATCGCTCAGCAGGTGGCGCTGTGATCTCATGTTTTCTAAATTTTTAACATGGCAATATAGGACAAAATTTCGTATAAATGTACATAATGAGAGTTATTTTTAACTTGTGATTGTAAAATTAATATGAGTTATTGATAATAGTAATAGTTAACCAAGAAAAAATTTTTGTGCATGTGGGGGCATCGCTTTCCCCCTGGGGGGGGGGAAATTTTGAAGATGGGTATCTTTCGAAAGATCTCGTCAATACCTTTAAAATGAATGGTTGAACTATAAATCTGTGATAATTTAAAACAAAGTTATCGATTTGTTTTACTTTTAGCAAAAAAAAAAAACAATTTTTTTTTTTTTTTTTTTTTTTTTTTTTTTTTTTTTTTAATATTGTTACTGATTGAATATGTATTACTTTTAACAAAAAAAGACTTTGAAAAAAAGTCGTAATTTTTTTTTTTTAAATATTGTTACTGATTAAATATGTATATAGGAAAATATAGAAGAAAGTCTTGTGGTGGCCACAACATACTAGTTTCATATGTATGTATGAAAAGAAATTAGTCTCTATTTTCATTAATGAACTTATTAGTTCAGTAGCCAGGTTCAATCCAGTCATTTATCACCTTTAGAATTTTTTTAATTTAAAGTTATGGAAATTGTATTTCTCCTTATTACTTTTTGAAAAGATTGATATCAGTTCGGATTAAATATTTCTTTTTCTTGCCTACAGATTTGTTTCATTATGTTGTTCATTACTTCACAATTAGATCAGTTTTCCTTTTTCTTGCCTACTGATTTGTTTCATTTTGTTCATTGCTTCACAATTAAATCAGTTGTGTTTTTCCCTTTATAGAAAGTTAAAATTTTTATAAAGAATGCATTTTAATAGCCGTATTGTTGGTATCACATGCGAGGGGCCCACATGAGGGGTATCACATGCGGTATATATAAATTCTAAAGTTTTTTAAATCTCTTTTGAACATAGCTCCACTGAAACTCGCCCCCCCAGATTTTTTAAAAAGTTGACACCTATGATTCCTATCATTAGTTGGTAAATGTATAAAAAATCTTAAAAATGATCATTTTCATATTTTTTTCTACAGAGTACAACTAAAAGAAATGCATAAAAATTTGAAAGTATCCGTTGCTTCTGAAAATCAGTTGGTATATTTTAAAAACTCTTATTATCAAAGATGACATCAAATTTGATAATTTTAAACGATAATTTGATAATTTAATATTAATAATCTGTAATATTAATCTTAATAATCTAATAATATTAATAATTATTATTTATGATATTTATATCAGGGCTGGCGAGCGGAATTTTTACTGTGGCGAGTAAAAATTTGGTCTAGTTATAGATAGAATTCTTACACGATATGGTGACAGAAAACATTCTTTTTATAGATTTAAATATGGCAAAATCTTCCCATCTTATAACCTTATATTTAGCTGGAAAGGAAAAATGCTTAGTGCATGCATAAAACTTTTAATTTCTTTGGCAGTTTCGTTTCTCCACTGTGATTTCTCCAAGCAGAGTGAGAATAGACAAGCAGAGAACCTCTTTGCCCGTCGCCCACTATCCGGCAGAAGATAAATGTTAAAGTTTGCCTATTAGGAATGTTGTTTCTATTCTAAAAAATCAAGGGATCTTTAAAAATATGTCTGCTAGTTTTTTCTAGTCAATATTGGTGCAATTTAATTTTTTAAATAAGTTTTAATTTTATGTTTCTAATTGGGAACATTTGCCTCTAAACGGTTAATTATGAAATTTTGCTGTTTTATTTTTACCTGTTTTTCAAATGATAGTCAGAAGATTCCCTACCCACATACACACTGATTAATTACCAAAAAACACTTTTGGGGGCTTAGAAGACCTTAAAAACATGTAAATCAGTTGAAATCTCATTATAAAAATTTTTGACCAAATACAATAGTAGTCAAATTCAGTAATTCAGTCATACTTCAGTAGTCAGATTATAGAAGTAAAAAATGTAACCTTGCGTTTGAAAATAAACCTTATGACTTTAACGTACGACTTTTGAACTTAAAAAGCAAACTAAATATTCATGAATGACATAACTGTGAATCATGAGAATTGAATAAAAAAAAAAAAAAAATAGAAAGTTTAGTGAATGAATGTTCCTGGTAGTTGGTGAAAGATTATAATAAATTATGGTATGTATATGAGCTAATTTCTTTTTTGGTTTATTAGAATTAATATCAATAGTAATAATATTTATTTAATACTGCATATTACTCATCCAGTATTTTCAAATTTTATGGTATGATTATTATTATTTTCTAATGATATTGAATTAAGTATTTCTATTTCAGGCTCGTGTCATTGAAACAAAAAATGTAGAAAGTTTGCCATTTTCTATGATTTTATCGACATTTGTGATGGCATCACTTTGGTTCTTTTACGGTATTCTGACAGATGATACTTTTGTACAGGTAATTGTATAAAAGCATTTTCTATTAGCTTTGTTATGTCCATTTAATTCATATTGCAATATGTGGTGTATTTATTGTTGTGCCATAATTGGACTGAAATTCATCCAGAATTTTCCAACGTCATCAATTTATCTCCATATTATGAAAATAAGTTACTGCTGTTGTTGTTCTTTAAAGTATAGTGCCTTCTTCAATTAGTGGATTTCTACAACAAAAACTATTTTATATAAAAACATAAAATTTGACATCTTTGTATAGAAATAAAGGTATGGTATTGCCAAATCTCCCTTATTTTGGGGTGTCTTCCACTCGCCCTTATTCTCATTGATTTCTCTTCTTTTCTGAGCATTTTAAAGTTATACATATAACTTATTGAAGAAAAAATTCAATGAATATTCAATTTTTTAAGCAGAATTTTGCTAAAAAAGCAGTTTGTTTATATGCAGGATTCTTTTTATATGGACTGCAAGAACCTGGAAAACTTTGAATTTTTAGGGTAATTAACATCTATTAGAAATACCAGGGGAAAAATTGTATATTAGCATAAAACCTCGAAAAATGTAAAGCACATTTGTCGCAAAGCAATGCATAAATTTTTCGACAAAGTATACTAAATTTTTACCAGGTGTTTGGAAATTTAATCAAGTTTGTGTGTTTATTTAAAAACGAGGAAAAAAAGTGGCGAAAAAAATTCAAAATGAGTTTTCAAATATAAACATTATGAAAATTTATTAAAAATAACTTACTTGAAGTTGACGAGAAATTTTTTTACTCTGGACCCCGAGTCTTATCAGCTGTTTCATTGATGTTGTCGCTTTTACTGATTATGACTGTTGTCTTCCTCACTTGGAGTTAATAGATGGCTCCAGTTTTGTTCAAATCCTCTGACTGAATTAAAGAACATCAATCAGACATAAAATACAATAAGAGCAGTACTGCCTTAACTAAAATTAATAAAGAAATAGATAGCAAAAAAAAAGATTTTAATTACTTAAAGAAATTAGCAAATTATAACAATTACTATAAGCGAACGATAAGGAAACAATTGAGATTGTGAGACACCGACGTATCTGTAACAAAACGAGCCAATCAGAGGATTTAAACAAAACTAGTGCCATCTATGAACTCCAAGTGAGGAAGACAGAAGTCAGAATCAGTACAAGTGACAACATCAACGGAACAGATGGTAAAGCTCAAGGCCCTGTAATGATTTCAGACTAGTAATAACTTAAAAACTCACTAGAGGGCACTAGTTGTGCAGAAGAGAAAGTGGTGTAGAAAAAATGGTGGTACTTTGAAAAAATAATAAGATAAAAAACTTTTTATATACCATGTTTTTAAATTTTCTGTTAAATCATAACTATAGAACTACATTAGCACTTTAACAATGGGTATAAAATTTTTAAAGTGCTAGTAGCGTCGATTTTTGTGAGATAGCATAATTTAACTTTTTACAATTTTTTAACGTTCACGTTTAATTAAATGTATTTATTTTTATGTCAAAAGAAAATGAACTCGTAATTTCTTTTGGCAGCAATTAAATTATAGCTAATATTTTAATGACTATTGCTATTAGGAGATTATTATTTTTATATTTTAATTAATTAAAAGCAAACTAATTAAAAATTCGAAAATTGGGCTTTGAAGTATTGTGTTGTCATTGGGTTCTGAAAGTTTCAAATGTGTAGCTATTAGGGAAGTTAGTTAAAAATTGATTGCAAGATTTGTACCAGACAAACAAGAATAAAAGTTAATAAAAACATGGTAATTAACCAATTCTATCAAATAGTAATTCATCTGTTGAGTAGATTTTCAATAAATAAAGATACATTGGTTCAAAACCTAGCCAAAAGATCTTTAATTGCACTAAGAGTTGTTTATGATGCTATAAAGACTTGGGATGGTATTCAGAATGTAGAAACAATAAAAGAAATGATTAATAATAGGAAAATAGCACAAATGTGATATAATTTTTGGGGTGAGCAAAGAAATGAAATAAAACAGAGAATCAGAGAACTTGAAAAACATGAATCTGAAGCACAAATTAAGGAGCATAAAAGCTGGAGTTATTATTGCAAATTTATTACATTTTAAATTATAATTTTTTACTCTAATTTTTAATACATTGTACTTATATGTATTAATTTGCTGGATGTGTATATATCTATATATATTTTTATATACTATATACATACAGTAAATTCTTAGAAGTGAGCGCAACCTACGACTGCAAATTTTAGAATTTTAATTTAAATACTTTATATATATATGTACACACTACATACACAGAGAGAGACAATACACTCCCAGAAATCTGTACAGCCTAGGATCAGGAACTGTGTCAATTTTAGAATTTTGTGGATTTGTGGTACTTTTCATTACATTTATTTTGTTTTGCATTTCTAAACTAAAATTAAAATGCTACAATGCATTAACCCTTTAAGTGTTAAGCCCGTCTTTTTCCATCATGCATTGTCGAAATGAAAGGCTGGTGTAACTAAATTTTGAAATAAATATTGCTTTTTTTAGTGAAATAAGATTAATAAATATCTGTAGTATGCAGTACCAAATTCCCATATTTATACTGTGCCATAGTATTAATTTTATAAATCATTGAAGAGATATATTGAAAAATGGTTAATGCTGAAAGGGTTAAAAATGGAACTGAATATATGTATAAAATATGTACAATATACATAAAATATTTTTTAAAAAATAATAAATTAAGGTTATTAAAGAGTAATAATACAGTTAAAAATCTATACAGGGTGGTTATAATTAAACTTCCCCTATAAACAGCATCCTACAGTGCAAATGGGTGAATGGAATGCAATGAAATTTGGTATCTATATAGACTATACACGAGATGAGCTCATGGAATTAAAAAAAAAAAAATAAATAAAAAAATGTAGTTCCAAAATGTCCACCAGCAGATGCCTTTTCCACAAAAACATAAAATTTAACACGATAAACGACCATAAGGGAATACAGAAACACTATTAACAATCCAGAACAAGAGTAATAAAATGTAAAACTGGGAAAAGCTGTCTGTTCTAGGAAAAAAATGTCAAGATTTGCATGCTTGCAAAGAAGAGGAAGCTTAATGCAAAACAGGTTAGGTATTTTTTTCCATATCTACTTAATGTGGTCTAATGACAAGGTGATCAGAAACTAGTCAATAAATGTTAATATTGTTTCTGTATTTCATTTTGGTCATTTATTGTGTTAAATTCAATGTTTTTCTGGAAAAGGCGTCCTCTGGTGAACATTTCAGAACTAATTTTTTTTTTTTTTTTCGAAATTCCGTGCGGGCATCTTGTGTATAGTCTATATACCAAATTTCTTTTTTAATTTAGAAATTTATTAATCAAGCCTTAAAGTTCATTTCAGAAAATTTTAGAGTGGAAGGCTGATTTTTTATACCAACTATGTGAAAAATACCAGAGCCGGGAATCGAACCTGGGTCTTTTGCTTTACATGCGGATGCTCAAACCATTGAGCTACCCTCGTTGATTACCAGCTAGGAATTTCTCACATAACATTCGTTGGCAAAGTCGCTGAGTCTGCAAACACAGTTGTATTAAGTGACATTATTAATCGTGGCAGAACTCCAATAGACCACGAAATTCTAATTTTAGAAATTCTGTATTCATCAACCTTAATGTATTTTAGATAATTTGGAGTGGAAGGTGGATTTTTATACCAACTATGTGAAAAATACCAGAGCCGGGAATCGAACCCAGGCCTTCCGCTTAACGTGCGGATGCTTTACCACTGAGCTCCCCTGGGGGATAACCAGCTACAGGGTTCCCACAGGTCAGGGAGAACAGGGAAAATCTGGAAAAGTCAGGGAATTTGAAATTACTGAAAAAAATCAGGGAAAATTGTAAATATTGCTCAAAAACCTGGAAAAATGATGATATAAACCTAGAAAATGCTTTTTGAGCATTTAATTTATATTGGAAGTCACGTTACTATGTTGTCTTTTATGTTGCGAGCTATGTTCTGTTTTATACCGTGAGCTATTTTATATGTAGTGAACCAAATTTTTTGACTTGAATTTTTTAAAAATAGACCTGGAAAAGTCAGGGAATTTTATTTTTTAAATTGAGTGGGAACCCTGAGCTAGGCATTTCTATTGCAGTTTTGCCATGATTAATAATGTCACTTGATACAGCTGTGTTTGCAGATTCAGTGACTTTGCCAACGAATGTTATGTGAGAAATGCCTAGCTGGTAATCAGCCAAGGTAGCTCAATGGTTTGAGCATCCTCATGTAAAGCGGAAGGACCAGGTTCGATTCCCGGCTCTGGTATTTTTCACATAGTTGGTATAAAAAATCAGCCTTCCACTCCAAAATTTTCTGAAATACCAAATTTCGTTGAGTTCCGTTCACCCATTTGTGCTGTAGGATGCTGTTTATAGGAGAAATTTAATTATAACTACAGTAGAACCCCGATAATTCGGATTAATTGGGACCAGACCCAATCCGGATTATCGAAAATCCGGATTATCCGGAGAATGAGAAAAACTGAAATAAAATAAAACATACTTACAGAAAATCACCTTTATATGAAACATATAGAATATTTACAGACAGTAAAAATGTTTACTTTGTTATTATAAAGTCAGTAATCTTCTGCTGTGCCAATGTAGTATACCTTTTCCGGGCCGCACGGTCACGCATCTGCTTGAGCATACGTAGTTCGTTGGGTGTAGTTTCCACCTGACGTTCAAAATAAACCATTAATTGCTCTAAATGAGACGTTGCTTCATCATGGCTAATAACTTTTGGTTGATCATCATTGATAATGGTACTTTCGTCTGTATCATCTTCATTTTCTTCAGTTGTGCACAGAGCGATTATTTCGTCATCTGTAAGTGAGGCATAACCTTCATTATTTTCTGTTTCCAACCAATTGTTAACGTCGCTGATGTCAACATCAGAGCAACCATCAATTTTTTTTAACATGCTCACAAAATCTTCAGGTGTAATTTCTCTTTCATTCTCGCTTATTCCTCCTTCTGTTTCAAGCTTATTATCCAAGAAATCACAATTTGTAGGCCATAAATTCTTCCACGACTTTTGGAGTGTACTCTCAGCAACCTGATCCCAAGATTCAGCAATCATATACATAACTTTCTTGATATTGATTGATTTGAGAGTCTCTACCACTCCTTGTTCTCTATAATCTTCTAAAAGTTCATTCAGCATTTGTCGTTTGTAAACTTTCTTAATGTTCTGAAGAACCCCTTGGTCCATTGGCTGTACTAGAGCTGTCACGTTAGGAGGAAAAAACTTTACCATTATGTTTCCTTCTGTCAGTTCACTTGCTTCGGGGTGTGACGGAGCATTATCAATTAGGAGGACAGCTTTGATGGGTAAGTTGCACGATTTTAAATATTTTGTAACACCCGGAACAAAATAGACAAAGAACCACTCTTTAAAAATTTTGCAGTCCATCCAAGAACTCCTCTGGGAACGGTAAACTACAGGTAAAGTCTTATGATTTATGTTTTTTAGTGCACGGGGATTTTTGGATTTTCCGATTATAAGAAGAGGAAATTTGTGCTTTCCTGATGCATTGCTACAAGCCATGATAGTGAGGCGGTCTTTGCTCTTTTTATATCCTTTAGCTGATTCTTCTAATTTTGAAACTAAAGTTTTATTTGGCAACATGCGGTAGAATAGTCCCGATTCATCGGCATTGTAGATCTGATCTGCCGTTAATTCTTCTGTTTTAACAAATTCTTCAAATTCCTTTTTGAATTTTTCAGCTGCTATTTTGTCACTAGACAAGCTCTCACCCGTCACAGTAAGTTGGCGCACACCATGCCGGTTTTTCCATCTATTTAACCATCCTTGACTGGCAGTAAAATCTGGATCACCATCAGGCAACTTTGCATTTAACTTTAAGGCTTTCTGTTGGATTATAGGACCTGATATAGGTAAACCACGATCTCTTTCTGTGCAAAACCAAACGAATAACGCTTCATCCAGTGTTTCAAGTTTAGCTTTTTTAACATTCCTCCGATTGTCCAAACTGTCATTAGAAATTAATTTCGAGCAAAAATCCTCGATTGTTTTTCGATTTTTTTTCCAATCTGACACTGTCGAGGTCCCTACTCCTAATTCACAAGCAATCTTTTTTAAGGATTCACCTTTATCAATTCTACTCAATGCTTCCAATTTCTTTTGCATAGTCACAAAATTATGTTTTCGTTTCGTCGCCATAGCTAAAAATGTACCCTTAAAAACACTGCACACAAAGGAATGAAAAGAATCAGACACGTGATGGACCGCAACATTCTCTGGCGCCGATAAGAAAACACCTGGCTGGAGTCGCTGTCTAGTAGAATCCGAACAGTGACTGGAGCTTCCGTTGACATGTCTAAATGGATTAAATAGAAAACTGAGAAAATTGGAATCGCAAACTTAAAGTGATACATTGTTGTTTCTATGAAAGATAACATCAAAGAGTTTAAATAGGAAAGCGTAAAATATTCTTCCGAAAAATTTCAGAAAAGACTTTTTTATTCAGAATACGAGGATGAAAAAAATGATCTTATGGAAATTTGCTGATCGCTTCTCAAACTTGGAAAAAAAATAAAAAAAAAATAAAAAATCGACCAGACTGATCCGGATTATCCGGAGATCCGGAATAACGGGGTCCGAATTAGCGGGGTTCTACTGTACCTTGTACACATACAATTATGTATATTTTTTCAACATTTGTTCAAGAATGTTGGCATACTGTAAGTGTAACATTTTAATAATTATTATTATGTGTGTGTATATATATATATATATATATAAAATTTTCATTTTTCTGAACTTCTGAAAGAAATTTTTAATCTTATTGGTGTTTCAGTGATCTTGTATCTGTTGCTTGGCTTCTACTATGCTTAATAGATCATCATTATTATATATATATATATATGTAGGAAGGCGAACTTATATGTGGGCTGTATAAATCAACTAATACTTAATTACTATTAATCACTTAAAATTTAATAAAGAATTAAAGTATTTACAATTATTTACATAGATGCTAATGAGCATTTAAAATTAATTATCAAAGTATATTCAACAGTTCGTCAAATTAACTATAATTCGTCACATAAGTAAATCATTTGGCTTTTCACTAAAGCCGTTGAGTGTGAGAAAACCAAAGTAATCAAAATAGGCATTGCGCTCGTCAGGCACACAAGCTACGTCGGAGACTCGTCGAACTCTGAACCTCATTCCTTCAGCGCTCTTTAGCAGTAGCCCGCTCAGGAAGTAACGCCATTCACGTCATGATCACGCACTTCCTTTAATATTCTGAGACTCCGTCAAATGATCAGCTGCTTGGATTCTGATTTGCTGGAAAGCCAAGTAAGGGGGGAAGAAGAACAGAATGCCGGCCCGCTACAATCGGCCATCCTGTATCGGCTGGACCTCCAGGCGATCACACTGAAAAATACAAAAAAAAAAAAAAAAAAGCAACACAAAATAATAACATACTTATTTACAAATTTTTACAAATCTTCAAAATTTGTTTGTTTTTAAGCTAAGTTATCCCACATTTGAGGATTTTAGCTTTTGTAGATGTGTAATAGGAGCCTTCATGGCGTCCATTTTTAACTTTCTCATCAATATCATCATTTTTATTTTTAATTGTTACACAGTCACAAAAGAAGGTCAATTTTGGGTTTACGGCAACTTGGTTGCCTATAGTATCAATTTCTGGTGACCGTCCACTCAACTTGCATTTTATTTTATTTTTCTTTTTAACTCTAGAAGAATGTTTTTTATCATGTGTACTCAAATCTTTACTTTGGGGTTCAAAATTATTTTGCGACTCGAACTCGAGACCCTCTAATTGATCATTTTCAATTTTAAGATTTTTTAAGGCTATGCTGCAGAGGCCTTCTTCGGTTATAAAGTCTATAGTAGCACTTTTATGTGTAGGGAAAACTTCTAACTTTATTTGTACAGCTTTGGGGAATAATATGGCTATTTCACTAATCGTGGTTGTCAATGGAAGTGATGGGATGAACAACTTTCTCGAATTTACACTGGCAGTCTTTTCTTTTGGGATATTTAGTCTTTTACACTCGATGGAATTTATCGTCGATGGCTTTTCTCTGGATTTCTTCCTTTTAATGAGTCTGGAATTATCGTCAACTTTTTCTTTTAACTTTTCCAACTCTTCGGCTAACTGTGAAATTTTTTCAAGTAGGGCTTGTTTCTCATCTTTCTTTGAATAAGTGTTTTCAGGGTTTAGCGACTTCATTCGGGAAACATTCGTCTGACTTCGTCCTTTTCGGCGCGGCTCCTCCTTTTCGTCACTATCATCATCTATTTGGAAAATGCTCGTATGACTCTGTTTCTGTCGTACAGGCTCCTCTTCTTCATCACTGTCATCATTTACACTATTATCATCCTTCAAAAGCATCTTATCGTCATCACTTTCGCCATTTTCGTCATTTTCACTTACGGCTTTTTCGGGAGATTCTAATGATTTTTTTGACAGCATAACAGGGTGAGGGGTTACATTTTCACATTTTTTAGCATTATTCAAAGTTTCATTTATTTCTGGGGAATTTTCAAAATTTTTGTTCTCAAAGTTAATGGGGGTGTAATGACTTCAGACTAATGACTTTAAGACTCACGAGAGGGCGCTGTTTGTTCAGCTCGGTGAAAGACTTTCGAATTGAAGAGAGACTTTAGTTGTGAGTTTGTTTTGGTAAAGAAATGATGCCACGCCGAGAATAGCGGGTGCCTGGATTGAGTGCCGTTCATGTTTATTATTTTTGGTCCAAAGATTATCGACCATTTATGCAATATGTCTTACGTGTTTTCGTTTATTTTTATGTATGAGTGTTTGTAAATGAGAAATAAAAAAAATATTTCTCTAAATAAAAGCAATCTTCTCTTGATGATTACAAGAATACGATACATCACAGTCTAGTGATATGGTGGCAGCTCAAGGAATACGTCCAACGCTACAAAGAATTCACGTTACTAAAGGGGTAAGTGCCTTTATGTATGAAACAGTGCCTTGATTTAAAAATAATATAATAAATACCTCAGTCCTCGTATTAGAACGTGAGAAAATATTCTTTTTTTAAAAAGGGTACTTTAATTTAGATTATGTATTTAAATCATGAATTATATAGCACTGCTTGTCCCTATTCATTTAGTAAAAGTATTATTTAAAGATAAATTATTATTGTAGAGAAAAATATGTATTATTAACCTGATTCATCCGTTGTTTAAAAGAAATAAAAAAGAAGGAAATCTTTCGTTTTTTTGTCGATGTGTTTCGAAAAAAAATAAATAAATAAAGTTGATGAATCAGTGAGAAATAAATGAATATATATGTTTTTTCTTTTGTTTAATGGTATAATAATAATAAAAACTTACTGTAGAATAAGTACATTTTGAAAAGAATTTCGGTTTTAACGGAATTGCAAATTTGAGAACAGATTTTTAAAAAAGTACCTGTTCTGTATTTTATGGAAGAATAAATATTCTTGTTTAGTAATCTGTGGTTTAGAGCTTTGAGAAATAAAAAAATAAAAAAGAATGTATTTATTATAGAATTAAAAAGAAAAATGTTGAATGATTCATATTAATGTGCATTTCAGGTCATTTTTATTTCTGATATTTTATTGGATTTATTCTGTCTCTTTTTACTGATTTGGTATTTCTTTGCTTAATAATACAAAAATAAATGGGTAAATAAAGAGTGAATGAAGGATAAAAATTAAAAAAAATTAGTTTCGATTTCATGTAAAATGAATTTGTTCGTGTTTGGAACAAAATATTTTCGTTTCGATATTCGATTTGAAGTAAAATAGTAGTTTCTGTTTCAAATGAAGTGTTTAACGATGATTAGATTTCATTTTATTTCTTAATATTAATTACTATGGTAATTTATGTTACTTAAATCCAATTTCGATTGAACTTACTTTTTTTTTGATAAAGCAAAAGAGTTTCGATTTGAAAACGAAACTGTTGTGTGTTTTTTTTTTGTTTGGGTTTGAAGAAAAATATTAATTATTCTGTTTCCTGAGAAATATGTGTGCAAAAAGAATCAAATAGTTTTGCAAATAAATTAATTTATTTCTGTTTTGAATTGAAATAATGATTGTGTAGGAAACAAGTAGTATGAGAACATACTTGGTTTAAAATATTATTTTGAATATTATTTTTGAATATATGATTTATTTAATAAAAGAAATTTCTGTGATTAAAATTTTTCATGTATTCTGTTCTTTAACAGGAAAAGTGTTGGCTTTTTTTTATGAAAGAAATATATATATTAAAAAAAAAAAGTGTTCTCTTAAATAGAGAAAAATATTAAGATACCATTAATTGGGTTTGATATTATTATTTTTTAATTAATTACAAAGCTTAATTACCCTCATTATCTTATTTTATTTGTGTGTTTGATTGATTTTTGGAAAAAAAAAAGGGGTAATAAAAAAAAAAAAAAAGAAAATAATAATTTTTCTAATTATTTTATTTGTTTATATTTTATTATCGTTTTGAGAGCATTCTGGTTTTGTTTGGGGTTTACAAACATGGCATTTTTAGCTAAAGCTCGAAAACATGAATTGGTTCAAATTTGTGAGGAAATCGGTGTCGAAGTAGATACTTCCAGTAGAGTTATTGACATCAAGAAATTAATTTTATCTAGCAAGTCCTATAATGAGGAAGAAGTAAAATTAATATTGGAAAGGCTTCTTGAAGATAAAAAACTACAAGAAGAAGAGAGAATAAGACTAGAAGAAAGAGAGGAAAGAAGGACCCGAGAAACTCAACAATATGAACTTGAATTAAAGAAACTGGAAATTTCAAAAGAAAATCCTGAAAGAATATTAGAACCAGAAACATTGGCTGAATCGGTTCCAAGAATAGAGTTAACCCAAATTACCCCAAGATTTGATGAAAAACATGATGAAATGGGTTTATACTTAATAAACTTCGAAAGAAGAGCGGAGATGGCACGAGTTCCAAAAAAGGATTGGGTGGCCTACCTGTTAGCAGTTTTACCGCCAGAACTTTCCAATATGTTGGCCAGAGAGTCGCCAACCGATGCGACAAATTATGATTTTGTTAAAAATATCATTATGAGAAAATATAAATTAAATAGTGAAAAATTGAGACAATGTTTTTATAAGCACCACAAATCGTCCGAAAAATCTTGGAGAAATTATGCTCAAGAGCTCTCTAGTTATTTTACGGAATGGCTCACAGAATTAAAGATAGAGAATTTTCAACAGCTGAAAGACCTAATAGTGACTGAGCAGTTGAAGTTTCGAGTGCCTGCTGATGTAAGAGATCATTTTTTAGAAAACTGGCTTACATTCATGACACCTATGGACTTAGCTGAAAAACTAGATGAGTTTGAGAGTATTAGGGAAAGTTTCAAAAGGAGGGAATTGCCCAAAAAGAAATTTTCCAGCTTTCGAAACCAAAGTGAAAACTTATGTGATGATAAGTCTAACGATAATAACAAAGATGTCAAGCCGAAATTTCATGCAAAACCCGAAACATCCCAAGAAAATCAGAGAAATAAAGAATTTGATAAAAGAAAAATTGCTCGTTGCTATGAATGTGGTTCTCCTAATCATCTTAGACCTCAGTGTGATAAATTAAAGAAAAAGGAAGAATTTATTTCACATATTATAACTGAGGCTGGTTCTGATGAATCAATGACACCTTATACTAGTATAGGTAAAGTGAATGGTGTTGAGATGAAAATAATTAGAGACACGGGTGCTTCATGTGATTTGATCAGCAGCAAGTACGTGAAACCACATATGTACACAAATGAGAAAGTGTACATTAGAAATACATTAGAAGTGGATCCTGTTTGCCTACCACTTGCAGAAATTGAATTGGATTGTAAAATGGGACACTTAAAAACTAAAGCAGCTGTCCTACAAAATTCTTTTTATGGTGACAAGTATTTGTTAGGAAATAAAACTGCTGCAATGTTCAAAGATTGCAAATCAAAAGAAAATGTACAAGTGTCTAAGTTAAATTCAGTACAAACAAGAAATTCTAAGAAATTTTTAAGAATGAAGAAAAATATTCAAAATAAAGATGTTGCTCATTTTGACCAAAAGTTGATTGAAAGGAAATCTGCAGATGAAAAGAAAATAGAAGAGGTAGAAGAAATCCTGCCAGAATTTTCATGGCCAGAACTCAATAAAACCTGTCCAAAAGTGTTTGCTAAAGAACTGCAGGATATCAAAGAAAATCAAAATAAAATAGAAAATGAAGTTGTTCTTAAAGAGAAAATAAATTTTGACCATCTTAAATCTGAAAATTTCAGATTGTTAAATGAAATCATATGTTTAAAAGGGGAGATGGAAGAAAAGAAAATTAAAGAACAAGAACTGTCTCTTGAAAACAAAAAACTTACTGAAGAGTTGGAACATACTACGAAAAATATTTCGGAACTAAATAATGCTTTAAAAGACCTTAAACAGAAAAATGAAGACTCTAATTTTGTGATGGAAGAACTAAAAGCAGAAATAGAGGCTTATCTAAATAAAAAATGCTTAGAATATGAAAAGCAGATAAATGAAGAAATTCAAGAGAAAGAAAAGTTTGAAAATCAGCTAAAAACTCTTCGTCTTGATTCACAAAGTGAAAAGAATAATTTTCTAAATCAGTTAGAAATTCTGAAGGTTGAAAAGAATAATTACAAACAAGATCTGGAAAATACTAAAATTGAAAATCTTAAGCTGTCTAATGAAATTAACATAATGAAAGAAGAACTCTTAAGAATGAAAGGTAAAGAAAATGAAATTTGTCTTAAAAATGAAAAACTTGTTGAAGAAAGAAATGAAATTACTATAATTAATTCCAAACTAGATTACCTGTTTAATATTCTTGAAGAGAAAGAAAAAATTTCTAATGCTAAATTGGATCAGTTGACAGCTGAAATACAAAAAAATAAATTAGACTTTATGCAATTATCTGAAAAATGCTTAACTTATGAGAAGCAATTGAAGGAACAAAATTATTTGAAAGAAAAGCTTTCTTCGACTACCTTGAGTACATTCAAGCCCATGAACAATGTACCAAAAGATTCTAGTCAACTAATGGCAAATTTATTGAAAGACCGTGAAAAGTGTCCAGTGCCATATAGTGAGAAAATCGTCAATTTTCCTAAAGCAAGAAAAAAACATGTAAAAGACATTTCCTTCAAAATGAGTGTTACTAAGTTACACATTAAACCTTCTAACTGTCAACCTACTCGAGCTCATGTGAAAAATTCCAGACATTTAGTAGGCCAGAGGTTGAAAACTCCAAGTGAAATGAAGGTTCGAGACAAGAAAGATTCTTCGTCTCAGACTACCAAGACTCATGTGACAGCCTTTTTGAAATTAGCTGAATATCGAAAATGCATTCCTGAGTTTTCTGAAAATGCAATATATTTGTCAGACTTACTAAAGGATCGGACTCTAAAATCCATTGACATGAATATCTCTTACCAAACGGCATTTGAAAAACTAAAGAATTTATCTCAAAATCCTGATTTATTTAATCGTAATTGTACAAAGCTATTCATGTTCATGAGAAAAAGAAAAAAAAAGACCAAATCCCAGACTTTTACTTTGGGAACTCTATGCAGTATTATTTAATTAGGAGGTTGTTCAGTGTATAGAAATACAATCTCAGAATGCTGATAAATTAAGTCTTATCCCTTAGTTTAAAAAAGTTTCTGTATTTGTTTAATTATTGCTAGAAATCGTATTTGTTTAATTATTGCTATATATATTGTATTTGTTTAATTATTGCTATATATATCGTATTTGTTTAATTGCTATATATATATGTGGTATATAATTGTTTTCACTATCTATATTTTACTTTGCATATCTATTTAGTGTCACAGGTATATTGTGTGTAATAATATTTAAATTTCTATTTGGTATTTATTTTTGTTGTATATTTTAAAATAAGTTAAATAGTGTATTTAATCTGAAATAGGGATAAGTCTGGTGCATTTAAATATAACCAGGTACTGTTTCTGCATAGAATTGGTGCTTGCTCGTATTTTTTTAATTTATTACTTGTTTTAAATTAATTACGATATTAAGAAAATGGACCAATATGTTGAACATTGTGACTATTGATTTTGAATATAGACTTATCCTAATGAAGTATCATTTAACCAAACTTTTCCCTCTACAATAGTGAAAAGTTTCTCCCCTGAAGGGAGGAGGTCTGTAATGACTTCAGACTAATGACTTTAAGACTCACGAGAGGGCGCTGTTTGTTCAGCTCGGTGAAAGACTTTCGAATTGAAGAGAGACTTTAGTTGTGAGTTTGTTTTGGTAAAGAAATGATGCCACGCCGAGAATAGCGGGTGCCTGGATTGAGTGCCGTTCATGTTTATTATTTTTGGTCCAAAGATTATCGACCATTTATGCAATATGTCTTACGTGTTTTCGTTTATTTTTATGTATGAGTGTTTGTGTCGTAGAGTGTTTGTAAATGAGAAATAAAAAAAATATTTCTCTAAATAAAAGCAATCTTCTCTTGATGATTACAAGAATACGATACATCACAGGGGCATCAACAACAACATTCGATTTAATTTCGTTTTGATATGTATTTACAGGGAGTACTGTTACTAAATTTACCTCTAGAGAATCAGACTTATTTTTTATGAAAATACCTTTCTCATTAATCGTTGTTTCACCCAACATTAACACGTTCATGCCGAGGATTATATCATAGGATATCACGTCATTAGATACAACATAAACATCAGTCTCACATTGTAATTCATCAACTTTAAGATCGGCGTCGAATGAGCCTAACGGCTTTATTGAACTATTCCCGATCCCCTTCAAAATAGTACTCATAGTATTTAATTTTTTAAAAAGAACTTTTATGCAACAATGTTGCTTCACTTCCTGTATCAATGATTCCAATAAAATTTATATCATTTACTTGTATAATTTTACTCATATTTTGATTTATACCAATACATAATGTCTCAACTTCTGGTTTCAAACCTGGGCACTCCGAACTTTTATGCCCGTACTGTTTGCAGGAAAAGCATTTCAGGCCTTTGGCCTTATGGGGGCAATCTCTAGATAAGTGGTTTTTTTCACCACAATTATAACACAATTTATTATTTACTTCATTTTTAGGACTAAATTTTTCATGTACATTATGGGTTACATGTTTCGGTTTTGCATTATCTACTTTGTTAAATCTGAATTTATTTTTCTCATTATCTTTTTTGAAAATTTCATATAGCTTAATTTTTTCCTTAAATTCACGTAAATTTTTAGCACCATATAGCATAATTTTATTCTCTGATCTATCATTTATTCCTTGGATCACATAGTGCATGATAGCGGCATCATCAATATGCCCGTTCTTCCTTAATTCACGCATTTTGAAGAAATATTCTGTAACAGACTCATCGCCTCTTATTTTCCTTTTACTTAATATATCATGCACAGAGGCGGAATTTATTTCTGTTTTAAATTCCTCAATAAGCGCTTTTTTTAATTTTTTGTAAGTAAGTAGCGCTTTCTCAGATTTAATGAATAATAGAGCGTTTCCGCTCAAAGATCGTTTACAAAAAATAATTTTTTGTAGTTCATTAAGATTAAACATTACTGACACTTCCTCAAATTCGTTAAAAAACTCAATAATATTTTCATGCGGGTTCGCTGCTAAATTTTGAGATACTGTTCTCGAAATCGTTAAATGAAATAACTGCACCATGTGTTCCAGAATTCACATTATTACTACCATTTTCATTATTTTCATAACACTTATTATTATACATATGGCATTGCACAGAGGAGTCAATTTTTTCAATATCATTATCGCCACTACTTTCGGATTCACTGCTCGATTCGTTTTGAGAATCTTCCTCATCTGAATTATTTTCTGAACTTTCTTGTTTTAACAACTCCGTGTCACACAAATGTAATAGTAATCGATCTCTCAGTTCATTTTTGTTCCCATCAAAAGGGACATTTAATATATTACAAATAAGAATTAGTTCGTTCAAAGAAAAATTGTCATCAATTATTTTTTGTTTTTCAATGTATTTTTCGTCGCCAATGGCGAAAGTGAATCCTGTGAATTTTTTTATTCGGCATCTGTTCCTGCGATCGCCATTATCATCGAATAAAAACCGATGCAGAATTTTAATTTTAGTATAACTTTCAGTCCTCAGTGCAGCGCCGATTTTGGGTATATCCCCCAATGAAACCATTTTATAAGAAGATAAAGTGTACGTACCTTTGTAGAGCAGAAACAGCTGTTGTTTTAAATTTTATTTAAATTTCCATTTAGTCGACTTGCTGTTTTTAATCCTTAAGAAATCTGAAGCACATATTTCGCACTTTGTTGCTTTAGTTTAAGCAAATTTCATCGGTCTGTGCATTTCTGTTGATTATAAAGCATTACTACACACTTTAAAAAACATTCGTCCAGCATGAATTAGTATATGAATAAGTTCAAACACAGTTCATATTTAAGAACAGTTTTAAAAAAGTTCAGTCCAACAAAAGTTTATAGTTCATTACAATTTTACTTTATATGAAAATTTGCGTTTAATCCGAAATTTAAGTTAAATTAAAATAATCGATTTATGCTTTATCAAGTAAATTTCATTCTTGATCCCACTTCTGACTTGTAGGAAGGCGAACTTATATGTGGGCTGTATAAATCAACTAATACTTAATTACTATTAATCACTTAAAATTTAATAAAGAATTAAAGTATTTACAATTATTTACATAGATGCTAATGAGCATTTAAAATTAATTATCAAAGTATATTCAACAGTTCGTCAAATTAACTATAATTCGTCACATAAGTAAATCATTTGGCTTTTCACTAAAGCTGTCGAGTGTGAGAAAACCAAAGTAATCAAAATAGGCATTGCGCTCATCACACACACAAGCTACGTCGGAGACTTGTCGAACTCTGAACCTCATTCCTTCAGCGCTCTTTAGCAGTAGCCCGCTCAGGAAGTAACGCCATTCACGTCATGATCACGCACTTCCTTTAATATTCTGAGACTTCGTCAAATGATCAGCTGCTTGGATTCTGAGTTGCTGGAAAGCCAAGTAAGGGGGGAAGAAGAACAGAATGCCGGCCCGCTACATGTATATATATATATATATATATATATATATATATATATATATATATATATATACAACTATATTTAATGTTCTAATTATACTGTTAAACACAATGTGAATAAACAGTTAATTTCATTGTGGCTTCATGGTTTCATTGTCGTTCATCTGCTTTGAAATTTGCATTTTTAAATCCATATGGTTCCTGTTTCTGGTTGTGGCAGGCTGGGGGAGTGTTGCCGGCATAAAACTAGTGTAACCCCACAGGCAAGTCACAAGTCTTGCCGCCTGCCTCCTTCTTCCTATCTTGTGTTTCTTGGGTTGTTTTTTCATTAATTTTGATAGGTTTATGGTTTTAAGTTAAGATTTGTTGTTTTACTTCATTGATTCGTTTGTTTTGCAGGCTGTTAATTGGTGAATCTGGTTTCTTTGCATTGGTGTATTTCGTCCACTGGTGATTTTTTTTTTTTTTTTTTGTCTTGTTGGTCATTGGTGTTTCAGTGATCTTGTATCTGTTGCTTGGCTTCTACTATGCTTAATAGATCATCTTTATTATATATATATATATATATATATAAAATAAAGATGATCTATTAAGCATATATATATATATATTCAACTTTTGATGCAACATTAACTATAATATAAATGTCAGAAAATATTTCATTACCACTCAAATATAGCATTATTTTAATATTATAAAGTGAAATTTTTAAGCATGGATCAATTTTGTCTCAGTTTGTGGTTCTTAGATACATCGAAAGAACCATGGTTCTAATCTTAACTAAAATAGTTCTAATGTTAATTAATTTATGTTTAAATTTTGTGCTAATGAATTAAATCAATTTCCAAATCTTAACTAATGAAATGAATTTAAAGTTTCATTTAGAATAATACACTTCATTGTTCTGAAATTGTTTTCATTTCAGGTGCCAAATTTTCTAGGAATTGTCCTTTCTTTAAGCCAGTTAAGCTTGTTTCTATGGTATTGTGATAAGAAGAAGTATTACGATGTGTCGTCTATTGCTTGAATCGTCTCAAATTTACTTTACTGCACATGTTTAAATGTGCTTATTTGTATGCTTGTTTCTTTTTTTTTATTAAGTCTTTTATTTTAACTTTTTAAAAAATAATGGACTATTTTGTTGCTCACCTTGTTGGAAAAAATGTATATATTTATTTGTTTTTTATTGCAGTTTAAAATTATTGTTGTTACATGCTATGTACTAATGTTTTATAGATGGACCATAATATTTCTTTTGTATCTAAAGAGTTCAGCCATTAAAATAAATAAATGATCTTTCTAAAAAATTGTGTAAAAAATTATTGTACATTTTATATATTGTCTATATAACAGTAATGCTTTGATTCCATCTAAATGGGATGATAATAATAAAACAAACATTTAAACAAGCTGTTGCATGATGATATTGTTTTAATAAGTTGAAATCAATAGAAGTTTTTTCAGTGCGAAATATTCTCTTGAGAAATGAGTTCATTGTAATATTGATTTTACTTAACAAGTAATACCTTTATTCAAGTTTTATTAATTTTTATTTATTATTCAAGGTTTATATTCAAGTTTTTTTTTTTTTTTTTAGTTATGATTTAATAACTGATGTTATTATGTACTGATATACTTAGATTTAACTTTTATTAAGATTTTGTTAACATGCGTAATTGATGTACAGATGTGTCTAAGTATTTATTTTATTTACTAATATGCTTAAGGCTTCTTTTTCCTTTATAACATTTCCCTGTCTTCATTCACTAAAATCCCATGTTATTTTATGGAGATATTTGTTTGTTTCATAGAATGGCTCATTACCTAATGTTTTTTTACTCATTACCCAATGTATTCCAGTTTCCACATTCAGAAAATTCTCAACCGATAAATGAGCACTTGTTTTCCGAAAATTTAGTGCTTAAATTTTGTATATTTTATTTTACAGTTAAAAAATTAGAAAAAAGCATTTGGTTAGTTTTTCACATTTTTTTACTCAAAACTAAAGTATTGAAAAAAAAATATATATATATATATATTAAATTTTTAGAAAACAGGTACTTATTTAATGGTTGTGAATTTTCTGAATGTGAAAACAGAATAAAAAAAAAAAATGTGTTAGGTAATGAGTAATTCTGTAAAAAAAATTCCCCAGAGAGATTTATGGGATTTCATAAACGAAGAGAGAAAGACTGGAGCCTTAAATTTAACCTTTCTTCAAATTTGTCAATATGCATAATTGCTGTAAAAATTTGCTTAGGTGTTTATTTATTTTGTTAAATGATTTAGTTATAAATTTACTATAAAACACATAGTAGTGAATTATTTATTTTTCATTTATTCATTTTATCTTCTGGAAGAAATATAGGTTATTTCTTTGTTCTCCCTCTCCCTCTCTGTTTGCATTTAATTTTCTTCCCAGAATGTAATTTATTTTTCTGAACATTTAGAGATTTATGACACCCCAACATATTTTTAAAGCCAATTCTATCTTCTGTTATTATTATTTTTTTAACCAAGATGTATTAATTGTTTTTTTTTTTTTTTTTTTGTTGTTGTTGTTGTTGTTTTAAAAAGTTTGTATGTACAAAATTATTTTCTAAGATCTGAATTTAAAAAAAAAAAAAAAACCCAAAATCAGTAGGGCAGAAAATGTTCAGACATCCAAATTTTTTTCAGATCCCATTCTGTTATATACAAAGTCATAGCTTGTATGAAATGATACATACTACTTATTATAAAATAGTAAAATAAATAAGTATACACTGTAATTTCAGTAATTAATTCATTTTATAAGGAATAGAAAATCTGTTTTCTAAGGAGACTGTTATTTTGTCTTACATTGTAATTTTCTTCTAAGGAAATATTCCAAATTTCCTCAAACAGCTAAAATTTTTCCCCAACTTTGTTTACACATTCAGACATATTTTTTACCCCTGGTCAAAATTGTTTGCTGTTTCTGATGATGTCATCAAAAATTTTCTAAGGTATAGATGTGAGCAATAAAGCATGAAATGTGGCACTTCTAAAGTTGTACAAAATATCTAATAACAGAAAAACTAATTATTATTATTATTATTATTTTAATTTATTTATTAAAATTTTTTACCACTTTTACTACCCTTCAGTCCTGTTGCCAATTTTTGTTGCTCTGTGATATACTGTGGCCGAGTATATAGCTTGTACACTAGAGTCCTGCATATGATCGGGTAACCCGATATTACTTGACCCGATTCACAGGTCGGGTTGATTGATTTTTTTTTTTTTTTTTTTTATGTGGATCAAGTTAATTGAATTAATTTTCCTACAGGTTGGGTTTTAGTTTTCAAAGAGTCAGGTGTACTTGAGAACATCTTTAAAAATGTATATATATATTATAATAAGCAGAAATTTGTTTAATATAATTAGAACTCTATAACTGGTATAAACATACTATATATTGCCCATGATTAAATATTTATGTGCCCAAATTATTATAGTAAAGTAGGCAAACATACCAGACAAGAGGAATTAACAAAGAAACATCAATTTATTATTATTTTAAGAATATAAGCATTAAATAATAAACTAAAGACACTAAAAAATTCAGAAATTTTAATTCATCAACCTGGAAATTAATTTTTGATAGAATGGAGTAGAAGGCTGATTTTTCTAATTCAAATTTCGTGGCCGTTTGGAGTTATGCCATATTCAAATTTGTCACTTGATATAGTTGCTTTAATGCACACTCGGTGACCTTGCCAACGTAAATTATGTGAGAAGTGCCAAGCTGGTTATCAGCCAGGGTAGCTCAGTGGTTAGAGCATCCGCGCGTTAAGCGGAAGGCCCAGGGTTCGATTCCCGGCTCTGGTGTTTTTCACATAGTTGGTAAAAATCAGCCTTCTACTCCATTCTATCAAAAATTAAAGATACTAAACTTGAAATCCATTTTTGTACACTTTAACTGAAGTACACAACACACATAAATGATTAATAATCATTATTAATCAGATTTTTAAATTTTTAACTTAGTGTATCAGTAATTACATTTTCAATTCTTTTCTAAAGGATTTACCAACTGTGTGACAATGAAAATGTACCAAAAAAAGTTTTGCAAAATTTTTAGATGAATGTTTAATTTTCATTTAGTTTTCGGGTTTTGGATATAAAGAAATTGTGTTCGGGTTGAGTACAGGTTATCAAAATTCTCTGTTACATGTTCAGGTCGAGGAAAAAAATTTTTCAGGTCGGGTTTCGGATTGATTAAAAATTCACCTGTTGGTTTCAGATAGGTAAAATTTGGTCTGTACAGGAGTTCTAACGCACATGCAGATACACAGACATTTTTTATTAATATAAATTTATTGCTTGAATTCCAGAAAAAAATTTAGTGAAAAATAGTTAATTTAATGCATGCATATGTGTATGCATATTTTTAATTTATAGTATCATTTAATTTATAGTATCTTATTTTTATTCATTTATTGACTTTTCCATTGGAATATATATGTTCTTTAAAGGTATAGCTTGTGTGCTATAGTTTACAAAGTTGAAGGGAAAAAAAAAAATATATATATATATATATATAGAAGGCTTGTTGCATTTGCTTTGTATTACTATGCATACTTTCATTTTCCATTAAAATTTCAGTTTTTTCCTTTTTGAGTTGTCAACTATATTTAATGTTCTAATTATACTGTTAAACACAATGTGATCAATCGGTGAATTTCATTGTGGCTTCGTGGTTTCATTGTTGTTCATCTGCTTTGAAATTTGCATTTTTAAATCCATATGGTTCCTGTTCTGGTTGTGGCAGGCTGGGGGAGTGTTGCCGGCATAAAACTAGTGTAACCCCACAGGCAAGTCACAAGTCTTGCCGCCTGCCTCCTTCTTCCTATCTTGTGTTTCTTGGGTTGTTTTTTCATTAATTTTGATAAGTTTATGGTTTTAAGTTAAGATTTGTTGTTTTACTTTATTGATTCGTTTGTTTTGCAGGCTGTTAATTAATAAATCTGGTTTCTTTACATTAGTGTAATTCATCCACTGATGATTTTTTTTTTTTTTTTTTAATCTTATTGGTCATTGGTGTTTCAGTGATCTTGTATCTGTTGCTTGGCTTCTACTATGCTTAATAGATCATCTTTATTATATATATATATATATATATATATATATATATATATATCATTGATAAGATTTTTCAGCTTTTTTGTACATTTAGCTTTTCTTTTTTAGTTTTCTTTTCTGCTTTTTTTTTATGTTTCTGATGTGCATTTGTTCTTTTTTTTATGTATTGAAGATTAAAATAAAAAATTATTACTCAAATATAATAGAGTTTGTCATCAAAATTCTAGTATTTCATTTCAATGTTTTGCCTTTGCGTATAGTTTCAGCTTTTTTGTATTTTTGCTAATTTCATCCCTGATATATATAAACAATATTGTGCTTGCTTTTCTTTTTTAAAGCCTTTATTTATTTATTTCCTTACTGCATGCATCAATCCAGGTTTTTGTAATTTTTTGGATCAGTTTTTGTGAAAAACAGGTATTTTTGAAAATTCTTTACTGATTTGATATAAACTGATAAAACTGGGTTTGGAAGCATTTAAAGAACATTTTTGTGGGAAGGAGGGGGGGGGGAATCGTGAAAGGTTCAATTTTATGCATTTGAATTTTCTTTTGAGAAGAGACTTTTTATAAGATCACAAATTATGTTAAGTGGCAGTTAAAAGATTCCCATTTTTATCTACATTGACTCCTGCCCTTGACCCGCCAGTACACGAGTGGGAAAAAGACACAATTTTCTTTCAATATTTGAATGGTTATAATATATCACCCACAAAATAAAAACACACAATAAAAAAATACAAAGTATAAATTTTATGTTTCTTATAATTTTTTTTCACAGAATATATAAAATGTTTCTCTTACATTGCATTCTAGTAAATAAACTGGGTCTCACAGACCCAACCCGTGCACTGGCGGGTTAATGGATTGAAGAAGACTGGAAATAATTTTAGACAGCAAATCAGATGATGCTGTGGCCTCATGATTACTGTTCCTTAACAGCAGGATGGTCTGTCAGTATCATATGTATTTAAACTGACTTGTTTGGTCCCTAACATCAGATTTTATTTATTTATTTATTTATTTTATTTATTTATTTATTTATTTATTTTTTTTTTTTTTTGCCCTTTTCTTTAAATTACTTTTAATGTTAGGCAATCTTTTAGGTATCATAATACTTCCTACAAAAATATCATTTTTCTCACAAATCAACATTAGTCATCAAATTTGATATTGAAGGAATGTGAGAATGAATTTTACATAGCCAGTAAACTTATGTGAAGATCTGATAATACCAAGTTTTAAGTATCTCTACTTGTACAATAAATTTAAATTAATAAAACCAAGTCGAAAGTTATAAGCATAATCAAGCTTTTGCGTAAAAACATATTTTTGTTATTTATTTAGACTTTAAAATATTTTTGTTGTTTTTAAAGTATTATGTTTTTCAATATACCGTGTTTATTATTATTATTATTTTTTTTGTGTGTGTGTGTGTATATATATATATATATATATATATGTGTGTACTTTTTAATTTAACCTTCTGACCACTGTGACTGGATATATCTGTTCACAAAGTTGTTGTTTTTTCTGCAGTATATTTGTAATTTAAAATGAATGTAATTAAGAAATTTTTAACATTTTTCTAAGTGTAAAAATTATATGTAATACTCATAAAGTTTTTCTTTAAATGCTGGAATATATTTTTCATCTCAAAGTGAAATAACCTTTAATTTAGTAGGTTGTAAAAATCGTACAGTGACAACAACATTATAATTTCGCCCTTTTCTAAGACAACCAGAGATTTAAAATTGAATATAATATATTGCAATTTAACAGTCTTAAATGTAGGGTTGTGGGTTTTCCGGAAAATTTTCAGAATCTCTGAAGGTTTTGTAAAATAAAAATAATACATTGAAAGCTACAAGTAAACAAAACTGTAAATATAAATAATTATTCAATTCAAAAATAAATTAATAAACAAAACACAGGAATTATGATTTAATGGTTTTTAAACATCTAGAAGGCTATAATATTTTTTAATAACTGTTACACATGTATAATGGTTGAGTGATCTATATAAATAAGATGTCTGTGTGCATTCTGTAGTTTGCACAGACAATCTACATGTGATTGCCTGCTGCTGAATCCCATTTTATAAAGAGAAAATTGTTGTGAGGATTACTTATTAATTTTCTCCTTTTTTTTTCATAATCAAAAAATTAAGAATGATGATAATTTTTTTTTTTCATTTTTTTTTTTTTTTTTTTATACTTCATTTGGAAGTGATAAAGGGAAAAAAAGTGAACAAAGTACATTTTTTTTGCACTTTATAGCTTCAAAATAAAATGTTAATAATATTAGGTCGTTGCAAAAGTTCGTGTGTTTTTTTATTGCTTCATTTCATAAAAATACATCAAATCAAATGACAATTTTTAATCAAAATACTCTCCATTACTTTCTACAACCTTTGCCCATTTTTTGGGTAGCAAATGTGTACCACAGCAATAGAAGCTCTCGTCTTTGGCAGCAATAAAATGATCTACGTCCGCACAAACTTTTGCAACGACCTAATAATAAAATATTTTTTGAAAAACACGTACAAATTTAACAGTTGTGAACTTTCTAAATGTAAGCACAGAATTAAAAAAAATATATATGCAACAAATAATTAGTAAAAAATTTCTCCATAGAATAACATGGGGCATGGCTATGAGTGATAGAGAAATTGTACAAGATAATTAGTAATGTATGGCTCAGATCATGTAAAGGTCCATTTTTAAAAATTTCTTTTGATTTTGATTTTTCACTTTTTCGATTTGTTAAATTTTTAGGCATAACTTGCAAACACAAAATCATAATCTTTAATAGTTAGTATTCTTGTATTATCATTGTAATCCTTTGTTTAAAAAATAAATAAATAAATAAATAAATAATAATAATCCAGAAGTTTTGAGAGATTTTTTTTTATATTTTTTACTTGATTTTTTTTAAAAACTTTAAATGAGACATAAACTATCAGGTTTTTTCAAGTTCTTATATTTTCAAGTACTGTTATTACTACAATTTTAGGTACTTAAGCAAATAAAGAAATACTGGGATGTATCAAGTGGACCTCCAGTTACAAATTATGTAATTCTGATAAACTTTGCTAAATTTTATTTAAATTCGAGCTTTTTGTTTATTTAGGCAGTTAACTGCATTACTGCTTAAGACACATGTTTTTTGTTGTTGTTCACTTTAGAAATTTAGTTTTAAAAACTGATTTTTAAAATAAAGTTTTGTTTTTATACAAGGTTTTCCTCTGAAGTTAAATAAGGGTAATTTTGTGATTAAATATTTTTTTTTTCCTTCTTTGATTGAATATTTAAAAATCAAAATTATGACGTTGTCCTAACTTTCTGAGAGTCACTTTCAGTACCACAGATCATGAAGTGACCTAAATCAGAATTCTGCCTGAGTTTGAAAAGCATTGCACTATCATCATTTATCAAATAAACATTTTGAAAAACAGATACAAACTCAGCGATACAGCAGTGTATTAAATTATCAATGTATACCTCTTATTATTATTATTATTATTATTATTATTATTATTTTTTTATTGCCAAATGCTTTATAATTATATTCGCACAAATTTGTTGTTGGAGGGACATTCAAAATTATGATTAGCAACTATAGATCTCTTGTACCTTCTCCTCCTCAAGCAAGCTCTTAAAAGCGAGTATATATTAACTGTGCAGTGACTAATAAAAGAAAAGTTTAAATATGTCATGCAAAGAATTTACTAAAAAAAATGCTTTTTTGGCTTTGAAAATTTTCCAGAAAAATATAGTAGAAAATTTTCCACCCCCACATCACTACTTAAATGTCAAGTTCTAATCATGGCTCTGTCAGGCATATTGTTTTTTAAGAATTTGTTTTTTATAATCAGATGAATTGTTTGTTGTATGTAAGCTACTGATTAGTTATTAAATGTTTTTTTTTTTTTTTTTTTTTTTTTTTTTTAATATCTATGTATTATAATCACATGCTATAAAAATTCTCATGTTTTTTTATTTCTTGCATAATTTTTATTATTATTATTATTTTTTTTTTTTTCTGGTTTTAAAAAACTGCTTCAAATTTCCAACCTGTCATTTTTGACCTAAATATTTTAATGCATTTTAACAATAAGTTGGTAAAAGTTCTAAATATTTAAGTTCTTTGTAAATGATTTGCTTAATTAGCTTTTTATTTATTTATTTGCATGTGTAATAATTAATGTACAGGAAAAAAAAAAAGGATGTTTTAAGGGGAAATAATAGCTATCTTTACCAATAGCCAAACCCCCTTCCTGCATGTCCCTGTGGAAAAATTTGTTGCAAAAACACTCATTACCTAATTTATTTAATTTTTTTTTTTTTTTTTTTTATCTCCATTATCCTATATTCAGAAAATTTACAATTGTTAAATTGGTTCTTGTTTTCAAAAAATTGAGTTTTTAAATTTTTAATATTTTATTTAGGTGCTAATACAATACTCATTTCATTTTTTTACTTCAAAATGATATAATAAAAATTAAAAATAAATCATTTTTTACAAATCAAGATATTACATTAGATAAAGGGTAATTCTATAAACAAATTTTCTCATGTGTTTGGGCTGTCGGTGAGAATAAATAATTTGTTTCCTTAAATTTAAATTTTTTGGTCATAAAAATTACAAAAAGATAGTCAGATGTTAAACTGTTATCATTAGTGTTTTCTGATACAGTAGATTCTTGTTTACCTGGATGACTAGGAAAATACCTTTTCTCGTGGCTATGGCCTTCAGTTACCTGGCACCAGATTTCAATTATGGTTCAAGAATTCATAGTGGTTCAGAATTCACTTGAATTCATAGGTCTAATGAATCATTTTGTACAAAAAATGTCTGCTAATCGATATTCCAAAGCCAAACCCCTTATCTTAGGTAATTGTAATTCCCCAAAAATGTTATTTTATAAAACAGCAAAATAAATAAATAAAAGTAAAAATACACTGTGTTGTGCTAAGTCCGATTATTAAACTAAAATTAAAAATACATATATAGAAATATAGTAAGGTCTTCTGTCTTTAATAAGTAAAATATGTTGAGTACAGCAAACCTTATTACTCTAGAAGGGCAACCATAATAATAATAAATCTTAAACAAAAAGCCATACAGAAATAAGGACACAGAGAGCAATAGTTAATATTAAAATTTAAAAATTTTAGTTAGGTGAATAGCAAAATTAATTAACTAACTAAAAATTATAGTTTGATTCAATACTACAGCAATCACCTGGGATAGTATTTGAATACAATTGCAAACTAATGTAATGGGCCTTAGTGCTAAATCTTATTTATTTATTTTATTTTTTTTAAGTTTTATTTATTTATTTATTTATTTTTATATATAAAGTTTATCAAAAGAACAACTCACAACTTGGTTTAGAAACGTAGTACTTTTGGCTCACTGCATAGAAGCTCCATTTATGATGTGAGGGGTCTACTGGTGAAAAGAGCGACTTTTAGATTGATCAAGATTCATAGACTCTGTAGATGTGGAATATTGTTTCTCATAAAGAAGCATCATCATAATAGAAGCGTCATCGACAAGGCCACTGGTGAAAAGGATGATTTTTAGGTTGATCAGGAATTATAGGTTGTGTATTCATAGAACTGAAGATGGTGTCTTTCCTTCCCCCCCCCCTCTTCTAATGATCCTCGTCTCTCTATAATTTTTTTTCAAGAACAGAGAGACCCCATTGCCCAGCCTTTGTATAGATGCAGCAAATCAAGAATTAGAAGAATTATGATAGGAGTAACACAAGATTACCTCACCCTTGGGTGGGACAATAGATGCAGATTTTATTGCTGGTGGTCCAGTACCCCAAAATGAAACATGACCAAACTGCTGGTACAGATTGGTTCCCGTAAGTCTGGGGCTGTAAATTTGATTATTATCAAATGTCAGTCTCTATTTTCTTGTTAACACATTTTTAACGCCAGCACTAAAGCCTTAAATCGGAGTCCAAATGAAACATTATGATGACGCTTATCCATAACAGTACCATTAATAATTGGTACCATAAATATATATATTTATATATAGAAATTATTTCAATCTTAATAATAATAATAATATTTTAATGTAAATTTAAATTATTGTAAAACACCAAAAATTATCCTCTACATTGAATTTCGTACCTATCTATTTTTATTTTTCTTATTGTATATATTTATTTTTTATCAATCTAAATATTAATTCTTTCTCCACACAACAAATTTACTTCACTGTTTTCGAAGAATAATTATTAAAGTTGTGTTTTATTTACACAGATATCTTCAACAAATTATAATGCAAATTTCTCGTTTTTTCAGCAAGTGTTCTATTATCTTTTTGCTTCTAGTGATTAAATACTGCCTTGGCTTATGCTATCTGGACTTAAATTTTGAAGTATATAAGATATTTTTCATTGATTATCAGATATTATTTTATTATTATTATTAAAAGTGACATGCAATATGATATTATTCATGGGTCAATCCAGGTTTTAATTTTTGGGGCCCATTTTGTTTAAAAAAAAAAAAAAAAAAAACTGAAATCTTTATCTATTTTTGTGGGAAAAATAATAATAATGTGTAAAACCTTTGATATTATGTCGCTCTATGCAATGTTTAATATCAAGTTAAAAGATTTTTGTTGAACCAAATAAGGCATTAATTAAAATTTATACTCAACGCACATGAAAAAAAATTATAAAACAAAATCTTGTTAAGGTATAATTTTTATGAATTTCAATTTTATGCAGGGACCCATTTTAAAATTGTTTTCATCAATTGTCAGAATTCCTTATTCGTAATCAAAAGTAAAATGTAACATGATTAAATATTTTAATTAAAAAATCTTTTATTTGCCTCATTTTTAATTAAATTATTTAATTAATGTAATGCATTGTGTAGTCTTCATATTTAAAATATATATATATATGTAACATGATATTGATGTCACTTAAAATACATCTGTACATTTTTGCATTGCTTCTTTGTCAATATTATCTGAACAGTTTTAATTGTTTTATGACTTCTACTATGCTTAATAGATCATCTTTATTATATATATATATATATATATATAATAAAGATGATCTATTAAGCATAGTAGAAGCCAAGCAACAGATACAAGATCACTTGAAACACCAATGACCAATAAAATTAAAAAAAAAAAAATATCAGTGGATGAAGTACACTAATGTAAAGAAACCGGATTTATTAATTATCAGCCTGCAAAACAAATGAATCAATAAAGTAACACAACAAACCTTAACTTAAAACCATAAACTTATCAAAATTAATGAAAAAATAACCTAAGAAAAACAAGATATTCTTTAACCACATTTCTTGCGACCATGGAAGCCTCTGCGCAAGTGCGGTTGAACGAGTCCAGTGTTAAAAAAAATAGGGGTGACTGAGAGAAAACAAGCGATAGGGGAACACTGAATAACTGGATGTTTACCAAATAACTATCTCTCGGGCAATTTTGCATCCCTCCAAACTTTTGGACTCGGCCTCACTGCTAGTCGTAGGAAACGTGGTCGCACTATAGGAAGGAAGGAGGCAAGCGGCAAGACTGGTGACTATATATATTATTTCTCTAAATCAGTGGTATTATCATTGTGTTCTGTAGCAATTCTTTTTTTTTTTTTTTTTTTTTTTTCTTTATCCTCAAAATTTCGTTCTGTTGATTTCTTATTCATGAGACTTTTTACTAATTTTTTATTAATTCATTTTATTAATTTACTTTCCCAAATAATCTGATTTAGTCTAAGGTAATCAAGATTCTACTGTAATCAGAAAATTATTTATTGAAGTCACCTATTAATTTGCATCCTAAATAAATATATTTGTAAGATTTTGTGCATGTAAAGATAAAAAAGGTAATGGTGAAAACTCGAAATAGCATTTTAGTATAAAATATTTTAATTTTAGTACTGTTTTAAATGATGTTTCTTTAAGTTGTACAAATGTTAGCTTAGTAATATTTATTACTCGAGTCATTAAATTTTTATTTTGGAAAGTATATATGTATATATATGTTTTTAAAGTTTTAGATTGATACACTTTTTGTATTATTACTTTATTGTTCTGTTTATTTCATTTCTTGTTAATAAAATTAATTTAGAAAACAAAAAAAAAAAAAAAAAGTTTGTTTTTTAATTATTTATTTGGTGATAGTAGAAGTAAATATTAATAGCCAATTTTATAATATGCAAATTTATAGAAGTGAAGGGAGGTACTGTTGTACTCTTTCTAAGATAAAATAATAATAATAATTCTATACAAAGAAAAAATCTTATTGTTTTAAAACTTTGAAACTTCTTCACACATCATAAAATCAAAACAAGCACTACTGGTTACAAAAGAATGTGGGTTTTATTCTTCAGGTGCAAAAGCAATTAGTCTTGCTTTTGCCAGCAAGGTAAAAATGCTCATCTTTCATTAGATTTTTAATATTTTTGCCTTCTGATTGTTGTATGCTGCCAGGTTTCCTAAAACAGGCTTGGCTTAGTGTCTAATACCCTGTGTGTTAATAGTTTAAAGAGTGTCAATTTGTTTTGCAAATTTTCCAAGAAATCCTTATATGTGTAGGAATATATGCAGACATGCCAAGTCTCCTGCTTTTTGCTTGTTTTTCTATGCTCCTGATTTTCCACTCATTTCTCCTGCTTTTCTGATGTAATTTTTATCAATCCCTCTTAGCATAATTTAGGCTTAAATTTTGTGGGATTGGGTAAAAAAATTTGAAAGAAAATTGAAATTTATCTTGCCCTGCAATTTATCAAGTTCAGTTTGAATGTGAATTACTATACAATGTTTTGAAACTAATTTTTGCTAAGAATAAATTTTTAACTTTCATTTTTGCATAATGAAAAATGTCTTATTATCAAAAGTTTTTTTTTTTTTTTTTTTTAAATACCATAACTATTGAAAAATAAAGAATTCAAATTTCATTAGAATATGGCTGATATTTTCATTTCTTTATTACCTTTTCTTTTACAAAGATAATTAAGATTCTTATTGTTTTATATTAGGAGCAGAATGATCAAATCTGTCTATTTTGACTTAAATTTTAAACAACTGTATGTCTGAGTTTTTTTTTTTTTTTTTTTTTTTTTGATAGTTTGTTTTACTGCAAGAAACATATATGATTCATTTAATTTTAATACTGATGCTTTGTAAATACCTCCTAAGCTTATAAAGCTTTACTTAAAATTAAATTTACATTATTTTACTCATTTTTCTTACAAACTTTCTTCTTGGGAAAAGTCTTGGGATTTCTGTTAAAAAATCTCCTGCTTTTTTGTCATTAGAAGTTGGCATCTCTGTATATGTGGTAGCATCATAAAAATTTGTACAAATGAAAAAAAGAAATTCGTAATCACATGCAACAGCGACAGCACATTTCAAGCATTACTTTTTACAGTGTGATCCCAAACATTTTAATTTCTTACTGGTCCCCCTCTTGCTTTCTGAGCAAAACTTTCATTAAAATGTGTGAGATATAACATGTTCTCTACACTCCTGAAGTCTCAAGATCATGCTGTGCATTTTAAAATATTTAGAAAGTGTTTTAAATCAGAAGTGTCTAGTCATTTATGGAGAGGTAGTGTATCCAAAGAACTTATACTATCGGAAAGAAGGTTTGCTTCCATAGCGATAATGTAAACACGTCTAATCACGTGACTTGATAGAATAACCATACAACAAAAGCAACTTTACAGGGAAACGGCACAGTCGAATGGCATACTGTCACTGTGTTTTATTTTCACTATCTTGCTTGCATTGAACAAAGAGCTTATACTATCCTATAGTATAAGTTCTTTGCATTACTTTCCCAATGATTATAGCTCTTAGCCTTATTTATTGTACATTGAAAAGCCTTTTTCATTTTCTTCTTTTTTTCTTTCTTTCTTTTTTCTTTCTTTCTTTCTTTCTTTTTTTTTTTTTTTTTTGGGGCTATATATATATATTATGTATTATATTTGTATTTCTATTTACAAATATTTTAAATAGGTAGTAGGAAACGTATTATAGGAATGTGCTAGGAAATTTAGGAAACGTATTATAGGAATGTGCTTGGAAATGTATTATAAATCATTATTTGTTTCAGGCATTTACACACAAATATATATTTATCAATAGTACTGATAAAATTATTCTTATTTAATATTTTTAATTTTTTTTTTATCGTTTTATAAATAAAATATGTAAATTACAGGTATTTAAAAAAATGTGTCAGGTAAATGGATAGCATTATTACAATTATTACTATTTGATAACACTTAATAAAACAATTATTATTTTTATTATAAATTACCATTAAAAAAACTGCTTCAATATTTAAATGTATATTTTAATTTTTTATTACACTTATTTACAATTAATTAGAAAATATTTTTAAAGATTTCGGGAATTGAATATTAATACATAAATGAATAGTTGCTGCTCTAAATTCTACGCAACGGAACAAATAGTGATCTTAAAAATAAATAATTAATTAAAGTATTAACTATGATTAATAATGGTTAAAAATGATTAATGATAAGTACCGAATGAGGATGAAAAGTTGATGATAAAAAGGAATTAATCATTAAAGCGTAAAAAATTCAAAATTCTGCACAACCGCTGAAGACAACAGAAGTTCACGAACAATGAACTTGTTTACAATTGAAATACAGCATCCTGTGATCACATGTCACTACAACACATGCGCATATACACAAATCTCTTTTTCGAAATTCTTTGCATGCTCCTCGCTATCCGCTAGCTCAGCCTGTAAGTTAGTTTCTTGTACAGGTACACTATAAACTCCGCCAGGGGGCATCAGTTATGTTTTAGCCGCAGCTGACCTTCTTATCGTAGTAAAAATTATTTGGTGTATCTTTAGCATATGAATAATCTCAATTTCATTATGATTTCTGCAAAAATAAAAGTAAGTATTAAAAAATAGTTTTTAAAAATATCTCTCAAAAAATGCAATGCATAGAAATTCTTTCAAATGTTTCTGTATGCAAAACAGTGGTAATATTTTCTCCATTTTCAATCGAAAATGTTCCATAGTGAACTTTAATAACATATATTAGTTTCAAGGAGTTCCATTAATATTTACGAGAGTTTAAGTGGGGACAAACTGAAGTCATAAACATGTTTTAACTTTGTCAAAAAGTGAGATAAAATTAGTTTGAGTCGATAAATTGATATTTGACCTATAAATTAATATTTAAAGTGTTTTTTTTTTTTTTTTTTTTTTTTTTTTTAAGATCACTTCATATGAAATTTTTCTTTTCTTAAAATTATATGTAATATAAAGCTTGTTAATTTATTTTTAATTATCTGTTTCCTTTTTTTTTTTTTTTTAATCCCTTGCATATATCAAACAAATTAATCACATAATTTATTAAATAAAGAAACTTCTTAACTGAGTTCATTCAGTTTCATTGTGAGATTAATTCGTAAGGTAAATACAGGGTTTTATTTTCAGAAATATATTTCTTATTATTTGTTTGCGTGATACCAGTGAAGGCTAAAGCATAGGTTAATAAATAAAAACTATGAATAAACACTATAAAATGCAAGAACCCACAACAATTGTTTCATGTCAAAAGCATGATACATTGTCAGGCAAACAAAGTAGGCACAAGTGCTGCAAACAAAGCCTCAATGCGCAAAACTTATTTCAGCGATGAGCAAAAACAAATAAAACCAAATGTCAATATAAATATCTCAAATTTTATCCTAGTTGATTGTTACTATTATAAATATTTTTTATTAAATTTCATAAAGATTGATTAAAAATCATTCTAATTGTGTACATTTATACAAAATTTTGTCTTATACTGACATATTTAAAATTATGTAAAAAAAAGACGACATTATGATGTGCCTAAAATTGATAGACATGATTTATATCAAGATTCAACTTAGTATAAATTTTTAGGAAATTCTGTGCGTTAGTTCTTGATCTAGATCCGCCACAAAATTTTTGTCACTTAGACCTACAAACATTTTATTAAGTAGGCAAATTGTTTTCACAGCGATGTATAAATCCATGGAAAATCAGACGTCTATAATTTTTATGAATCCAATACTTTCTCTTACTGAATATAATAGAAAGTAAAAATGGTGTTAATTTAACTGCAACTCATATTTTAAGAAATGTTCACCATTTTAGCAGTTAAATTATTAGTTGCAAATAAATTGGCTATATTGTCACCATTTGTCTTCTTCTTTTTCCTTTTTTATGTGCGTGTAAAACATTTAATGTTATTTTTAATAGTGTATTTGTATGTTATAATAAAGTAAAAACATTATTATTAAAAAATTATATATTTTTTAAATTTGATAATTCGAATATTCAATGATACGAGATTCAAGATAATTCCATTCTAATCCCGATCACCTCAAGCTATGTATACAATTTAAAGACTAACCATGCTAGTACGATAAAGTAATTTAATTATTAAAATACACGCTCCACAATGGTCAAGAAATTCTACTTTCGAAGCTAATAGGCGGGAGGTGTTTGGTTCAAATCAAGGTCTCACTCTTCGACCAAGTTGTTTGGATTTTTCCATGATTTTCTCTGAAACTAACACAAATGCACGCTAAGACCCCTTGAAAAAAAAGTTATAAACTAAGTGTATTGTTCATGTTCTTTCGCTAGAAATTAACATATGAAAAATCAATTTTTTGAAAATGAGTTTTAATTTGAGAATATTCTGAATGTGAAAAAGTAATAATAATAGATATATATGTGATGAGTAATTGGGGAACAAATTTCCCCATAGAATAACATAGGTTTTGGTTTTCAGAGACATTAGATATTGTACAGTCTTAAGGCTGTACATCAGTCAGATTCACCTGTCTTTCCTGCCTGTGTTATACTAAGGGATTTTCATTGTTTCATTTTACATAAATATTTCATTCAAAAATGGAAGTTTTTCGATTTATGTTTATTGAATATTATAGATTATTACTCTTTGAATGTGTCGTCTTTATCTCAGAGAGCAATTTTTTGAAAAAATAAGATTTAAATATTTTATTTCATTATGTAAATTTAGAACTCTTAAGATTTAATAATTTTTTCTAAAAATTGCACTCACTAAGCTAAAAGGCGACCTGTTGAAAGAGTAATATTTAAAAAAAAAAACAGAATTAAAAAAAACTTCATTTTTGATTGCAATATCCTTAATAAAACGAAGCAATGAAAATCCCATTGGATAACATGTTTGAAAGTGTAAAATTTTTAGAAAGAGATTAGATGAGGGGTGAAAATTTTTAAAATGAAAATTCGTGATACAGGGCTTTTGGGGGTGAGGAATTGGTTGTGCATGCATTCAAAAATGAAAGAAATTGCTGCACAGCAGAGTTACAATTTGGATAAATTTTAGCACAATATCACCGCCTATTGGCCGATATAAATCTAGAGCCTTGGAAAACCATGTATATGGTTTTAGGGGGTGAGGAATTGATCACACCTACTTTCGAAGGTGTAAAAACATTAGGGGTTGATGAGGAAACACTAAATATGTAATGTAATATTTATAGAGGGGCGGTTTGGAGGGGGAGGGGGCAAAATATTGAAAAAAAAAAAAAAAGAGCTATGCCTTGAAACTTTGTGTTTTAAGGTTTTGGGGAGGAGGGGGGGGGGGTGAATCGATTGTACATACTTTTGAAGGAGTAAAAAGGGCTGTTATTAGGGGAAGGGGCAGATGAGGACTTCGCAAACGCCACCGGGTGGTAGTTCCTACAATCAGAATTTTCAGAGATCGTTTGTACAGTGATCTAACAGGCCTTCGTCAGATTATGAAATGGAAGAGGACACAGGCACCACCGTACAGGAATTTGATACAGTTAGAATTTTGAAAGGTATTTGCACCAAAAACGAGCAACCTGTTATAAGTTCTGAAACAGGCAGAAAGCACTTTGGTACTACACAACAGGAATTTAATACAATCAGATTTTTCAAGGATCGTGAACCAGCTTGTCGCGGAAAGTGGCTAGTCCAATATAAAAATCCAACGAGCAAGAATATTACTTATATGCATTGTACGCATGACTAGCCTCTATTGTATATGATTGAGGTATTAATAGTTTCTAAAGGTTCCAAATTTTTCTTTACCCAGGGCTCCAATCTGTAGGGATCGAAGCCTGTTAACAATAACTAACAAATTTGCATAAATGAGTGTGAGAAAAAAAGTATTTTAGCTTTTAGAGGAACTCAGAATATTCTTTATTTAAAGTATATAATTCTTAAAAATATTGTTCGATCAAAATCTTAAAGCGTCGTTACTGAAAACAAATCATTGGTAGATTGATACAGGACTAAAAATTCATAAAATCTGATTAATAATCAAAGAAAGCTGTTTCATCAGCAGATTAATCAGTTTATAAGCAATGTATTGTCAAAGTCATATTATGTATGTAATAAATAATTTTCTAAAACATCATAAATATATTTATTTATCTACCATGGTAACCTTGCTAAAGATAAAAAAAATTTTAAAAATTGAATGACAACACATGACAGAAAAATAAAATACCTATTATTAAAAACAGCTTTATTTAATTCTAATCAATAAACATAACTGGTATTATAAGATGCATTTATCGAACTTTTGTTGGTTATACATCTGCAAGCAATAATGCACCAGCATTTGACATATCGAGTTCATAGCTCGAATCCATAACCATTAGTTATTTCAAAACATAAAGTGTCCTTATAAATATTAGGGGTGGGAATCGATTAAGAGTTCTAACTGGGTTAATCGTAGTTCATTAATCGATTAATCGGTCGATTAATCGGATTTTTAATCAGTTTTCATTTCTTTTATATATAATTTTATTTCAATGATGAATAAAACGCTCGTATTTTGTACAGTCGGTAACAAAAGTATCCGAATACTAGCAAAAATTCCCATATAAAAAAAGCAGAGTTAATACTGTTTTGTTAAATAAATCCTTGTCGAATCATGTTCTTGGTCAGTCTAAGAACATGATTCGACAAGGATTTATTTAACAAGTTAGTTCTTCTTTATCACTTCGGACTGGAACACAGAATGTTATTTTCTGTTTCTACTTCGATAGCTACTATCAGCAATTCTGAACAGACAATAAACGCTTAAAGATATTGTGAAACTCTGTTGACATTTTCCCCATCAGAGGGATAGTGGAAATCTCAATCCCTTCTTTTTTTTCTTCTTTTATATCTTTAGCCTATCCATTTTTTTAAAGAGTATTGTTTCTGAGAATACTATTGCCCTAGCCAACACTTTCTGTAGAAAGCTACAGGTGGTGTTGCTCCAGCATGTACATGAAACGGCATTTTGTTTAATAACAGTCCTCTCCCTTTTCTCTAGCAACGAAAGTGCAACATCTTCTTTTGTGAGGATTTATTTTTATTTATTTATTTATTTTCTTTTTTTTTTTTTCATTATTTGATGGATGTTTCTTAGAATGTTTGTTAGGAAAATACGTGAAAAAAACATTTTTTAGGCAGAACAGCATTTTTACTTTAATTCGTAGTTTGAAAATTTTAATCGGATTTTGAAAAATTTTAATCGAATTAATCGATCCGATTAACTCGATTAAAAAATTTGATCGGGACTAAGCATTGATCGATTAACCGAACCGATTAATCGGCACAGCCCTAATAAATATGAGAAGGAGTGTATATATACATTCTAAAAAACTATATATTCCAAAAACTGATATATATATATATTCCCTAAACAATGAAATTTTGTTTGGGGGAGGAAAAAAGTAGTTCCAGCATGTTCCTATAGATGGCGCTGTCAGGGCAAACGCCTAAATGGGCTTATTAAACACAGGAATGTTGTTTGCAACACAGTGGAATAGCAGGAAACAATAGACTTCAAGGGTTTAACTACAATTTTTTTAGCAAAAAGACAAAAATACGTGTTTACAGTGGAAACAGTCATAGTGAAAAGAGAAAAAGAGGAGCTTCATGAAACAAATACTTTACGGATAATTAACGGCACATTTTGGAACTTTTATTTTTCCTCCCCCAAGCAAAATTTCATTGCCTCACGATTGCTCTGTTAAAATATCAAATCGCTCTGATGGGTAGTTTTAAAATTATAGCGTTTTGAAATCGTAACTTTAATTATAATCACCCTGTATATATATATATACACACTTATATTGTGTGGCCATAATTAAACTTGACCTAGAACACTCCACAGCTGTAACTAAAATGCGGATTGAGTCGAAAATTTGTAAGTAGACAATTTAAAGATTCTGCAATAAATAAATAAAATTATTATTATTATTTTTTTTTTTTTTTTTTAATTTCTGCTAGGGAGAAAATTACAGTCAAAATTTTGAAATTATATGCAATAAGTAATTGTAGTCTAGTTTACCATTTTCTAAATCTTTTAAAACTGTTATTTTTATATTTCGTAAAGGTTGTTGCGGCAAAATTTTACACAACACATGCGTCGGCCTATATATTTTATTAAAGGGCTCTACCCTTTACGCCCCGCATGACAGTCGAAGCGTAGCTCGGTGGACTTTTTGCTGCTGCTGCTGCTGCTGGTATTCTGTGATGTTGAGAAGGAGGTAAGATGACAAAAAAAAAAAATAGATATGTTAAATTCAGTGCTGCTGCTTGAGATTCAGATGCAAGATATTAAGACAAAATAAAGATGTTAAATTCAGTAATGCTGATGAACAGAGAGGCATAAGATGTTGAGAATACGAAATAAAGATGGTAAATTTATTCAGGCTGGTGAAAATGGCGATATAAGATGTTAAGATGGCAAATTCAAAGTGCTGTTGGTGGATATGGTAGTATAAGATGGTAAAAAGTAAAGAAAAAGATGGTAAAGTCACTGATGCTGCTGTAGATGGTGAAACAGGATGTTAAAACAGATACGTTTCACTCAATTTGTGGTGGTCAAATTCATGTATCACAATTCAGGAGACCATATCGAGTGTCTTATTCAGGAGTCATAATTGAGAATTTAATCTTGTTCGATTTATCAGTTGTCTTTTTTAGATCTTGTACAACAAACACAAACTGTGAATATTTTTGATGAAGCACGACTTGCGCTTTTTCCACCATGACTGGATCTTCTGGCTGTGGCTTTCTTTTTGAATATCAAGAACAATTTGCGATTCTAGAAGAGAAACAAAAACGTGAATTTTAAAAGTTGAAATTTTCAGTTTAAACATTACTTGGTTGATTATATTCTCTAATTTGTTATTTTAAAATTACAAATTAATCGCTGTTTGTTTTATCTCACTTAAATCTCACTGGTAATCAAATTTAGCATTAAGACAAATTTCATGGTGGGTTTACCAAATGAATGAAAACGTGCTGATAAATGTTCATATTGAAGTAACTAGTTAAATGTTGTTTTGCTTTTAAAATAGTTTTTTAATCTTTAAAATTTTTATAAATAGTAAATTTTAGATATTTCAAAACTATTTTCTCTAGCATGCCTTGAATGAAGAGAAATTGCTTTGATATCCATTCTGAAACAAAAATCTGGTGGCAAAGAAATCTTAATTCCTAGGAGAACACGTCATGAATTAAAATGTGCCATTCCAGACAAAAAATTTTCAACTCGTAGAATAATTTTCAAAAGTAAATACTTTTAGTTGTTATACCTATTTATTTTCTTAATAATAATAATAATACCAATTTTCTTTATACATGTATAGAGAAAAGTAGAAGCGTTTCCCTGTGCTTAGTATTCATTTCAGAATTATTAAAATACTTTAAAAAAATTTTTATAAGACACACCCAGGCAAGAAAAGTTTTATATATATATATATTTATATATGTATAGTGCAGTTGTATCAATCTTAATGTAAGGTGGTTAATGTTTTATAGTATCCTTTTAGTTGATTTTTCTTCTGCGTTTTTCAGTTGAGTCACTTTTCTTGTCCGGATGCAAAAACTGCAATAATTTTTGTAGCTCTATTGGAAAAGTTTTTTTTTTTTTTTTTCAACGATTAATACTTTGAATCAGTAATTAAATAAGTTAGTAAATACATGTTTTCCATAGATGCCAATTCTTTCGACTTTTCACAACCACTATTACCACACAAAATTTTTCGAGTTTATTGAAAGAGTGAAATTCTAGAATAAAATAAAATAAATTAATTTAAAATATTCATGTTAAAAAACTGCGAGAGTTGGTAGGTATGATATAAATTTTGATGCATTCCAGGATATTTTAATTATATGCTTTTTATCAGCACAAGAAGTTTTATATTTATAAGTTTTAAAAAATATAAATTGAAATTACCTGTTGTAGGAGATGAACTTATTACTCTTGGATGGAATTTTTCACCCGATGATAAATGGGATTGTCTGCTGCTATTAGGTGTGTGGACTTCCAAATCGGATAACTGAAATGCTGTTTCGATGTGGCAGTTGATTTCTTCATGAATATTTTTGAGTGATCTGGTACTAGCTGGAGATGACGATAATGTTTAGCTAATATTCTGCTCCGATGCCAAACTTAATTCTTTAGAAAAAGAATTAAGTTTGGCATCGGAGCAGAATTCTTCGTTCAAGATTTTACATGAGGAATTGCTATGAGAAATCTCTCTTTTATCCAAATCAGAAAAACTGTTTTTGTGTTGCATTTATTTGATCGTAACATTCAGTTGTATTCAGATTATTTACTTCATTATTATGGATGATTATGCAAGTTTTGTTACTATCTTCTTCATATATTTCAAACTCCGTTTCTTGTAGCATAGTTTCATGAAAAGTAGAATTATTCTCTTGGACAAATGCTGAAAATAAATAAAAGATCAAATAAATCACTCATATGTATATGCAGTCAACTCTCAAAAATCCGCAACCCTAAAATCCACAATTCTTTGAAATCTGCATATCATTTGCAATGTAAACAAACATTGTCACAGCTGATTTGTTGATTAGTGGATTGCAAAAATTCAGCTGTATTAGGAGATAAATAAATTATTAAATTTTGCTGGTGAATTACCAATCACTCAGCATATTACAGAGAAGGAAATGATAAGTGTAATTATATATAATTATTAAAAAATAAATAAATAAATCATATTAATTTAGAGGAAGAAAGAGAAAGACAGTTTTCATGAAAGATTTTCTCTCATGAAGATAAATATTCAAACTTTTTCATAGCACACACAAACTTATGTGATTGACCAAGAAGAGTTACTGACTTTTTTGCAGGTCATAGAAAAATAAATATGTATGAATATTCTCACTTAAACTACTATTGATCAGACTTTTCAAAAAGCTAGATAATTTCAACTGTAATATGATGTATAAAGTACAAAAATTGTTCTTTAAATTAAATTTCATGAAATATTTAAAATTTTATTACGCACACTTTATTTCAGCATTGTATATATAACATTTACACATAAATTGTTTCTTAAAGATTTGCTACTCATATGAGGTTCTAAGATGTAAATATAAGAAATTATTCTAAAATCTGCAAAATTCAGAAATCCGCAAAAGCCTTCGTTTTAAGCTGTGCGGATTTTTGAGAGTGTACTGTATATAGTAAATATAACTAACTTATATAATACTAAAACATTTAAATTCAGTAATTGGTCATTTTTTGTGTTTCCTCATTGAAATATCAATAAATAAACTTATTTTTCTCAAATCTTATATAAATATATATATATATATATTGTGAGGTTTGCGTTGACGCAGACCCCATCTTAACTTAAGTTAACTTAACTACTTAAATATTAAATCATGAAATTACCACAGAGACTCAGATATATAAAAATAAAACTAAGAGTTAATTCAACTAGAATAATGGGAGGATGATCTGGATTTTTGTAGCTCAGTCAACGGGTTTAAATACTTTAGCAAATAAATGTATAATAATTAATTTAGACAATTTGAAATATCTGACCCCAGAACAGTAGAAGTATAGAGACGAATGCACTCCTTTACTTAGATACCGTGACTTCCAACAGATCCGCAGGGGATTTGCAACTGAAATTATGTATTATTACATATCTTATATTTTTTAATCCGTTATTAATGTTATTTTTTAAACTTTATATATTTTTTTGTTTTTAGGTGTTAAATTAATTATTTTTCATTCTTCAGATCAAATTCATGGTCATAAAATTATCGAACAGGGGAAAAAATTGAGAGAAGGGGTGGTGTTTCTAGAAAACGGTGGGTGACTGGGCAAAATGGGAGTTCTATTCGGATTCAGGAGGTCATTTTACATAAGAATCAGCAAGAATGGTATCAGAACTCGAAAACTTTTTTTTTTTTTTTTTTTTTTTTTGCAGTTTGCAGAGCAGTGTTATTCAGCGGAGATTTACACTAAATTTCCATAAACTCCAAAATGGTTTTTTATGGTACATAGTACCATATATGTCTTCTATTTTTGAAAAATCAATGGTTTCAAAACTTTTATTTGCATCCTTTATAAATGCACGTACTATTGATTAAAGATAAGGAGAAAAATTCTACATACTTGTGATATAGACATTTTACCCAAAATAACGGCCCGAGTATGAGACTATTTTTCTTAGTTGTGTGTTACTCTGAAATATTACAAATGGTTAGCACTTTGGCTTTTTTGGTTGCCAGGTCCAGGGTTCGAATCCTGTTCCAGACATAACATTAGTCAATAATTCGGAATCCACTTTAAGCCATAAGTCCCGGTTTTGTGAACTTTAATGTGCAAAACTTGATCATAAAATGAACCCCCAAACCAAACCATCTGACAAATTACTCAAAGATCTAAATTATATTGAACATTAAAATTTTATTTCTATAGTGCCTGTGTGAAATGTAGTATCTAAACTTCAGAGGTTTATCAACTAAAGACATAAAACAGTGAAATATTTTACTTTCATTTAACATACCTGCCAACATTCTAATTAATACTCCGTAATATTGTTGGTATCGTCCCTTTTACCATACCACTTTATTTTTAGAGAATTCTCATCAAATGTAATTACGATTAAATAAGAAGAAAAATACTCTAAAGACTAGTATGAAAAAAAAGGAAGAACTAACAATACTACGGAATATTAATTAGAATGTTGGTAGGTATGGTGCTGTGACTGACAAGGAAACATTCAAAAGGTGTCGTCTTCAAAAAATATTGAAAAAAAAATATATGTGATTCTACTCTTCATAAAACACCAGAAAGTGAAAAAAAATATCGGCTGAAATGAATTACAGCGACCACAAAAAATTATCAAAATTAAGTATATTTGGCGATTTCACACTGTTAGGCGATTGATTTTGAGTACTTGGCGGAAAAGCAAAACACGGTTCTGTTCTTACACGGCAATCTAGGTGCTAGCAAACTTATCGCCTAATAGCGCTGAATCACCAAAAATGCTTAATTTTGACAGTTTTTTGTGGTCGCTGTAATTCATTTCAGCCGATAATTTTTTCACTTTCTGGTGTTTTATGAAGAGTAGAATCACATATATTTTTTTCAATATTTTTTAAAGACGACACCTTTTGAATGTTTCCTTGTGAGGTAAATCATCAAACGACTGTAATATATTTATACTATCTTATGAAAAAATGCAACAAATTCATACCAAATTTGAATTGTAGAACGAAAATTCATAATAAAATCAATACTTCAAATTGTTTTTTGTTTTTTTCCTTTTGAAGTTAAACACATAATAAAAAATAACAGATATATATTAGTATACACACACACTTTATCATCATCTGCAGTGTTTTTATTCTTGTTGCTTCAGTGCTAATGTGTGCGAAATAATGACAAATTGTGTACGCACAAAAGGAATTTCCATTAAATCAAGCAATCTAGCATCTTCTTATTAAAAACATAACAATATCCAAGCAAAGTTAAAACTCTTAAATACGATGTGTTTGTTCGATTTCTGGAACAGAATTTTAAGTTCGTGTTATCAAGAACATTCAACACTTTACCTTTTGAGTTCCATATATCCTCATGAGGCTCTAGTGAAACATTTTGGAAAAAGCCGCCGAAAAGACGATGCTATTGCAATTGACAGACATTGGCATGTTTTTCAGGAACAATGGTCAAACACGATGTTATGAAATCTACGACATCGTCCATTTTTTCTACGATTTTCTGAGAATTTGGAAATGTCTTACGAATCAGTTCAGTGAACTTTTCTTTCTGCAGGATGAATGTATGAAATAAGAAATTATTTATGTAGTTATTGAAGATGATAAAAATTATGAAGAAATTTGTTTTCAAAATTTCTAATAGTTACATTAGCATAAGTGTCAAGTCTCTCGTTTTTCAAGACTTTATATCGGAATTGTTTTCTGCTTATTTATTTGTCGAAAATATATGCCACATATATGTGACCCCTTTTAAAAAAATAGTGGTCCTATTAAAAAATTAGAAAGGTTGGCAGCCGGTAATAAAATATCTAATTTTCAGAAAAGTTTAGCTATGGAAAGAATTACTATAGAGTTTTTTACAAAAATAAATGGAATGTTTTATATAGAAAAAGGTTTATTATCATAGAAAAAGGAGAAAAGAGATTTTTTACAATATCATCATTACTATTTTTAATATTTTGTCTTTCAACTTAATTACTTTAAAATGAGTAGCAAAGTTCCCCTTCACCCCCCCCCCCCTAATCAGAGGTTTAAAAAAAATGGCTGTTAACCTTTAATTCCCATGGTTTCGCACTAAAAATAAATATTTGACATTATTTAACAATTTTTATGCAATATTTTTTCCTTGTTTTAATCGATTTTTGAGCTTGCAGTTTTTTTCTCTGTTCGGTAGATAGCAGCACTACTCCAAAATTTAATAAACGATATTTCGGAGAAAGCTAAACGGAGAAGTTACTTTAATTTCTTTAGTAGGCGCGAGTGTGTTATGATGCTTTCGTGATGCTCTTGTGCCTAGTTTTTTGTTATCATTTCAATTTGAAATAAATGTTGCTAGTTTTTCTTTCTTTTCTTTTTTTTTTTTTTTTTTTTTGCATTTTATAGTATTTATTTATGAAATTAATTAATATTTGAATGTAGTCAGGTTAATAAAAAGAACTTTAAATGTCTCAAAAATTCGTTGACATTAAAGGACTTTTAACTCAATTTTATAAACATTAAATAGCATCAATTCAAATAGAAAAAGTAAGAACCTAAGTTAATTTTTCTTCAGGTCATTTTGTCATGCAATTATTGTCATAATTTTATTATAAATAAAATATTTAATGAAATTCTGTACCTGTAAACTTTCTTGTAACACAGGATATACCTTTTATAAATATTCGATATTTGCGCATAGCGCGCTCAATTTTTACCAGATTATAATAATTATGTATTTAAGTTTAAATGTATTGAAACGAGAGAGCTGTGATAATTATTTATACTTATAAAAGTTCATCATTTATAAGTCAAAATTGATAGAGAAGGTAAGATTTGTACTCACTTTCACTTCCAGTCCACACGTCCATTTCATTTTTCAGATACATCCACGAAAGGCGTATTTATCCATATACTGGAGAAAAAAACCTGAAGAAAAAAATCTATCTAATCTGCAAAGAATCATGATTATTATTTTGTGTGTGTTTTCTTTGATGAAAAATTGCATTTTTTTTTTTCTTTTTGACTATAGTGCTTTAATAGAATCTTGATTATTTCATATATATATATATATACATATATTTAAATTTAAAGATATTATGATGTATAGGAGCATTCTAACAGAGCTCCTTTCTATTCATGGTTACTTATTAAAAGTGAATACCCATACATTGGTAAAGCGCGCGAGAGAAAGTTTATAGTTGCTGACTTAAGCAGTTCAAAGAGTAAAAACTGGGTGCGGTGCATTCCTCTCTGCAACACATACATTTATGAAGATTGTCTCTAGGATAAAATAAAATGTCTATTGGAATAAGAGTTCTTGATTAGCGAAATATCAAACACAAATTATATCAGTTTTCTTTCATTTTTACCTTAATACCTGCGCGTGCCAACTAGAGGAAGGATTACTCTACTTCGATAATCTGAAGAACAGCGACATTTTAGTAAATAACTCAAAAGCTATCATGGCCATACACCATACGTCGAAGCTCTTTCCATTTACTTCACTCGTGCCGTTTTCTGTCTCAATAGCTTCAGGACAACAATACGGAAATGGCACACCATATCTAATTGAAACAAAGTAAACTCATCAATAAAAATCAAATGAAGATGTTGAACTGTTTTTTTTTTTTTTTTTTTTTTTTTTTTTTATGTAAGATACACAAGAAAAAATAAATAAAATAAAATAAAAATAAAACTAATTTTTGAATTGGTTTCTCAGACGATGTTAGGAAGCCGAAATCTGTGACAATTGCAGCTTTATCTTCAGATATCAGAATATTATTACATTTCAAATCGAGGTGTGAAAGATTCTGATTGTGCAAGTATTCGACCGCGGCCCGGCCAGAATTCCTTTCACCCAGTCGATGGCTTGATGGAAAGCTTCTACTTCAGCCAAAATAGGTGACGACTTAAAGAGTAATTGTTCCAAATCCATGGGATGTATGGGCATCATAAATAAATGAGAATTACCCCAATAAACATATTCACTCGAGAAAAGTGGAAGGATGTTAGGGTGGTCGAGTGTGGACCAAATGACAGTTTCGCCTTCAGTGGCATGATTCTTCGAAACGATCTTTACAGCTACTTCTTTGTCGGTGATCGAGTTTTTTTACTTGAATTACGGAACCAAAAGATCCAAATCCAACTTCTTCAATGAAGGTGTAATATCTGTCTTTAAGATGTTCAACGATTTCAATCATATCCAGGCTTTTGAGGTTTGCAACCCCGTACAATAAATATTTTGGTAATAATCCATATTTTCAGGGAAATTAAACCACTTTAATAGGAAAAATGCTTGGAAAAATACCATTTATCCAAGGAGTAATCAGAATTTGTGCAACTTAACCACAAGCCCTTTTATGATTACAAAGTGTTCATTGTTGCACAAAATTCAAAGTAAAAAAAAAAATTCTTCATTGTTGGTTCTCTTAAATATTTTTGTTATTGTGAGAAATTCGTCTATTTCTTAACAATATAAAATTACTTTTTCCTATATTGTTAAACATTGTTTAGCTTCGCCTGTTTGATTGATCATGATATATATTAAGCCGGGTTACATGTTAATTAGCTCTAACACGTGCACTTGTTTCTACGGTTCATAATTTCTTTCCCCTTTAACTAAAGGATTTTGAAAAAATATGCATTAGTATATTTGCTTTGACATTTCGAGTAGCATGCGGTTGTTGTTTTAGGAAAATTTTTAGTAATATGAATGGAAATATCTCTAACTTTCCTTTTTTCCCACGTGATTCAACTGTTGTCAGATCGCTGAATTTTAGAAGTCAGTCATTGTCATTCTAACAGTAAATGCGTGTACTAAATGTCATATTTAAATTTATTGAATCAACAATCTGCAGAAACCTCAACCTGCAGCACCCAGCAAACCAGAGACTGATATTGGAGACTAGGCCCAAGTATCTAAACCAAAAAAAAAAAACATGACATTCTAACATCCTGGCAGACATTACATTACCTTAAACTTGTAGCTAATACTGTGAGCGTTAGCTCTAATATTTAAGGGGACTCACTTAATTTAACCGGCGGATGAATTATTAAATAGGAAAGATTTGTAGTATTTGAGGCTGATGCTTTGTATTGCCAAAGAGTGCACACCGGAACTTCTTCTTTATCTATAGACATGGTATCTACAGTCAAAGGCTTTTGCTATTATAGTGAATAATTTCAAAATGTTAAAATGTTTTTGTCCTGCCGATCGAAACATATGTATTAAATAAAACAAGGACGAAAAATCATGCAGTACGCACTGATTATTAACACTTTCCAACAGTACGTATACTTGTTGTATCGTATACCTTCCAACATTCTTTGCCTAAGATATCGCACAAGACAGACAGAAAGATTGAAAAATATACACATAGGCTAATTGAATTTAAAATCACTCTTAGACAATACTGGAAAGTGTTAAAAAGGCTTAAAGCAAAAGAAAATCTGCAGCCCTTAGTGTATTTGAATATTTTAGAGTATCCCTGTAAATCTGAAGATTATTCATATCATATTCTATACAAAACATTATTTTAGAATATAAAAAATACATGTCAATTTCTTTATGATTTTTACAGTAAAATGTTATTTAAATGTGATTTTTAAAAACGTCTGTCCTGTACGGCTGTTTCTGTATCAAAACTAGTTGTACAGGAACTATTAATGTTATTTTAAATAGGGAACACTCCATGGTGACCTTGATAAATATATATGATTTTTTTAATTCTCTGTTTATGGATACTTGGGGCGGGAGATAGACAGATAGAAATATAGACAATCGAACAGACAAATACACAAATTGAAATCATAGTCACACTTAAAAATTGTTAGAAAGTGTTAAAATCACTTAATGTAAACGAAAGTGGAATTCCAGCAAATTTTTATTAATAGCTCTCAATGTAACTGAATTTTTTTGTGTGATCCTGTAAATTATTATGCTTATCATATTCTATAGAAAGCATTCTTTTGCGCATATGAATAACATATTTCAATCTCATTAAGCTTTGTGTATAATAAAGGTATTAAAATATGGTTTATAGAGATACCTTTCATAGAACATAATGCTTTGGAATACTTTCGGGTATCCCTGTACACAAATCAGTGGTGGTATTCTTCCCAAACTGTTGTGACCGAGTACATGCATGCTGTACAGAAATTTTATATGAAAAAAATAAATTTTGTTCCATAACTAATAAATTGTATTCTTGGATATTTTGAAGAATATCTTTGTACTGAATTTTTGTATCGATAAGGACTTAATGTATATTCTCCATGCTTACCGTATTCCCCCCCTCCCCCCGTTTGTAATATTATGGCACGTTACTGTGATCTAAAATCAGCAGTCATGTTGTCATGTCGTAAATCAGATGAGCATTATTATTATTATTATTATTTTCTGGAATAAAAAATTTTATAAGTCAATCTTCAAAACATGTAACTTTATTTGGAATGAAGTATTTGTACTTGCACACACATAAACACATACAACTTACCTGGAATGGAAATGATATAAAAACAGATTTAAATTACATGCGAATTTGATATCAACTAGATTACACTTTCAAGGGCAGCGGGATATATATTATACCCCCTATATTTAATTTCCAGCTGCAAAAATTCAGTCATGAAATTTTAAAACCTGGGCCCAAGATCTGATGTGCATTCGGGCCCCCTACTTATCATTTCCCCCGTAGTTTTTACACCTCTTAAAAAAAGGGGAGGGGCCATAAAATTTTCTACTATTTCGCCCATAAATGCATATTTGAGTAAAATTTTACCTTTTGTAAAACTTTTTATTTTGCTGTCAGAAGTAAAATTTTCATGAAGTGCTATTTGGAAATGCAATTTTGTAAAACTTAATTAATTTTTTTTTTAACTGTAAGCAAAATTTCAAGCCCCCCCCCCCCCCCTCCCCAAGTTAAGGGCCCCTGGGCCACGGTTCGGCCTGTGCGTTAATCAGGCCCTGGATAAATATACAGAATTATTAGTAATTTTTCCCCAGGAAAAAAATAAAAGTAAATGAATGAATTAACTAAATTTATCAAGAAATGTGTGAGTCTTCAAAATAAGTAACATACATACGTGCATTAGATGAAAGAATGAAACATTTTACAGGGCCTAATGTATTTATTTTAATCGATTGTTTTCTTTTATTTGATTATATGTGTTTTAAATGACTGTTCGGCTTTCCAACCGAATACATTCTTGTGTAATATGCAGATTAGCTATCGATAACCTCTCTTATATAAGGATTGGATTTGGGAATAAGGCCGATTGACTGCTGTAGGTCCTAGGCCTGAGAGGTAGTGCCCTCCGTGGGGGGTCTTTCTAAGGTGTCCTAGCCAGTATTTACGTAAGTTTCGGAGAAAACCACTGTAAACTCCGAATGGCTAGGCCGACGAGCGCGACCTATGATCGAACCCGGCACCTCACGTCTACCAGCTTTTGAGCGCAGAACCACTCGGCCGCTGGCGGGCCCTCTTATAGAAGAGTTTACCAGAATAATTTATTACGTTACCAGTTACCAGCATTCATGTAAATGTTTTCTGTAATATTACATTTTCTTAAATTGAATGAAATTTTATAACTGCTGCGGGAAAAGATTGGCATTCCCGTGTTCTTGTTACTTTTGCTGTGAAACTAACTTTACAATTACTCATAAAAAATGGCACCTGTGTATAAACTATCTTAGAAAATGATTTTTGTAAACATTTAGAAATATAAAAATGCTTTATGAGGGTAATTTTCACATGTTAACAAAGATTTCATATGCATAACTATGTTTCCTTTCTTTTCTTTAATATAACATTTGTAAATATTATTAAATAATTTTTTTTCTCCATAAAAATGCATTAAAAACTTTATTTTTGAACAAACATCTGTATAGTATACACTTAAGCCATTTTTGCTTCTAGAAATCGACACTAGATGGCAGAACTAAACCTTTTTTTCAATGATTAATAAGTTTTCGAACTCCAGTTTTTACTTTCTTCTAACATATATAAAAGAAGAAAGTATTGGATTCTTGAAAGTTTTCGAACTCCATATTTTGACAGATTTGTAAATTTGTCGAAGAGTTTGAGATACCCTTAACACGATTTGATTGTTTTTAAAAAATGTCTGTCAGTCTGTCTCTGAGTCTCTCAGTGTGTATCACAAACTTTGAAGACGCTGTATCACACGAACCAAACGACGGAATTTAATCAAACTTTGATCTAAAGTGCGCTGGTTAAATTTGGAGATCAATCGCTCAACACGTGGCGCCGTGATATAATTTTTTCCAAAATTTTAACATCACAGTATAGGACAAAATTTCGTATAAATCTACATATTGGGAAATATTTTTAACGCATGATTGCAAAATTAATATGAACTATTCATAACAGTAGAAGTAAACTTGGGAAAAAAAAGTATGGTGCATGTAGAAGCATCGCTCCCAGTCCCACCTTACCTGGCGAGGGGGGAGGGGAATACAACACCGGTAAACTTCCAATATGGATATTATTCGAAAGAACTCGTCAATAGCTTTAAAACAAATGGTAGAAGCATAGATCTGTCATAATTTAAAACAATGTTATCTATTTTTAACGCAAATAATAATAATAATAGTAGTAATAATAATAATAATAATAAAATAAATAAAATAAAATGCATTTCTTCTGATGTTGGCACAAAAGTGACTTTCTTTCGGCATTTGGTGTTATACTTCTCTGAGATAAAAATCGCCTGCATTTATCATCGAAAATAATTTTAATAAATAATAATTTAATAAATAATTTATATTGCTTGAATTTGTATAAGATTATATAGAAGAAAGTTTTGTAGTTGCCACAACATACTAGTTAAGTTTTGCGTTCTACAACCTGTAGTTTAAGATTTTTCAAGGTCACATTAGGGCATGAGCACACGGGGCACTGGCTCAGGGAGGGCCTCCAAATTAGGGTGTCCCAATCCAACTTCAAACGTTGTGAAGTAATAGTATAAAATTTAAGATGATGTATACGTTAATTTAAGATGCAGAATGCGTTAATTTAAATTATTTTAATTCATAAATTAACAATAGAACCTAGGAATCATATATGTACAGTAGGTGATCAGATATTAGAAATTTTCTTTATTTTCACATTTTTTCGGTTTTTCTAAAAAAGTACTGGACGAAATAGCCTAAAACTTCACACATGGAAAGAACATTTAAAAGCTCATTGTTTCCACTATCGATTTATACCAGAGTGCAATTAGGGGACTAACCACAAATTGAAGAAGAGCGAAAATACTTTGGATTACCCTGTATCATTAAAAGCTACAAATAACTTGTAAATTTAATACATTATTACTAGGGGTGGGAATCGATTAAGAGTTTTAACTGGGTTAATCGTAGTTCATTAATCGATTAATCGGATTTTTAATCAGTTTTCATTTTTATTTATATAATTTTATTTCAATGATGAATAAAACTCTCATATTGTATACATATATATTACTCATAAGTTTGACTGATTTTTTTTTTTTTTTTTTTTTTTTTTTTTACAAGAATTTTTGTCTGATCAATTATATCTGTTTCATAACTGAAATTTAAATCAATTTTCAGAGTAATAATTGGTGGCTTTAAGTGTTAATTTTATATAAATATTTTCACTTATTCAATTTGCAGCCCTGGTCCATCTCGATTGTCACTATTTTTGAATGAATTCTCTAAATTCCATATCATTATCATAAAAATCTCAAATTCTTATAAGGTACCTGTACCCAATATGGACACCCTAAGGAAAATGTATTTTTTTCACCCCCGTGTACACGTCATAGGACTTCAAAAATGTATGACCACAATCCCTGGACTGTTGACTATCATTATTGAAATTAGTGACCTTGTAATTATTCTGGTTTAATTTAAATGATAAAAACAAAAAATGTTTATAAGTGTCCATATAAGGAACCACCTGTCCCTATTATGGACATGCATGTCCATATTAGGGACAGATGGCTCCTTATTGACCTACTACACAGGGTATATGGAAGAGCCACTCTTCCAAAGAATTTTAGAGGAGAGGGGATAAAAAAAATTTATCTTAAAATATTGCGGGCTGGGGGGGGGGGGCACAGTAAATATCTTCAGAACATGCACTTTAGAAGGGAGGGGGTAACATTTTCGGTTGTGGCTCTTCGAAGATCCATGCAAAGCACCTCAGTTATAAAAAATATTATGCAATAATATAGTTGCTCTTGCTTAGCTTTATTGCATCTGTCTGCTGAATTTACATCTGTTATTACTCAGTCCTCACAGGATGGACAAATAAAAACTTCTTCCTCGTGGGCGCTAAGTTCCACACAGTCCTCATGGACATATCTGCCGCATTTGATGCATGGCAGCACGTCTGCAACAGCATCAATACTGCATAAGAAGCAGTACCACAGCTCTCCTTTGTTGAGGAAGTGATACCGCTGGTACCTGCGATTTCGCCAACAGATACCCTATTGAGGGGAGGCTTCTTTTGAGATTTTGCAAGGGCTTTTTGGAGGATTTTTTTCTTGGAGGAGGTTTCTTACAGGATTATTCAGATGGCATCTTGTTGAACAAGGATTTTACCCCTTTCATGCCTTTTGAGTTTATCGCTTGGCGACGCTGTGTCTTCTTCCTTCTTACAGTTAGAGTTGATAACACGCTGGTGAAAGAATTTTCTATAGAAAATGATCTCGAAGGTGATGAAGGTGGGTCAATAACAGGAGAAGGTATGTTGTTAACAAGAGCTTCAACATCTGTACTTCCACTCTTAATTCGTAATGTAATGTACGGATACCATAATTCAGATTAAAAATATATATAAACATTTATTTATTATGAATTAGCTAAATAAAATACATTAAACAGATATTTTACAAATTTGTGAATCTGAAGATTCACTTGCTGTACTTCCAATGTAGACATAAGGTGTCCATATTGGGAATCGGGCGTAGTTTTACTAAATCTTGTAATAAATAAACAAAGAAAACATTTTTAAGCAATATATGCAACAGCAATCGAAGATATGTTTTATCAGCTTTCTAAAACACTCCACTTTTCAATAGTTAAAGTAATTTTGCCATATCTAATAAAAATTAAAACCTACCTGTAATTACGATCAGCACACCACGAAATAACAAATTTCCTTCAAAATGGCGAACAGCGCACTTTTTTGCACTTTCCAGGCTAAATTATCTTTTCAACTGCTTTTCTTCACGGACATGTAGCGCTATCTCTCGATCAAATTTGTTATTTTTAAAGATATTAGGGGTGTCCATATTGAGAGCACTGTCCATATTGGGTACAAGTACCTTATTTCAGTTCTTCTTTGTCACTTCGGACTAGAACACAGAATGTTATTTTCTGTTTCTACTTCAATAGTTACTATCAGCAATTCTGAACAGACAATAAACGCTTGAAGATACTGTGAAACTCTGTTGACATTTCCCCCATCAAAGGGATAGTGGAAATCTCAATCCCTTCTTTTTTTTTTTAATCTTTAGCATTTCTATTTTTTTTTAAGCTTCTGGTTTCTGAGAATACTATTACCCTAGCCAACACTTTCTGCAGAAGGCTACAGACAGGTGATGTTGCTCCAGCATGCACATGAAGTGGCATTTTGTTTAATAACTGTCCTCCCCCTTTTCTCTATCAACAAAAGTGCAACAGCTTCTTTTAAGAGGTTTTATTTATATATATATATATTTATTTTATTTTTTACTTTTTTGCTTTTTCTTTATTTGATGGATGTTTCTTAGAATGTTTGTTAGCAAAATATGTGAAAAAATATTTTGTAGGCACAACAATATTTTTTGTTTTAATTCGTAATTTGAAAATTTTAATGGGATTTTGAATATTTTTGATCGAATTAATCGATCCGATTAACTCGATTAAAAAAATTGATCGGGACTAAGCATTGATCGATTAACCGAACCGATTAATCGGCACATCCCTAATTATTACACATACTATGTACAATATTTTTTATGTTTTGATGCGGGAATTGCGCATTTATTTAGGCGGACATATATATGTACTATTATTATTATTATTATTATTGCTAATTGTTTTTGACAAGTTTCTTGCTTATAATTAGAACGGATTTCCATAAAATTTTACAAAAGTTGCTGAAAAATTGACAAAACCGTAAAGAAATATTATTCTCGAACATAAAATTCACACATGTGATATTCGTTGTTTAGTATTATCAGCATTTTCAGTAAATTTTATTTTACTGTGATGCGCGAAAGATAGATAAAGTTTTGTTGCATAAGTTGATACCTAAATATATTAAGCAACTTTTTGAAATTTCACAACAAGCTGCGTATTTAATTTGAAGATCCAATTATTTCAACCACATTGAAAATGCTCTTATTTGTGAAAAACCCCTTATAAGCTTGTGAATTTAACATGTTTTTTAACACTTTCCAACAAGGTTGAAAAGTGTTTATGACTTCGGTTTGTCTGTCTGTCCGTCCGTCTGTCTGTCTGTCTGTCTGTCTGTCTGTCCGCGCTCTAACTCCCGTAAATGTTTTTGGAATTTCTTGAAACTGATATATGTTACTCAAGTTCACTATCGGACGGTCCCTATTGAAAATGGAGTTTATACCTCTACTGGTTTGTGTACAGGGACACCCGAAAATATTTCAAAGCATTGTGTTCTATGAGAGGTATTTCTATAAACCGTAATTTCATACCTTTACAGTAGACATACCTTAATGAAATTGAAATATGTTATTCAAGTTCACTATCGGACGTTCCCTATTGAAAATGGAGTCTATACCTCTACTGGTTTGTGTACAGGGACACCCGAAAGTATGCCAAAGCATTGTGTTCTATGAGAGGTATTTCTATAAACCATATTTTCATACCTTTACTGTAGACATATCTTAATGAAATTAAAATATGTTATTCAAGTTCACTATTGGATGTTTCCTCTATAAAATGGAGGAAATACCACCATCGGTTCATGTACAGAGACACTCAAAAGTATTCCAAAGCATTGCGTTCTAGGAGAGATATTTCTATAAATCAAACTTTAATAACTTTACTAACTTTACTTTAAGTTTTAAGAAATTGAAATATGTTATTTACACGCACAAAAGAATTCTTTGCATAGAATGTAGCATGATTATCATTAGATTTACAGCGTGGCACAAAAATATCCAGTTATATTAAGAGGTATTAATAAAAAATTGCTAGAATTGTACTTTCGTTTACGTTAAGCGTTTTTAACAATTTCTAGCATTTTTTAAGTGTGAATATGATTTCAGTTTTGTGTATCTGCCTGTCCGTCCGTCCGTCCGTCTGCCTGCCTGTCTGTCTGTCGATCTCTAACTCCCGTAAATATTTATGGAATTTCTTAAAACTGATATATGTTATTCAAGTTCACTATCGGATGTTCCCTATTGAAAATGGAATTTATACCTCTACTGGTTTGTGTACAGGAACACCCGAAAGTATTTCAAAGCATTGTGTTCTATGAGAGCTATTTCTATAAACCATATTTTCATACCTTTACTGTCGACATATCTTAATGAAATTGAAATATATTATTCCAATTCCCTACTGGATGTTTCCTGTATAAAATGGAGGAAATATCACCACCGATTTATATACAGGGACACTCAAAAGTATTCCAAAGCATTGCGTTCTATGAGAGATATTTCTATAAATCAAATTTTAATTACTTTCCACGAAGCTTTAGGAAATTGAATTATGTTATTTATCTGCACAAAAAAATGCTTTGCATAGAATATAGCATAATTAGCATTAGATTTACAGGGTGACAGAATAATATCCATTTATATTAAGAGCTATTAATAAAAAATTGCTAAAATATTACTTTCTTTTACATTGAATATTTTTAACACTTTCTAACATTTTTAAGTGTGAATATGATTTCAGTTTGTGTATCTGTCCATCTGTCTGTCTGTCTGTAAGCCCTCGCTCCAACTCCATTAATTATCTATGGAATTTCTCGAAACTGATATATTTTATTGAAGTTCACTATCGGATGTTCCATATTGAAAATGGGGTGAATATCTCTTCTGGTTTGTGTACAGGGACACCCAAAAGCATTCAAAAGCTTTGTGTTCTATGAGTGTTGTTTTTATAAACATTATCCCTATAGAATTTTCTCCATTTAGAATGACATTAATAGGTCCTTTACAACTAGTTTGTTTACAGGGACTATATATATATGCCAATGCATTACGTTTTAGGACAGAATTTTTTGAAAATTATATTTAAAAGTCCTTCTACTGTAAAAATCATAAAAATATTGAAATTTATTGTTAATACTCTAAAATAATCTTTTGTATAGAATATGATATGATTAACTTTCTGATTTACAGGGCTACACTAAAATATTCAGAGAGATCAAAAGCTGTAATTATAATCTAATGGCTGCATTTTTTTTTTTTTTTTTTTTTTTTTTTTGCGTTAAGCCTTTTTAACTCTTTCCAAAATGCCTAAGAGCAATTTTAAAATCAATTAGTCTATCTGTATATTTTTCAGCCCTTCTGTCTGTTGTGTGATAACGTAGGCAAAGAATAATAAAAGTTATTCGATACAACAATTACGTACAGTTGGAAAGTGTTACTAATCAATGCGTACTGCATGATTTTTCTTTCTTGTTATTTATTTACTAAGATTTGTGAGTTCATTGAGGGTTTTTCACAGAAAAAAAAAAAAAAAAAAGAACTTTTGCAACGTGATTGAAATAATTGGATGTTATATGTAAAACCCCTGATGAAATTTCAACTCTGAAAAATACCTAAAATCTAGCTCGTTCTCTTACTGACAATTTGCTTAATTTTTACTTTATTCAAATGAACTGTTGATAAAAGTCGCTCAGTATACCTAGCTTTCATCCTATGCAATAAAACTTTTCTATCTTTTGCGCATACGCAGTAAAATAATATTTAGTGAAAATGCTTATATTTTAACGAATATTACACATGTTTACGAATAATGTTTCTCTAATGTTTTGTCAATTTTTCAGGTAGTTTTGGAAAATTTTACGGAAATCCGTTCTAGTTATAAGCAAAAAACTTGTAAAAAAAAATTAGTAATATATATATATCCGCTTAAATAGTTCCGCAATTCCTTCACCACAACATACAAATATTCTACGCAGTATGTGCAATAATGCATTTCAGCTACAATTAATTTGTAGCTTTTTATGATACAGGGTATTCCAAAGTATTTTTGCTCTTCTTCAATTTATGGTTGATTCCCTAACTGCACTTTGGACTAAATCGATAGTGGAAACAATGAGTATTTGAACGTTCACCCACTGTATATACTTTTTTGAAGGGAGGACAGGGTGAAGGTTTGGAGCAAAATATATTAATTTAAATTATTTCCATTCATAAATTAACAATAGAATCCTGAAAAATTTATGACTGTACATTAAACACTACAAAAAAAAAAAAAAAAAAAAAAAAGAATGAATCATAGATCTAATAATACTTCATTACGACAGTGTGATTCTTTAGCTATCGTACACGTTGAAAGGTATTTTTGCTTGGATTAATTAATTTTTAATCTGTTAACTGAACCTATCAAACTTTAAAAATCGTTAGTCTCCTCGCGGACCGCAGAAAACTACACGGCGGGCCGTTGGTTGGCCACCCCTACTCTAGAAAAAAATAATGTTCGATTAAATTTTGCTCCTAAGTCTTTCTATACTGATGATTCTCATTTAAGCATTAAACCTGTCAAGCCGACAGAGTTACCTATTAATTTAAAAGAAAATGATATAATTGAAAATGAAAGGTTAAAACGTTTTCAACTTAGTACTCAATCTAATAACTGTGCTTCAGAAAATTTAAACGTAGATCACAAGAATTTAACAGTTGATTTTAATTTCACACCTATTAACGTCGATCTAGTCAAAATGTTTATAAGCAACATATTGATAATTTTGATGATTTAGGTACTTTGGATTCGAACCCAGTCGATTAATACTCTTTTTCATCTCATAATCCTAGTTACAAGTCGAGGGAGCATGATTCTTTCGGGAGTGATACTTTAACTCACCAACCAACACCACCCGAGCAGAGCAACCCTTTCACGTTACAACTTCAGATGCATTAAGCTCTACCAGTCACTTAGAAGAAAAACGTGCCAATGAAAGTTGCTAAGTTCAATAAGTTGATTTTCATAGAAATTGGAAAAATTCGATTTCGGATTTCGATCCACGATGTCGCTGAAACTAATATGAATTCATATTCAGAAATTTATGGGTTTTAAATCTTTCTGTTGCTCCACTTTGAAGAAAATAATAGATAGAAATTGAGTTTAAAGTATAATTTTCCAGTTTTCTATGCTATAAATGCAAATAAATCTGTTGTTTAAAACTCCATTTTGCGTTTCGCCAAATTAATAAGTATCAGTTTTTTTTTTTTTTTTTTTTTTTTTTTTTGTTAATATACAGCAAAACTTTTCAGAATGTGTTTATTTACAGTGAATTAGATTTACTTTTGTGCACAGAAGTTAAAATATGCATAATAAACTGTTTTTCAGTGAAATTTCAAATATTAAATTTCTGATTTTGAGCCACGATGTCGCTGAAACTCATATAAACTCGTATTGAAAAATTTATGGGTATTAAATCATTTTGTTGAAAATAATAGATAATCATATGAACAAAATAAAAATTGAGTTTAGATTATGATCGTTTAGTTTTTATGTAATGAATGTAAACAATTTTGTTTCTTAAAACTCCATTTAACATTTCGTCAAATTAGCAAATATTGTAGCTTTTTTTTTTTTTTTTTTTTCCTGTAAATATAAAGAATTTCAGATTGTGTTTATTTAAAGTGGATTACACGTTTCTTTTGTACATTGAAGTATAAATATGTATAATAAGCTGCTTTTCAATGAAATTTCAAAAATTTGATATTGGATTTCGAGTCACGATATTCCGGCCAACTTTTGGTGTCAATCGCTCAACAGGTGGCGCTGCTTATAGAGCAATATTCGCAACTTAAAGGAATGCTGTATCTCAGATTATATTGCATGTAATCAAACAAAACTTGATATGTGAGAAAGCCATTATGATATGTTATGCTGATTCAATTTGGATGCATATCGGTCAGTAGGTGACGTTGTTGCACTACAATTTTCCCCGAGACGGAAAGGCTATATCTCAATTTCTATGGCATAAAAATATGCAAAAGTTAATATGGGAGATAACCATTATTAAAACGCATTTTTTTAAAGATGTTATTTATAGAGAATAAACCTGACTTTCTTTAGATATTAAGACAGTGGCGGATTCAGAACTTGAGTTTTGTGGGGGGCTGAGATTTTTCAAAATGTTATTCTAGACAAATAAAAAATTTGCAATTGCAATATTCAATTGTGAATGTCAGTGTTTTGGGGGGGGCCTTCAGCCCCCTAGCCCCCCCTCTCCTCAAATCCGCCACTGTATTAAGAGTTAGTTTGTTCTAAGATGAAAATCGTCTGCATGCATGGTAGATAATTTTAATAAATAAGTTTTCATAAATTACTTGTACTGGGTGAGTTTTTATAAGAAAAAAATAGAAGAAAGTCTTGATGGTCACGACATAATAGTTTAATATTTTTTCCTTGTTTTAATCAAATTTTAAACTTTTCTCTGTTCGTTAGATAGCAGCACTACTCCGAAATTTCACAAAGGATGTTTCAGAGAAAGCCGTACAGAAGTCACTTTATATTCCTTTTTAGGTGCGAATGCGCCTTATTGCCTTGATGTTTCTCGTACCTAGTTTCATCACCCGATGAAGAGCCGTGTCGTTATTCTGACCTAAAACAACTGTTGTAAACTTTAAAAATGAATAATGTTTACATTCAAAGTCCTTTAAAATTATTATTATCTGAGTTTAATGAGATTAACCGAGAGACGTTTCAAACCAAAAATTACTCAAAATTTAAAAATTGCTAACTTTTAATATATATATATATATATATATATATATATATATATATATTAATTTTTAATGAACAATTTTTAATTCTCAATTCTGTCTGTCTGTTCGCCTGAATGTGTGTCCACGCTCTAACTCCCGTAAATATGCCTAGAATTTCTTGAAACTGATATATGTTATTCAAATTGACAATCGGATGTTTCCTTGGAAAGAGAGTAAATACTGCTAATGGTTTGTGTACAGGGATCCCTGTAAGTATTCCAAAGTATTACTTTCTCTAAGAAGTATTTCCAGAAACCATATTTTAATTCCTTTACTTTACACAAATCTTAATGAAATTGCAATACGTTATTTAAGTTCATTATTTGATATTCCCTTTTGAAAATGAAGTGTCCGCACTCTACCTACCGTAAATATTTATGGAACGTTTTGAAAAGGATATATGTTATTCAAGTTCACTATCGGATGTTCCCTTCTGAAAATGGAGTGAACACCTTTAATGGTTTGTTTACAGGGACACCGAAAAGTTTTCCAAAGCATTGCGTTCTATGAGAGATATTCCTATAAATGAACCATATTTTAACAACTTTATTTTGCATACATCTTAATGAAATTTAAATATGGTATTTATAAGCACAAAAGAATGTTTTCTATAGCATATAATGTGATTAGCTTTAAAATTTGCAGGACCATACAAAAATATTCAGTTACATTAAGGGGCTAATGTATCTCTATGTCTGACTGTCCGTCTGTCTATCTGTCCGTTTGACCGCCTCTGTATGTTATTTAAGTTTTCAATGCTCCCTATTTATAATGCAATTAATAGGCTCTGTAAAACTGGTTTGCTTACATGGACACCTTAAAAATGCTAATGCACTGCTCTTTAAGAGAGATTTTTTAAAATCCCATTTAAATAATTTTCTATGGCAAAATTCCTAATGAAATTCACATTTATTATTAACATGCTAACATAATGTTTGATTTAAAATATGATATGCTTATATTTCAGATTTAAAAAGCTACACTTTAAAATATTCAATTTATTAAGGGCTGCAACTGAAAATTTCTGGAATTGCAATTACGTTTATATTAAACCTTTCTGACTCCCTCGAACAATGTTTAAGAGCAATTATGAATTGAGTTAGTCTACCTGACATTCTCTGCTTCTGCCTGTCTGTTGTGTGATAACGTAAGCAAAGAATGTTGAAGGTTAAACAATGCAGAAATTACGTACAGTTCGAAAGTATAAGTAATAGTGAACTACATGATTTTTTGCTTCTTTTTAAAATTTATATTTCCATTTAAATGTTAGATTGTTCTGAATATAAAACAAATTTTATCGGCAGGCAATGATTACTAGACGTTCTGTAGAAAGCTCTTAAAGAAAGTATAACATCATTCTATTTTATTTGAAACGCACATTGCAATTAAAAGGGAAAAAAAACTAATTCGTAAATTAAATAAATACAGATTAATAAGTTTTAATACAGAATTATTTGAATACAAGGTTTTGTACCCGTTTTTCGGAACGTTAATGTCAAAAGAAATTATGTCTTTTGGGCGTTCAGAAAATTTATGTTCAAATCAGTGCACAACTAGATGGCATAGGTGGACTCTGCTCAATTCCCCATCATATATATGTTCTCATAAATTTCTAGTGCAGGACATTCTCTTAGCATGATTATCATGTAAAGAGAAATGCATTTGACCAACCGCTTGACACGGTGACAGAATGAAATCCCCGCCTAATAGGCTATCCACCGTTCACTTCGATATATTTATCTTATTCTAATCTATTAATTTATTTTAGCAGGGTCAATTCCGTTGTTTAGTTTTCATGATACTCTTTCCAATGCAACAATCCTCAAAATGCATATTTATATGGAAAATTTACAATTTCGCTATGTTAGTAAAGTCTTAAATTACGAATAACTTACGAAATTTTCCTATTAAAATATTTGTAGTCAATCCTGTTCAAACAATTATCATAAATGATAATTTGAAGTTGTCTGATATAGTTATGATTCTCAAAATGAACGTTTATGCTCAATTTTGCCATATTCCGCCATGTTAATAAATTCGTAAATTTCCAATAATTTACAAAATTTTTATATTCGAAAATTCATAATCAATGATATTAATTCCAGTATCCTAAATAATATTTCAAAAGTGGTCTGACATCTTTACGATGAAAATATCCCTCAAAATTGACGTTTATGTAAATTTTCGCCCTCTTCTGTCATGTTAAGAAATTTGAAAATTTCCAATAGCTTGCGAAATTTTCAAAGTAACGAGTTTATAGTTACTGATGTTCATTCCGGCATCAAAACTGATATTTTAAAACTGGTCTGCCATATTTACAGTAAAAATTTTCTGTTAAATGCACGTTTAAGAGAAATTTTGCCCAATTCTTCCACGTTAAGAAAATCGTAAATTTCTATTAACTTACGAAGTTTTTTAATTCGAATGCTATAAATGAATAGGGTTCTTGCTAGTGTCGAAAGTAATATTTTAAAACTGATCTGACTTCTCTGCGACAATTTGTTCTTGAGATATCGTGTACACAGTCTGACATACTAACACACTACGGACTAACAAACTAACAGACTCCCTACAGACGGACACCATACAAATTTTTTCATTTTCGGATTCCTCAAACCTGAAAATGTGTAAAAAAAAGTAAAAAAACCGAGATCGAAAACTTTCACGATTGCCAAAGTTCCCCATACCTATAATATTATGGGGAACTAAAAAATTTTGCAAATTAAAAGATACATACATTATATACATACAATATATACATACAGATATATACATACAATACATACATAAAAATATCAGTGAAAATTTACAAATTGTTCTTAATAACGACAATTCATTCTCTATCTTCATCAGCATAATAAGCTTCAACTAAGATAAATAATTTTTTTATAATATACTGCGAATAATAATATAATTCATTGCAAAGAACGGGCACAACAGCTAGCATACCTATCTTCTATCTATACTAGGAATAAAAATTGCAAATTTCAAAATGCTTCAATTTTCTTCTAAATTCTTTCAAACTTACTGTGCGCCATTAACAGCACAAGGGATAGTTGCAGTTCAAATTTCATCGATTTTGGAAAAAATTTACATTTTAATTGCAAATTAAATTTTATTCTAATACACGTATTTCAATTTCTAATTATGATTAAATTATTTTAATGCATCATTCGAAAGATATTTTAAAGTTCTTTTATATTATCGAAAGTGGAATTCGATATTTCACCAGATTTACACGTTTTGAGGTTTTCTGAATCGGTTTTCTTTTCTATAAGCGGCTTATCGAAATAACAATTAGATATTTTAAAATTAACTAAAATATGAAATTTAGTTGGCAACAGGCAGACGACTGTCTGCGATGAAAAAGGAAATGGTTGTAATCAATTAAGATATCACGTGCTTTATAGTGGGGGGGGGGGGAATTGCAATTTTCAAACTTTTTCAAATTTTCATTTACCTTACATTTAAATGAATACTCGGCTTAGACAGCATATTATAAAGCTACTGTTCAATTTTGATGAAAATATATGAATAAAAAAAAAATTGCATATTTATTGGAAAAAGATTGTTTTCTTTTATATTTTGCAGTATTTTAAATTGAGATATGTCGTTGAAATTTCGTAATATTTGGTTTTAATGCCTGTTAATTCGATTGTGAATATTTTTAAAAGAGTAGAATTATTAGGGAGGGCTTGGGGAGGGGGGAAAGAGGCAAAAATTAGAAAGAAAAAAAAAAGAGTTACAGCGTTTGAAATTGGTATATTTAGATTTTAAGGCAAGGTAAATCGATTGCGGATATTTTCGAGTGTAAAATTATTATTAGCGACGGAAAAGGGGGGGGGGGAGAGCGAAGAGGCAAAGATGTAGATAAGGAACGGGAGTTTCTGAGAAAACAACGGAATACCCAGAACACCTTTATTCTTTAATATTTTGCGAAATTCGAATTCCAATTTTCGCTCATATATCGTACTAAGGATTTTTAACGTTATATAGCCCGGAATTAAGCAAGTTTCGGAGAAAACCATGGATAAGTCGGACACAAATCTTTTTATAAAATTTTTTATATTAGCTTTGTATCTCAGCTTCTAATCAACATAACTTCATAAATAATATATCATTTAAAAAGTTATTTGAATTAGAATTGTATATCTTCCAAATCTCTGTCGCCAGAGGGCGCTTTGATATTTTAATAATTCAATATCTAGAATTCTAATTATGCTTAAATTACTTATAACACATCATTTGAAATATTACGGACTTTTAAACTGATATAAGCCGTTAAATTCCGAACGGGAGTTTCAGAGAAAACCACAAAAAAGCCAGAACACCTTTATTACAATATCTCCAATTGTAATTATGATGCAGGCTTTCGAATTCCGATACTCCGTTCACATTTTGTATTAAGGATTTTTAACACGCAAGTTTCAAAGAAAAACCACGAAAAAATCAGACACAAATTTTGTTATTACAATGCTTATATTATCTTTGTATTTCAGCTTCATTAACATAATTTCATAGGTAAAATATCATTTTAAAAGTCTTTTAAACTGAAATTGAGGAGTACATATTGAAAATCTCTGTCGCCAGAGTGCGCTTTGACATTTTAAAAAATCAATATCTCCAATTCTGATTATCAGTAAATTACTTATAGGGAGAAGATTGGGAGACCGTAGGCCCCACCAGGTTGCGGATTTGTGACGATCAGAATTTTCAAGGTCCTTTATATAGTGAGCGAACAGTTTATTTCAAATCATGAAACGTAAAACGGCGCTTTAGTCGCCACAGAGCGAAAATTTGCTGCAGTTAAAATTTTCAAATCTATTTTCGGTATGAGCGTGGAAGCTGTTGTAAGTTCTCAAACGGGAATAAGGCGCCGCAGGCGCCACTGAGATGGACTTTGCTAAAGTGAGAATTTTCAAAGATCGTAACACGGTAAGCGAACAGCTGTTTCAGATATTGAAACTGGAAGAGGGTGCCGCAGCCGCTACCGAGCGGGAATTTACTACGATTAAATTTTTCATTAAAGCTATTTTCACTATATGTCAATAAGCTGTTGTAAGACCTGAAACGAGAAAAAGACGCCGCAGGCACCACCGAGCGGGAGTTTCGTAAAGTCGGATTTTTCAAGGATCGCGAACCAGCTGGTCGCCGAAGGCGGCTAGTCTATAATAATAAAAGAAGATGCCTGTCTGTCTGTCTGTCTGAGCATCTATACGCTCAGCCCCTACTGAACGCAGAACTACGAAATTTGACATACGGGTGCTCAGAAGCCTGCGCGAGTGCATAGTGAAAAAAGAATTTAAAAATTTTAATTAGTTCAGGAGATATTAATTAAAACGTCGACCAATGTCTAATTAAAAAGCGAGCGGATCGTAATTTCCGCCCTTTAAAGAGAATTCAGCGTATTCCTCAAAAGAGGAAGCAGGGAGAGAAAAATTTCGCGGGATTTTCTAAAGAGATCGCTGCAGAACTTTTTGAGATATTGAAAATACACCTCTACCACGAGAAAGAGCATTTATTACCGATTCTTACGGTACATTTTTTTTTTTTTTTTTTTTTTTTTTTTTTTTTTTTGAAAAATACGGATTTTTTATATTTTTAAAAAAAGTTTTAAAAAGGGTCGAAAATTTCTCTTTTTCTCGATTGTCTTTTTTGAAACGCCCTGTACGACCGAGTAACTGTTCCATTTATTAACAACTGGTATATTTGGAAAGGTCATTTAATCCTCTTTCGAACCATATAAACATTTTTACAAAATACGGATTAGCGATCCACATTTTTAGATTTCACGAAACATCGATTTTTTTAACAAAACATTTCATAACTCAAAATCGTTTAGAGATAAATCCTTTCTTTTTTCTTTGTATATAGATCTCGCTTACACAATTCAATTCCCAAAAGATTGAGAGAAAATTTCAAAAAATGAATGAGTTATAAGTTTTTTAATTTTAGGCATTAAACCATTGAATAAGGCTATCGCCATTCCGTAATGAACTGAATACTGCTTGCTATCTTGATTCATGGGGTGGGTTACCATGGAAACTGACCTTGACAGTGAAGAGAGAATTCGATATCCGCCCAAACGAAGGAAATATTTTACCACTCGGGATCACCTGCTTTTTCTACTAGAAATAAAAATTGCAAATTTCAAAATGCTTCAATTTTCTTCTAAATTTTTTGAAACTTTGTGTGCGCAGTTTACAGCACAGGGGATAGTTGCAGTTCAAATTTCATCGATTTTTCAAAAAAATTACATTTAAATTGCAAATTAAATTTTATTCTAATAAGCGTATTTCAATTTCTAATTATGATTCATTTCTTTTTAATACATCATTCGAAAGATATTTTAAAGTTCTTTTATATTATCGAAAGTTTTCACCAGATTTACACGTTTTGAGGTGTCCCGAATCAGTTTTCTTTTGTATCTCAGCTACTAATTAAGATAATTTCATAAGTAATACATCATTAGAAAACTGTTTTGATTTATTTTTAATACATCATTCGAAAGATATTTTAAAGTTCCTTTGTATTATGGAAAGTTTTCACCAGATTTACACGTGTTGAGGTGTCCTGAATCAGTTTTCTTTTGTATCTTAGCTACTAATTAAAATAATTTCATAAGTAATACATCATTAGAAAACTTTTTTGGTTTGGAATCGAACAGTGGAATACAGAAATTTCTGCCGCCAGATGGCGTTGTAATATTTTAAAATTTCAATATTTCAATTTCTAATTATTATTAAATTATTTTTAATACATCATTCGAAAGATATTTTAAAGTACTTTTATATTATCGAAAGTGGGATTCGAGATTTCACCTTATTTACACGTTTTGAGGTGTCTTGATTAAGTTTTCTTTGGAATCTCAGCTACTATTTAAAATAAAATCACTAGTAATACATCATTTGAAAGGTTTGTTGATTTGGAATTGAACAGTTCTAAAACCGGGATAAGGCGCCGCAGGCGCCACCGAGCGGGACTTTGCTGAAGTCAGAAATTTGAAAGATCATAACATGGTGAGCGAACAGGTTGTTTCAGATATTGAAACTGGAAGAGGGCGCCGCAGGTGCTACCGAGCGAGAGTTTACTGAGATTAAAATTTTCAATTAAGCTATTTTCACTATATGCCACTAAGCTGTTGTAAGACCTGAAACGCAAAAAAGGCGCCGCAAGCGCCACCGAGCGGGAGCTTCGCAAAGTCGGATTTTTCAAGGATCGCGAACCAGCCGGTCGCCGAAGGCGGCTAGTCTATAATAATAAAAGAAAAGGTTTGTCTGTCTGTCTGTCTGCTCTTCTATACGCTCAGCCCCTATTGAACACAGAAGTTGAAAAATTGACATACGGATGCTCAGGAGCCATCCCGAGGAGCTCCTGTAAACAGAATTAAAAAAATTTATTTAGTTTCGGAGATATTAATTAAAAGGTCGACCCATGACGATCGAAAAATGACAAAAAATCCAAAGCTAATTGCTTAAAAAGAGGCATTCTATCAGCAGACGATTTTCACCGCTTTCTGGAACGGAAACAAAACATCTGGAAATCTTTAATGTCACGTGATCTTGAACTGGGGTTAAAAATTGCAAATTTCAAAATATTTCAACTTTTCTTTTTCGCATAAAACACTTAATGTACAACCTATGCAGCACAAAACCAACCTGCAGTTCAAATTTCATCAATTTTCATTAATAAAAAAAGAAGTTACATTTTAATTGCAAATTAAATTTTATTCTAACACGTAATCTAACTTTCAAAAGAGGATAGGAGTTTAAATAGCAACGAAATACATTTGAAGGTACTAAAAAAATACTTTTTCTTTTTCTTTTTACTTCCATTACCCGACTACCGTGGTATATACAGGTTTTGGGGACCTAAAAAATATTTATTTTTCTTTTTACTTCCATTAACCGACTACCGTAGGTAATGGAATTAGAGATTTCACGTGATTTATAAGTTTTAGAATGCCCTGATTAGGTATTCTTTTGTACCTCAGCAACTAATTAAAATAATTTCATAAGTAATACATCATTTGAAAGCTTTGTTGATTTGGAATTGAACAAATGATTACAGAAATTTCTACCGCCAGATTGCGCTGTAATATTTTAAAATTTCAATATTTCAAATTCTAATTATGATTAAATTATTTTTAATACATCATTCGAAAGATATTTTAAAGTACTTTTATATTATCGAAAGTGGGATTCGAGATTTCACCTGGTTTGCACGTTTTGAGGTTTCCTGAATGGGTTTTCTTTTGTATCTCAGCTACTAATTAAAATAATTTCATAAATAATACATCATTTGAAAGCTTTGTTGGTTTGGAATCGAACAGTAGATTACAGAAATTTCTACCGCCAGATGGCGCTGTAATAATTTAAAATTTCAATATTTCAAATTCTAATTATTATTAAAATATTTTTAATACATTATTCGAAAGATATTTTAAAGTACTTTTATATTATCGAAAGTGAAATTCGAGATTTCACACGATTTACACGTTTTGAGGTAACCTGATTAGGTTTTCTTACGTATCTCAGCTACTAATTAAAATAATTTCATAAGTAATGCATCATTTGAAAACTTTGTTGATCTGGAATGGAACAGTAGATTACAGAAATTTCTACCGCCAGATGGCACTGTAGAATTTTAAAATTTTAATATTTCAAATTCTAATTATGATTAAATTAATTTTTAATACATCATTCGAAAGATATTTCAAATTTTTTAGGTTGATTTCTTTAGAAATCGACCTATTGCAATCACTTCGTTTATCTATATACACTAAGCGACAAAAAAAAAAAGCCGCACTTGAATGTTTTCCTTTTCGCCTTCTACAACCGCCAATTTTATCGTTTAAAAAGCAAATTTTCGAATAAATTTTACTATGTTGCCCTCCACATACACTTTAGCTTTGAGTCTAGTGTTAAAAACAAAATGCAATTGCCCGGAAAATTGTAATTTTAGAATTTATTTCAAAAATGGTAAGAATAAGGCAGTTAACGATGACACAAAAAGTATTAATTTTTAAATGAAAATCAAAAAATATTTTATTACGTGAGATGGCAAAATAATTAAATGCTAACGAAATATTGGTAAAATGAATTTTAGCAAAATATAAATTTTTTTGGCCGTTTAAACTGGGAATTTGGCTTTAGGCGGTCATGTTGTTCATCCAAGCAAAATAACCGCAAGTTAAAATGCGAATGTTTAAAAAATCGATTTGTATCATGTTCAGAACTTAAAAAAGATTTTTAAAAAGTGTATAGTAAATTACTTTCTTCAAAAACAATGCGGGAACAATTAAACAAAGCGGGTTAAAGAACGGAAGATCTGCGAAAAAAGCCATTATTAAGGAAAAGAATTAGAAAAAACAATACTTTAGTTGACCAAAATTTAAAAACATTATCAGTTAATTATCAGGTTGAACTGGTTTTCTCTGATGAATCAAGTTTTCTTTATTTCGTGCTGTTGAAAAAAGCTAGAATGAAGACGAAAATGTGCCCGACTTAATGAAAATCGCACTTTTAAAACAGTGACACGTTCTCCGTACATTATGGTACGGAGGTGCATAACTTTTCAAACACTCGGGGAAATTTTTATGCTCAAGGGATCAATTAACTCGAAATAAAACACAATCTGTATAAAAGTGGTGCCTGACCTACTATTTTGGAGGTATCTTAGACATTTCCGTAAACAGCATTTGAAGATAATAAGGCACCTTACTACACGGCGTCTGTGGTAAGTTTATTCACTTCAAATTGTCAAAATTTCTCATACATTCCCATGAGAACCTATAATTCTGTAAGTAATCATACTTTTTTTCACTTTAAGTTAAATACCACAAAGGATATAGTAGAATTTATTCTTTACCAGACATGGAAATGGTCAAAATCGCGATCCGCTCGAAAATGTTTCGTTTATAAAAAGGCGGGGAGAGGGGAGAGGGTTCGAAATTTGCAGCCTATAACTCTGCCAGAACTAGAAAAATTTATTTGTGATATTTGGCACATTGAAATTTCTGAGATTTATATTAAAACACTGTATAAAACTATGCCATTGCGCATTAATGCAGTAATTCCATATAAAGGTGGAATTAACCCAATGCAGAATACATATTTTTAACAAAAAATTGCTTAGATCTAACAAATAAATAGTTTTATTTCATATATTAAAATATAAATTGTTTATTTCATATAATAAATCATAATAGAATGCAAAGTGTATAGTTATTGCATTATGTTCAAAAAGAAAGTTTTATGCAGATTTTTAAAAAATACTTCGTAAAGTGCAATAAAGCGAATTATTAAATCGAAAATATACATAGGTATCATTTCATACCTTTGGTATTATGCAAACAAGACAGTTTTATTTGTTTCAAACATTAATTTTAAAGTTATTACAAATAAAAAAGATATAAGTCATTTTTTCTGCAGTGCGGCTTTTTTTTTGTCGCTTAGTGTATCTATCTATCTATCTATCTATCTATCTATCTATAATGAAAATTTTGTCATCACGATAACTCCCGAAATAATACTCGAAATCGAACCAAATTTGGACAGTGAACTAATCTTATAAATATCTTGGATGAGTTCGTTAACCAAGTTGCTCCGACTTTTTGTTTTCAAGTGGCAGACACTTGAAAATTTCAAACCGACATTGTAAAAAGCATATTTAAAGCAAGATTTGCTTGAATTTTGTTGTAAATACAGGTCACATGAGGGTCTCAATGATGTTTATTAATGAAGTTTATCCGCCATTTTCAATAAAGTGGCAGATATTTTAAGTTAAACGGGACCACTTGAAATCAGGCTACCACTTGAAAATTTAAAATCCCTATAACATCCGAAATAATACTCCAAATCGAACCAAATTTGAACAGTGTCTTAACTTATCTTATAAATATCTTAGATGAGTTTGTTAACCAAGTTGCTTCGCCATTTTGTTTTCAAGTGGAGACCACTTGAAAATTTCAAATTCAAATTGTAAAAAGCGTATTCCGAATTTTTTTTTAATTTTGATGTATACATAGATTACACAAGTGTCTCAAATAACTTTATTAATGAACTTTATCCGCCATTTTTAATAAAGTGGCGAATATCTTAAGTTAAGCGGGACCACTTGAAATTAGGCCACCACTTGAAAATTTAAAACCATGATAACTTCCGAAATAATACTCCAAATGGAACCAAATTTGAACAGTGTCTTAACTTATCTTATAAATATCTTAGATGAGTTTGTTAACCAAATTGCTCCGCCATTTTGTTTTCAAGTGGAGCCAACTTGAAAATTTAAAATTTAAATTGTAAAAAGCGTATTCCGAAATTGTTTGAATTTTGATGTAAATACAGACCACATAAGGATCTCAATGAAGTTTATTAATAAACTATATCCGCCATTTTTAATAAAGTGGCAGATATCTTAAGTTAAGCGGGACCACTTGAAATCAGGCTACCACTTGAAAATTTTAAATCCCTATAACTTCCGAAAGAATACTCCAAATCGAACCAAATTTGAATAGTGTCTTAACTTATCTTATAAATATCTTGGATGAGTTTGTTAACCAACTTGCGACGCCATTTTGTTTTCAAGTGGAGACCACTTGAAAATTTCAAATTCAAATTGTAAAAAGCGTATTGCGAATTTCTTTTAATTTTGATTTATACATAGATTACACAAGTGTCTCAAATAACTTTATTAATGAACTTTATTCGCCATTTTTAATAAAGTGGCGGATATCTTAAGTTAAGCGGGACCACTTGAAATCAAGCTCATACTTGAAAATTTAAAATCACGATAACTTTTGAAATAATACTTCAAATGGAACCAAATTTTCACAGTGATATTATCATATAATTATCTTGAATGTTTTCACTAGGCAACTTGTCCCGACATCTTGTGTCTAAGTTCCAGCCACTTGAAATCACACTGCCACTTGAAAATATGCCATCACGATAACTTTTAAAATACTAAACTGATTCAAATAAAAGCTGGTTAGTGAACTTTTGGTTCAAATATCTAGGATGATGACTTGATCCGCAATTTTATTTTCAAGTGGCGGCCACTTGAAAATTTGTCATTATGGTAACTTTAGTAAAACAGAATCAATTCGCTTCAAGTTTGGATAGTGGATTTATCATTCAAATATCTCAGATAAGTTCGCTAGGCATCTCACTCCACTTTTTTTTACAAGTGGTGCCACCTGAAAATTTCTTATGATTATAATTTTTGAAATTCTGATTTAATTTAAACTAGAACTGGACAATGAACTTATCGTACAAATGTACTGGATGATTTCGATGGGCAAGTTGTTTTGCTATTTTGTTTTACAAGTCGCAGCTACTTAGACTGCCACTTGAAAATTTGCCATAATAATAACTTTTGAAACACGGCACTGATTTAAACCACAGTTGGACAGTAACCTATGCTTCAAATATCTTCGATGTGTTTGCTGGAACTTTAGAAATACTTAATCAATTCAAATCAAAGTTGAAAAATGGATTTATCACTCAAACAACAAAAATTTAGAAAATTCACGTAACTCATGAACCAATCACGTTATTGCGTCCATCTTTGGTATATCGATAAGTATTTTCTCGCCAAAAGTCGCCAAAATTCGCCATAGGGGAAAAGTCGCCAAATTTGTCGCCAAATCCATTACATGCGTTACTGGATCTTTTTAATCCGTTTTTAAGGTAAAATTAGACTATTTTAATGCTAAAACAAACTAGAAATGCAGAAAACTAACATTTTATCAACTTACTAAGCCTCTGAAAGAATTTCTACAAAAAAAAAAAATATCTTCAAATTTGCAACGATATCTTAGATGAGCAACTTTCTCTGCCATTTTTATCGAAGTGGCAGCCACTTAATTTTTCAACACAATGACTTTTGAGATTTTGAATTAATTCGAACTATGTGTGTACAGTAGACATATCTCACAAACGCATTTCATATATTTGTCAACTTAACCCACCATTTTTTTTCCTAGCGCTGGCCACTTGAAAATTTTAAATTCACATAAAAGTTTATTTATGAACCGATTTGCTTAAAACTCCATATGTGCATAACCTACATCAATATTTCTACCAAGTGCATTAATAATTTGTAGCCGCCATTTTGAAACAAAATGACGGCTACTTGATAAGGAAAAAGAAATCAACCTACCCTTCCGAAAAAGCCGGAAGGTCTTGTTTTATATTATAGAAAGTGGGATTCGAGATTTCACCTGATTTACACGTTTTGAGGTTTCCTGAATCGGTTTTCTTTTGTATCTCAGCTACTAATTAAAATAATTTCATAAGTAATACATCATTTGAAAGCTTTGTTGATTTGGATTCGAACAGTAGATTACAGAAATTTCTACCGCCAGATGCCGCTGTAATATTTTAAAATTTCAATATTTCAAATTCTAATTATTATTAAATTATTTTTAATACATCATTCGAAAGATACTTTAAAGTACTTTTATATTATCGAAAGTGGGATTCGAGATTTCACCTGATTTACACGTTTTGAGGTTTCCTGAATGGCTTTTCTTTTGTATCTCAGCTACCAATTAAAATAATTTCATAAGTAATACATCATTTGAAAGCTTTGTTGATTTGGAATCGAACAGTAGATTACAGAAATTTCTACCGCCGGATGGCGCTGTAATAATTTAAAATTTCAATTTTTCAAATTCTAATTATTATTAAATTATTTTTAATACATTATTCGGAAGATATTTTAAAGTTCTTTTATGTTATCGAAAGTGGAATTGGAGATTTCACCTGTTTTACACATTTTAAGGTGTCCTGATTAGATTTTCTTTCGCATCTCAGCTAATTGAGTTAGACCCAGTGGCGGATTTAAGGGGGGGGGGGGGCTAGGGGGCTGAAGCCCCCCCCCCAAAACACTGACATTCATAATTGAATATTGCAATTGCAAATTTTTTATTGGTCTAAAATAGCACTTTGAAAATCTTAGCCCCCCCCAAAAGTCAAGTTCTGGATCCGCCACTGGTTAGACCTTTCAAAATTGGTATATGTTGGTAAATTATGAGAGGCTGGAAGGGTGGGGAAGGAATAGGCGCACGCAGCGCGCACGGGACTGAGCTGCCGAAGGCAATGGGGACCCGGTCCGACTTTTTACCCGAAGAGAAATGATTTTTTTAATTTTCTTTTCTTAAGAATAAAAGTTTGATTTCAGAAGGAATATGTGCGCGTACCGCAAGTATATCTTCACGCGTGCGCGCGCAGCGCGCATGTGTTTGGGACCCGGTGCGTTTTTTTACCCGATGCTAAATGATTTTTTTTCCCCTCTTAATAATAAGAGTTTGAGTTGAGAAGGAATATGCGTGCATAGCGCACGTATATCCTCAAAGGTGGGCGCTCAGCGCGCATGGGTCTGCCCTGCCGAAGGCAGTTGGGGAACCTGTGTGAGTTTTTACCGGATGCTAAATGATATTTTTTGTAATTCCTTTTCTGAGTTATAGCATGGTTTATGAGTTATAGTTTATGAGTAATATTATAAGTGAGTATAATATAATATTATAAGTGAATATAATATTATAAGTGAGTATAATATAATATTATGAGTAATATTATAAGTTTATGAGTAATAGCATGAAATTTTGAGAAATCATTAGGATGGTGAAGGAATATGCGCGCAGCGCACGGGTCTATACTGTCGAAGGCTGTGGAGACCCTGTGTAAGTTTTTACCCGATCACAAATGTCTTTTTGTTTCTTTTAACTTTTTTTCTTAAAAGTAATGTTAATAAGTGATAATATGCAATTTTGAGAATTCATTCATTATAGCGAATCATTTAAAAATACTGACCCGCTAGCGGGCGAAGGTAGAAGGGACCCGGTGTGAGTTTTTACCCGATCAGAAAATATTTTTTTTTAATTCCTTTTCTGAAGAATAAAAGGTAAATAACATGGTATTTTGAAAAATCATAAGGGTGGTGAAAGAATACACGCGCGCAGCGCTCATATATATACATTCGTTCGCGCGCACCGCGCGAAGGCACTACGCTGCTGACGCTGCCTTCGGTCTATGCTGCCGAAGGCATTGGGGACCCGGTGTGACATTTTTCCCGATCAGAATTTTTTTTTAGTTCCCCATCATACTGTAGGTATGGGGAACTTGGGTAATCGTGAAAATTTTCGACCTCGGTTTTTTGACTTTTTTACACGTTTTCAGGTGTGAGGAATCCGAAAATGACAAAATTTGTATGGTGTCTGTCTGTAGGGTGTCTGTTAGTGTGTCAGTGTGTCAGTCCGTTAGTGTGTCAGTGTGTTAGTCCGTTAGTTTTTTAGACTGTTAACACGATATCTCACGAACAAATGATCGCAGAGAGGTCAGATCAGTTTTAAAATATTACTTTCGATACTGGCAAGAACCCTATTCTTTTGCAACATTCGAATTGAAAAACTTCGTAAGTTATGAGAAATTTACGATTTTCTTAACATGGGAGAATAGGACAAAAATTCACTTAAACGTGCATTAAATGGAAACTATTTACTGTAAAAATGTCAGACCAGTTTTAAAATATGAGGTTTGATGCCGGAATGAACATCAGTAACTATAAATATGCTACTTTGAAAATTTCGCAATTTATTGGAAATTTACGAATTTCTTAACATGGCAGTATAGGGCAAAATTTCACATAAACGTCAATTTTGAGAGATATTTTCATCGTAAAGATGTCAGACTACTTTTGAAATATTATTTAGAACACTGGCATGAATACTAATGACTATGAATTTTCCAATTTAAAAATTTCGTAAGTTATTGGAAAATTACGAATTTCTTAACATGGCAGCATAGAGCCAAATTTCACATAAACGTCAATCTTGAGGGATATTTTCATCGTAAAGATGTCAAGCCACTTTCGAAATATTATATAGGATACTGGCATGAATATCATTGACTATGATTTTTCCAATTTAAAAAATTCGTAAGTTATTTGGAATATACGATTTACTTAACATGTCAGAATAAGGCAAAATTGAGCATAAATTTCCATTTTGAGGATCATAAATACATTAGACAACTTCAAAATTACATTTATGATATTTGTTTGAACATGATTGAATACAAATATTCTAATAGGAAAATTTCGTAAATCATTCGTAATTTACGATTTTATCAACATAGCGACATTGTAAATTTTTCATACAAATATGAATTTTCAGGATTATTGCATTGGAAATGGTAGCATGAAAACTAAACAACGGAATTGACCCTGATAAAATAAATTAATAGATTAGAATAAGATATATATATCGAAGTTAACGGTGGATAGCCTATTAGGCGGGGCTTTCATTCTGTCACTATATCAAGCTTTGGTCAAATTCATTTATTTTAGCATGATTATAATATGTCTCGCACTAGAAATTTATGAGAACATAAATATGATGGGGTCCACCTATGCCAACTAGTTTCTCTTTTTTTATCACATGATAAAAATTAATGCAATTTTGAAAATTTATTAATTATTGTGATTCCTTTAAAAATAGTGACCAGCGAAGCGGGCGTAGCCTGCTAGTTTATAAATATTATGATGTCTTTTATTATTATTGTTTTATTTAAGAAATTAATTTTATTACAATTACTCTTATTCAATTGTTTATTTCTGATGAACTGTTTGTTTGAAATAGGTATCAATACATAGGTTTTTAAGTATTTTAGTTACCGTCTATTTCATTTAAAAATAATGGCTGAAGTGCAAAAAGTGTGATTTTATTTGAGTTTATATGTTAATTAAATTTAAGTTTCTAGGGTATAATTTTATTGGTTACATTATTTACATTAAAAAAATGGGTTCTTACTAGAACTATCGAAATTATTGTTGTCGATTGTATAACAATGCATATAATTAGCATTACAGAAGTATACTTTAACAACAACAATATATATATATATAGTACGAAAACAATTGTATTCGGAAGCAAACGGAAAATAAAAGTAGAATTTAGTGCGTATTTAGTTTCAAAATAAATATACTTTAAAAACTAGTATGTTGTGGCCACCACAAGACTTTCTTCTATATTTTCCTATACAAATTCACTCCGTAAACAATATTAGAAGAAAAAAAATTACTATTTTTTTTTCCAAATTAACTGCTACTATTATCAATAATTCGTATCCCCAAATCTAATTAGCACCAGTTTATGTCAGGGGCCAACTAAATACCAAGTTTGGTTAAATTTCGTTTAAAAAAAAAAAATTACTTTTTCTTTGTTTTTTTTTTTCGTTAAAAATAAAAAAAATCGATAACTTTGTTTTAAATTATGACAGATCGATGGTTCAACCATTCGTTTTAAAGGTATTGTCGAGACCTTTCGAAAGATACCCATCTTGAAAATTTACTCCCCTCGAGGGGGACTTCACCCCCAGGGGGGTGGCGAGGCTCCTTCCCATACAAAGAATTTTCCCAGTTGACTATCTCTATTATAAATAATTCTTGTAAATTTCATAATGATTACTAAAAAATAATGCTCTTTATGCATATTTATACAAAATTTTGTTCTATATCACCATGTTAAAAATTTAGAAAAAGCGGGATGGCAATGCAACCTGTAAGACAATTTTTACCAAAAGTTGATAGGCACTAATTTATGTCAAGGTGCAACTACATACCAATTTGAATGAAATACTGTGCAGTAGTTCCTGAAAAACAGTTGCCAGAAAATTTTGTCACACACAGAGAGACAGGCAGACAGACAATTTCTGAAAATGGTTGAATCGTGTTCTACAGCTCTCAAAACGTGTAAATCCATCAAAAACCCGAGGTCGAAAATTTTTACGAATCCAATACTTTCTTTTATTGAATATAGAAGAAAGTAATAAAAGTTATTTAGTTGCATAAGTAATTGGCATTCTACTTAAGGGGACTTGATATCTTTAATGCACCATTAAATTAGGTTTCATATAGAAGCTTACATTTCTGATTATAAATTATATCATGTTAAAAAAAAAAAAAAAAATGTACATTCAAGACGCATTTCTTATGGTTTCTGATATGCAATTACAGATTTAGTTTCATTAAATCTGAGTTTGCATTTTTTCATAAATTCATGATCTTCAAAAAGCTATAAATTGTACACATTTAAGAAAAGACTTAATAATTTTTTGGGATGTTTAATAGAAACCGCTTTAAAGAATTAGGAATGAGTGTTGAAATTTAGTAATTAGTTTTTGTGGGAAAAAAAATAAAAAAGTGCCCCTCTATGTAAAAATTTTGAGGATTTAAAAAAAAAAAAAAAAAAAAAAAATCATAATTTTTGTTTTAATTTTATTTTAAATATTTTCGCTTTTAAAGATATTGAAAACCCATCCCTGATTATATATATTATATATATCTATGTATATATACAGTCTCTTTCAAAATATCTGCAGAAATTTAAGCATTTTAAAGATCACGAAATCATGAAAAAATGCAAATTGGGAAAACTCAATTTAAAATTTAAAATCTCTAAAAAAAAAAAAAAGAAATTTTATTACCATAACAACGCAAAGGTGCCAAGTCCCTTTAAAATGCATATAACTTTCATAGTAAAAAATAAGTTTTTATATAATTTTCTTTTTACAGATAGTTTTGAAACATTTTAATTCTTTTTCAATAGAAAAAAATAAAAATTAATCTATTGTAAAATTTTAAACATAAAATTTAAAAGCATTTAAGCAGTTTTTATGATAATGCTACTGCATATCTTTTTTTGCTTGTAAAAAATTATGTGCAATTATTTTTAGGGGAATACTGTATTTTTCAACTCTGCATACATCTATCTTTCACACGAAAAAAAAGTAATTTCTTTGTTACCAGACATGGCAAACGAAACTCATTTTCTAAGCATAATTTGTTCCGGACTAATACTATTAATTGTATGTGGCTTATAAACATTTGTACCAGGTTTCAGGACAATCGGATGATTTCCGTGACTGATGTCGCATTAAGTACATTATACGTATACAGACACGCACAGGCACCAAAAACATTTCGAGTTCGAGTAGAGAGATCTCCACTGAAGTTTCAGCAATTAGTAAAAAGTTAAACTGTTTGTTTACCTTACAGTTTATTCGTTAAACTGTTCATTTTATTTTCGATATTAAAGGTAGCTATTTGATTCCTACACCTTTTTATTTATTTATTTATTTTTTAAGTAGGACAGAAAAACTTTTATTGATGTAATAATGGGTTATTGCTTGCTAGCGCTTTAAACCTATTGCCAACAAAAGCGTTTATCTTGAAAAAAAAAAAAAAAAAAGAATGAAAGAAACTAAAAACACATTCTCCTATGAATAAATCGTAATAAAATGCATACATACAAATGAAAGCAATTAGGAAATTGCCCCATTTTCAATACATAGATTAGCAAAAAGTCATATGCTTCGTATAACAATCATTCGAATTTCAGAAATGGTATTTTTGATGAAAAGCCCTGATGAAACTCTTTCAAACATTAACAAAAATGATATTTCCACATGTTTACATCATTAGAGATAAAACGTTTTTCAAATCGTCTACTACCAAAAGATTTACAACCTCAATTAAAATATTTTTTTTCATTAAATCGATTACAATTTAAAAGAGAAATGCTGAATAAATCAAAACCATTTCGTGCATCGAAAATAAGTATTATTACTTTAAAAGTCATTATGTAAAAGTGATTATTATATAATGGAATTGAAGCGTAGTAGAAAAGAGCGCAACACTGCCCGTTCCAGGCACAAATTGTTGCTATATAGAAATAGCAAAAATATGTTTTATGAGAAGGATCATTGTCGCAGTTTGAGAAAAGCATGAAATGTTCGTCACATTTTTAAGTGCATGGACCAGGCAAGCTATATGAAATAATTTTGTTATTGTAAACGCTCCATACATTAACTGTTGCTTATGACTTTGAAATAACTTGATTTGTCTGCGAATTAACTTACAGATGAATAGGAAATAATAAACAAATTGCATTATAGTGTTTTGAAGTTAGATCTAGGCTTCTATGGTATAGATATGTATATGCTATGCGAGATAACATTGTGATTATCCATATCTCAATATTTCCTCTAGAATATTAGACTCTGAATTAATCAGTTTGAAAATATCGAATACTGAATTATAAGTAAATTACGTTAATACTTCGTTGAAATAGGATCCATGGATTTGTGACATTGATATGTATCCCATGATTGCAGTAACTATTCAGAAGAGTGACTAAATAGCGCTCTATTACGAAATTTTACTTTAATTAAATGTCAGCATTAAATTTATTAATTTAAAATCCATACAATATGCGTACATATATAAACTGAACACAGCCTCGAATATTGAAAAAAAAAAAAAAATGCTATGCCTGCAAGAATTGATATCAAGAAAATTTTAATCAAATTATTTTTGTATAACATATTCTTACATCTAGAACACAATATATGATTTAGAGTTAAAGTACAAGAATTGCTGTTTTAAATTATTAATACTATATTTACAATTCCATTCAGGATATTTCTTTTACTTTTTTTTTTTTTTTTAATCTTACAATTACAGGAGAAACTTCAAGGATAAATTCCGTTTTGTGATTTCATTAAAATTTACTATGCAAAAGAAAGATGCTTTAAAGTTCAAATTTTAATTAAATTACCTATGTTATTACTGTCATTTTCTCTCTCTCTCTCTCTTTGTGTTGTAATTAAAAATGTATAGACAAACTTACATATATATTTTAAAAAACGCAGATTAGAGAACACATGTACTTTCACAAACTTTTGTTTAAGAAAATAAAAGTTTGTTATGTGTGACACTTAAAAGAGTAAAAACAAGTGTCTATTTTTTTACTGTATGTTATACAAAAATGCTCCATAAACATTTTGTTCCTATAAACTAATTACAAAACATAAAATTAAGAGTATGAAAGCTACACAAATTGTAATTCTTGGGCTTTCCGAAACCATTTTTTCAAAGTACTTTAATCATACTGAACATTTTATTTTAGATTCTTTTTTGAAAATAATAAATAAGTATATAATATTAAGACCAGATATTCGAATAGCAAGTGCTCTTGAAGATTATCTTACAAAATATTCAAAAAAATTCGACAGAGTTTTTTTTCGTTTTGCTAATGAACCCTGTCTGCTTGATAACGGCACTCCTAAAGGCATATGTGGATTATTAAATCAATCCAAAATTGACATCTATGCACAAGAATTTCATATGAACGAGAAAATGATGCAGTTTCTGCACTACACTTACCCTTTTAAATTTATTTCTTATACGTTCATGACTCAGAAACCAGAATACAAGCCGCAGATATTCGGCATTTTTAAAACATTTTCTTCGCGGATTTGGATAGCTATCATACTAGTTTTGATTATTATATCTTTTGTGCATTACTTTCTAAAACGGAAATATCCTCTCGATAAAATTATGCTTCACGTTTTAGCGATATTTGTGAGGCAAAATTCGGTTTTAAGGTCTTCGTCATTGGCAGAAAATTTGCTCGTTTACTCTTGGGTTGTTGGGGCGATGTTCCTTTGCCTCGCTTACGATTCCGTGTTTTTGTCGTTTCTGGCCATTCCTCCTGTCAATACAGTCAAAGACGTATCACAGTTAGCGACAGCAGTTTCAAAGGGAGAATATCATTGTGCAGAAGATTCTTTTCCTGGAAGGGTCAAACATTACCCTTTGCTCTTAGGTTCTAATCGTCAGGAATTGAGAATAATCGGAAAAGACGTCGAGAAGAGTAACATAACACAAAATGAGATAAATTTATTAAAAGTCTACGGAAGAAGTAATAAAAATCTTGCTTTCGTGGCACAGACAAGTGTGATTGAGGTTCACAATGAAGGTTCAAAATTCACGTCGGAAGATCATTTCTTGGAATCTCTCAGTGCATTTATAATGCGGAAGAACTTTTGTTGTAAAATGCTAATAGAAACTTTCGTACATAAACTTATGGCTTCAGGACTCTATTTTAAGTACCAGAGTGATGCCAAATTTTTCTTTCATTTGTCATTTCGAGGAGACATTTTAGAAAAGGATATCGGTAAACGGAAATTAACACTCATAGATGTTGCTCCTGCCTTTATTATTTTATTGTCAGGCTACTTTGTTTCATTTTTAGTTTTTCTTGGGGAAATATATTTAGGTCATAAGAAGAAAATGAAAGTTTTTAGGAAAAATAAGAAAATTAAAAAGATAATAATGAATGATATACAATCTGCTTAACAAACATTTTGTAAACTATTTCGCTGTTATGTCATTCTTTGATTATCGGGTGTCATTCTTCGAAATTTATAAGTTTATTTGGAATTAAGTTAGCAGTTCTGCATGTTCTCTTAAAAGGAAATAACGCTTTTAAACACAGCGTTTTTTTTTTCCGTTACTTCATTTGGTGTTTTAAATTTTCTGATTCTTTGTGTAGCATTTCAAACAAAATCTTTTAAGTCCGAATCACTCATATCAAATGTTAATCCGTATGCAAAAATTTCAATTTTTGCTATAAAATGAAAGTGAAATTCTGATTTAATTATTTGCCTATGACTAGATTTATTCAGCGTCAAAATTAATTCCAAATTAACTCATACATGACGATTGGAACATAAATATAAAATATTGCACATAATGCATAAAAATTCTTAAATTACTAGAACAAAATTTTTAGATAATGAAGGTTAAATAATACATAATAAACCTTTATATACCCGTTATATACACCCATTTTTGACATGATAACCTATGTAACTTTTAGTTGTATAAAAATTCAGTTTGATTAATGTTTTAGTAAAACTATTTCAGATTTACCTTATTTATAGATGGTTGCATGCATCAGTTGTATATTAGACAGTAAATTGAGTTCAAATCTTTCAAGTCATTTGTATTGAAAATATTTTTTCTGAATTACGGATAAGCTAAAAAAATAGAGCTGACATGAAAAAACTGGCAGCATTTCTGGAATTAGTGACCCAAATGGTCAAAACTGTTAGGCACCAAAACCACGTTTCACCAGTGTTATTTGCTTGCGGTTCAAATTATTGAGCGTCAAAATGTGATCTAAATTAACTCGTACATTATGAGTGCAATTTTTAGTTAAATAAAAATTCTGCCTGGATAGAATTTTTGAAACTGTTTGTGATTTACCTTATTTATCGATAATCAGTTGTATATTAGACAGAGTATTTAATTCAATTCCGATAGATTGGAGTGGAAGACAATTTTTTTTTACCAACTACGTGAAAAATACCCGAGCCGGGAATCAAACCTAGGCCTACCGCTTAACGCGCGGATGCTCTAACCACTGAGCTGTCCTGGCTGATAACCAAACCGGCATTTCTCACATAATATACCTTGGAATATACGTCACCGAGTCCGCATTACAGCAGTTATATCAAGTGACAAATTTGAACATGGCACAACTCCAATAGGCCACGAAATTCTGATTTAAAATTATTTAATTTCTAAATATTTAATTCAAATCTATAAAGTCATTTGTATTGAAAATCTTTTTTTTTTTTTTTTTTTTTTTTTTTTTTATGAATCGCCTACAGGGTATTACTACGTTTCGATGCTTGCTATATCATATTTCGGTGAACAGCATTCAGAATTGAAATTAATTAAGGTGTTTCCAGCAGAAAATTTTAGCGGAAAAATTGTAGATTTTCTCATTCCTCTGTTAAAAAAAAATTACTATTACTTTCTTTTAATTATATGTCGTCATCGATTAAATTTATAAAATGTTAAAAATGGGTTCATTTTGTAACTTTTTTTTTCTCTTTTTCTCACGAAATTAAGACCTGCTAACTATCGCGTTAAAAAGAATTGCTACACCTCTTAACCTAAACTAATGTTTCAACAATATGTACATAAGAAAAAAAAGCATGTATTTATTATTGTTGAATAGGCTAAGAAACTGGTCAATCCATTCAAAATATTATAAATTAATTTTCTCATTCGACGAGTAAAAAAAAAAAAAAAAAAAAAAAACTCTTTATGCAATGCTAAAGTTCTTAGTCAAGTTATTTAGATGCATTGGTGGTAAATACATTTGTGTATCTTTAAGTTTAAACGCTAAATATTGTACAAGCTACCGTTTTCTCGTCAAAAAAATTCGGTGCCCTTTTTCTTGCACGAAAGATAAACGTTTCTGTACATATTTTGAATTTCTAGATTTGTATTTGCGATTAAATAAATTTGTATTTGCACACACAAGAAAATAAAATTGCTTTATATATGCATTATCTCCTGTTTTTCAAAGACGTTACTGTTTTCTTGTCAAAAAAATTCGGTGTCTTTTTCTTGCACGAAAGATAGACGTTTCTGTACAAGTTTTGAATTTCTAGATTTGTATTTGCGATTAAATAAATTTGCATTTGCACAAAAAAAAAAAAAAAAAAAACTGCTTTATATCTGCATTATCTCCTGTTTTTCAAAGAAGTTACTGTTTTCTAGTCAAAAAAAATCGGTATCTTTTTCTTGCACGAAAGATACACGTTTCTGTACATGTTTTGAATTTCTAGATTTAAATTTGCGATTAAATAAATTTGTATTTGCACACACACACAAAAAAAAAAAAATCTGCTTTATATCTGCATTATCTCCTGTTTTTCAAAGAAGCTACTGTTTTCTCGTTAAAAAAATTCGGTATATTTTTCTTGCACGAAAGATAAACATTTCTGTACATGTTTTTGAATTTATAGATTTGTATTTGCACACACACACACACACACAAAAAAAAAAAAAATTTAAACTTAAAAAAAAAAAAAAATCTGCTGCATATATGAATTATTTCCTGTTTTTCAAAGGAAACTTCAAACTGTAAGTTTCTTTACAATTGTTTTCAGCTTATTTAGTCATTGAAAATATATGTCACATATTTCTTTTAAAAAATAGTGGTGATGATAAATCTAATTAAAAAATTAGAAAGAATAGCAGATACGCATACGTGTTGTTTAATTGCAAATATTTAGTGACTGCACATGGGCAAAGTTGAGCATTTACTTCATATTTGAACACAGATATTGGTGTTTTGAAGTTTAGATAAACACACTGAGCACAAATAAACAGACCAAATTACTATATTTATATATACATATATATAATTATGCATAGTATTTCTTTCTGTCAAATCAAAACTAACCAGCATATATACGCTTAACGACAATCTGTCTAAACAAAAGTTTCATAAGTCTACAGCGGCAATATCCATTGGCAAAATTGTGTACCTACTATATTAAAAAATACTACTTTGCAAGTGTACAAAACTGCGTATTTAATATTCGAAGTTCCAACAGGTGATTTAGCATGAATACATCACTTTCAATATGTGAAAAAATATGCATTGAAGACTTAAAAAGAAGAAATTATCAAATGAAATGCTATAATCTATAATAAATAATGTGCATAACTGTGAACAGAATTATGTACTGTATTCAAAAATTCTACTTTGCAGGTATACAAAACTGCATACTTAATCTTTAAAGTTCCAAAAGGAGTGACAGATTTAGCATGGATATATCACTTTCAATATGTGTAAATCGACTCAGTGAAGAGTTAAAAAGAAACAATTATGAATTGACTTACCGTTAAAATGAAATGCTATTATCTGTCATAAATAATGTACAAAATTGTGTACTGTACTCAAAAATACTATTTTACAAGTGTACAAAACTGCATACTTAATTTTCAGAGTTCCAACAGGAGTGAATGTTTTAGTATGGATATATCACTTTCAATGTGTATAAAAAGACACAGTGAAAAGTTAAAACGAATTGATGTTAAAATGATATACCGTTAAAATGAAATGCTATAATTTGTAATAAATGAAATTTTTAAGCAAAATGGTTCAGTGGGATAATTTTGGTTACATTTCTTCGATGTTCTTTACTGAAATATTTTAATACACGGTCAAGAATAAGATTATCATTTAAGATATAGATACAGGATTATTTGGATCTTTTAAATATGGTTTAACTCATTTCTTCAATGAGAAAGCTGGACTGAAAGTAACAGAGCAGAAAAATTGAAAAACTCTTACAACCCCACTAATAAATCTAAAATTGTAGTATTTTTAAGCTTAACAATTTATGACAATCGATTTATTTCTAAAACATTTTTAAAATATATCGAATTATCATTAAATTGCCTGTTCTAAATTCAATTATGTCAGAATTCATAAAACGAGAAATTAAAAAAAAAAAAAAAAAAAAAAAAAAAAAATCCTGAAAAGAGGACTGCACTTAAGTTTTTCCAATTTTCTAAAAGAAGTTTTCTGAAAATCTAGTACATGCACGAAAATTTTCAAACTTTTTAATACTACAGACATATGCATTCTATTTGCTATATGCGGATGCATTGTCAGAGTAAGATAAAAATAAAAAGAGACTTACAACATATTACTTATGTAAAAACATTACTTCGACTGAAAAGAAATACTAAACGAAAAAAGAGCCGCAATGTTATAGTATATAAAAAGCTAAATCTTATATCGATCTTACATCGATGGAATAACTCCCTTCTTCATCCAGGTACATTGCGGTTTTCTTGAATTGTGAAAATAAAGGCATATCCGGGATTATTTCAGTGGGTGTTAGCATTGTAATCTTATAACAGTGCATAATAATTGAGAATTAAAAAAAAAAAAAAAAATAGTGCAGATGTTTTTGAACTAAATCATTATAATGCTAAATAAATAGCTGAATTGGTATCACTTACGCGATTGTCACTTGCGCGAAATGGTGGAAATTTCCCATTTGCACGACCAGAAATTGCAAGACCGGGTGTGAAGGTTTTTTTTTACCCTTATCTTGACTTGATAACGACATGTGAATTCATAGAAATAGTATTTGTATTTGTATAAAAATATGTTGATTTCCTTTCTGACTTACCTTACAATCTATAATTCCACCGCTCTAAAAAAAAAAAAAAAAAAAAAAAAAAAAAACGAGATCTGATACTATTCTTGATGATTCTTATGTAAAATGGCCTCCTGAATTCGAATATGATTCCCTTTTTGCCCAGTCATGCACCGTTTCTAGATGCACCCCCCCCCCTCAATTTCTTTCCCTGTTCGATAATTTTATAACCATGAATTTAATTTGAAGAATAAGAAATAATTAATTTAACACCTAAAAACAAAAAAATATAAAGTTTAGAAAATAACATTCATAACAGATTAAAAAAATATAAGATATGTAATGCATAATTTCAGTGGCAAATCCCCCCCAAATTTTTTCCCTTGTCGCAAATGTCCATGTTTTAGAATTTTTCAACTCTATAGTCAATCAGCAAATATTTAACGATTAAAATATTCCTCCCCCCCCCCCTCCAAAAAACCAAATTTATACCCATAAAATCACCGGAAAATGATACAAATAAGGAGCCATTCTTAAAAAACGGTGGGTGATAGGGCAAAATGGGCGTCCTATTCGGATTCAGGAGGTCATTTTACGTAAGAATATGCTGAAATGATATCAGAGGCAATTTTCCTGCCGATTACTGTTCTTAACGTATATATAAGAGGGTGTAATTATTACGCTTTACTTTAGTATCTTTCCCGCGACTCATTTAAGAGGAGAAAGAAGTAAAACATTTTTTCAAATTGATTTAAAAAATAATCAGGCATTTAAGAGTTAATATAAATAAATAATGGTGTACGAACGTACTACTCTTGGTTTTTTACTTTGTTCTTCTTCTACATTTTTATTCTTGTGTTTTGTTCACCTGTTCTAGATTAGTGATTGTGGCGAAGAAGGTAGAAGTAAATGTCTACAGTAAATTAAAAACATATACAGCAGGATCTTGATTATCCAACTCACGTTTAACCGGAGTTCCCCGTTAACCGGCTACGGCTTCCTCAGCCTTTCAGCGTCTATTATCCAACACCTATTTAAACAAGATTTTCTGTTAAATAAAATTCTTTTTTTCTTTTCTTTGATATTCCTTGTGTTAGCAAGCGTTCTTTCTGAAAACTACGAGTACAGATAAATATTTTGGTTCCTCTTTCTTAGAATTCCTTGGAAATTATTATTATTTATTTATTTATTTATTCATTTTTGAGCTCCCGCCATTTCTTGTGTACACCAAATCACGCCACATGAAGCTTCCATTTAAATCATTGCAAACTTTTTAAAAATAATTTTTCATGCATAATTTGAATTTAGATATTTATTCAGCTGGTTAAATAGTCATAATAGTAGTTCTGTGAAGATGCTACATATTAAACAAGATGATTGTTGAAAAATTCTCTATTACCCAGAAATTTCGATTATCCGATGTAGGTTCGGTCCCAATAACGTCGCAGATAATCGAGGTTCTACTGTATTTTTAAAAACTGGCTGTTGAATTGTGCGGATGTCTGATTCTCGTTCTCGTTTAAGGTGTTTTACGGATTATAATGTACCGCGCAAACAGGAAGAGATATCGAGCAAATGGTAATTTTTCCCCACTTCATGCAAATGGGAATTGCGCATTATGGGAAGATATCAAATAGCTAAAATTTATAGCTAATCTTTTTTCTAACCTTTTTTGCATTTGATAATACTTTTAAACAGGTATTGCACGTAATTTAATTACATTCAATTAAAACATACCGTAATATAATGTCATTCATACTGCACATAATTTATTCACTTTTACTTAAAGCATCAGCGTTGTTTACATTTTAGTAATATGGTCTCTGCAATGCTTGTTGATTGTTCTGTTTTATAAAAAAGCAAATGTATAACTAATTATGTAACTCACCAGGTTTGTAACTCACAATGAATGTTTAATGCTTACCATATCTATATGTGTATCGTGTGTATTTTTGTCATGTGTAATGAATAGCTGTAATTAAATATGCATTATATCAATTTTCAGTTTTGTCATCTTTTCTACAAGCAAAATCATCACAATGAGAAATTTAAGAAACATACTATACACACAGATACTCAGCCATATGTTTAAAAAATGTCTCCCCGTTTTCCCGTACTATACTTTACAACGAGGCATTTGCAACTATTCTAAATAGAAGTACATTTCCTGGAGGTGTTGGATAGATTTTCTAATTTTATACTGAAAACATTCATATATATACATATATATATATATACGGGGCGCGAAATTTGCACTCGCCAGCTCGCCATTGGCGAGTAGAAATTTTACTGTGGCGAGTAAAATTTCGGTTTAAATGTAGATAGAATTCTTACAGTATACGGTGCTACAAAAAGAAAAAAAAATTAAAAACGTAAAATCATGCTGTCTTAGGTAAGGTGACCAGACATCCTCTTTTTAAGAGGACAGTCTACTTTTTCAACGCTCTGCCCTCTTGAACGAAAAAAAAAAAAAAAAAAAAAAAAAAAAATTCAGGGCTATAAAGTCCTCTTTTTTCAAGTCTTTCGTTGTCTGTCCTCTTTTTCAAATGAAAAGGATTTAGTCCTTAATTTCAAAAAATTCGCAAAACTGGGAAGCTCAATCCGCTGTTGGCTGTATTGAACGGTGAACACTAACTTTTTTCTGCGTTAGTCTCGCAAAACAACAAACTTTCTAATAAACTTGCCAAAGCATATTATGGTTTATATCTATTCAGATTCTTCGAATCACAAAGAAATAAAAGTTTTCCCTATGTTTGTACGGTTTTTTGATGCAGAACACGGAATCACAATAGAAATTGTCAGGAAATCATCAAGATGGTGGTGCTGTGGTCGATACACGGTGGACTGAAGTGTGTTTCACTTTTGCATGAATAATATTCCTTATAAAAATAGGCCCACCAGTGACTGGGAGGTTCTGTCCTCAAAGCTGGTCTACGTGAGGCGCTGGGTTCGATACCCGGTCGCGCTCGTTGGCTTAGCCGTTAGGAGTTTTCCGTGGTTTTCTCCAAACTAGCGTAAATATGGGCTAGGACCTCTTAGAAAGACTCCATGCAGGACTCTCCTACTCAGGCCTAGTGCAGACAATTGGCCTTAATGATAATACTACCACCTCCTCAAAAAAATATGCAAAAGTTAGTTGAATTCATTTTTTGTCCTCCTGGAAAACGCTCCCACAAAGCAACTGCTTTCTTCAGTGAACAAAATGTAGACATGTGAAAAAAATCCCTTTTATATACCTACTTTAAAAACTTATTTACTGAGACTAATTTAGGTTATACTTGTGAGAACTTTTATAAAATGTTGATAAAGAATGATTGTTCGTTAAAACAAATCGTTTCATCTGCCGAATATTAATTTTATTTTTTCATTTGCCAATTATTTTTTCTTTATGATTATGATTTTAATAAAAAAAATGTCTACCAACAATTTTTATATAATTGCATAAAAGTAACACAAAACGAAGTTTTTGTCTATAGTAAAAATTAATAATAATAATAATAAAAATCTATATTATCTAGTGACACTTATAAAAATTAGGTATTCTTCCTCTCGTATCCGTATATTATTAATTTAAATTAAGGTGTACTGATATAAATTCATCATTTGAGATAAAAATGTTTCCACCACTTGTGTAAAGTACCTTTTGATTCTGTTTTTATATTCATTTTCATTCAATTTTGTGTCCTTTAAATGAACACTTTTTTAAAACTAAATGTCTTCCATTTTCTTATAAATTAAAAGAAAAATATAAATTTCTCCTCTTTCTCCAATAAAAAATTCTGGTCACCTTAAACATAAAAAATAGAGTAAGTTAATCATATTTTGTGGCGAGTAACTTTTTTTTTCAGCGAGTGTAATCTAAGTTGAAATTTCGGGCCCTGTATATATATATATATATATATATATATATATATATATATATTTTAAATTTCGTTATTAAAGAAAGAAAAATATTCTTTAAAAAAAAATTAGTGTTTAGAAACAAGCTGCTTTAATTTACAATTCCTTACCTGCATATAATGTTTAGAAACAATAAAAATATATAATTTTTAAAATAACTTTTAATAAACCTAATGTAAGTGTTAGCAGGCTTTTCTAAATGCGTAAAAATAATCTTATAACATGCATTTTAAAACGATAAATCAACGTATCTCTAGTACAAGCTCTAATACATTTAAATAGGATATTACTAATACAATTAGTGTGCTTATCAGGTTAGACTTTTAAATTTCACTCTTACTCACATAAACTGGTCGGCACAGGTGGACTCTGCTCAGTTCCCCATCAAATGTATGCTCTCATAAATTTCTGGTACATGACATATTATATTCATGTTATGAGAAATGAATTTGACCAAACGCTTGACAGAATGAAATGCCCGCCTAACAGGTTACCCACCATTCAGTTCGAAATATTTATCTTATTCTAACCTATTAATTTATTTTATTAAGGTCATTTTCGTAGTTTAGTTTTCTTGCTACTATTTTCAGTGCAACAATCCTCAAAATGCATATTTATATGGAAAATTTTCAATTTTGTTATGTTGAATAAATCTTAAATTAAGATTAACTTAGGAAATTTTCCTGTTAAAATATTTGTAGTCAGTCATGTTCAAACAAGTATCGTAAATGTTATTTTGAAATTGTCTGATATATTTATGATTCTCAAAATAGACGTTTATGCTCAATTTCGCCCTATTCTGCCATGTTAAGTAAATCGTAAATTCCTAATGACTGACGAATTTTTAAAATTAGAAAATCCATAATCTATTATATTCATGCCAGTATCCTAAATAATATTTCAAACGTGATCTAACATCTTTATGATGAAAATATCCCTCAAGATTGACGTTTATATGAAATTTTGCCCTATTCTGCCATGTTAAGAATTCGTAAATTTCCGATAACTCACGAAATTTTTATATTGGGAAATGCGTAGACAATGATATTCATGCCAGTATCCTAAATAATATTTCAAAAGTGGTCCGACATTTTTACGATGAAAATATCCCTCAAGATTGTCGTTTATGTGAAATTTTGTCCTATCCTGCCTTGTTAAGAAATTCGTAAATTTTCAATAACTTGCGAAATTTTTTAAAATAGCATGTTTGTAGTTAATGATGTTCATTTCGGCATCTAAACTGATATTTTAAAACTGGTCAGACATTTTTACAGTAATAATTTCCATTTAATGCCCGTTTAAGTGAAATTTTGCCCTATACTCCCATGTTAAGAAAATCATAAATTTAAGAAGTTTAACTTACGAAGTTTTTTAATTCGAACGTTACAAATTAATAGGGTTCTTGCCAGTGTCATAAATAAAATTTTAAAACTGGTCTGACCGCTCTGCGATCATTTGTTCATGAGATATCATGTATACACACTGCCGCGGTACCGAGTTACCGGCTTTCTCAGATTCATGCACAGCGCGAGGTAGGTGTGTCCAGTGATTTTTTTTTTTTTTTTTTTTTTTTTTCGCTTTTTACGAGCGTGGTAGTGATTGCCGAGTTACAGACGTTTTCATATTCATGCACAGCGAGGTAGGGATGTCCAGTGATTTTTTTTTTTTTTTTCCAATTGCATCTTTCGTTTTCTGTTTCATTACTTTCAGTAGAAGAATCTATATTCATAACAGGGGTTTCAGGTAGCAAGAGACGTTTGCATGTCCGAGTGCAGTTTGTAGTTTTTTTAAGTGGGGGAAAAATAAGCAGTTGGTAGTCGCCCATGAAGAAATGTGTCAGTCTTCAAAATAAATAACATACGTACATACATTAGATAAAAGAATGACCCATTTTACAGGGCCTAATATAAGTATTTTAAAAGACTGTTTTCTTTTGTTTGTTTAAATGACTGTTCGGTTTTCCGACTGAATTTTTGTGTAATATGCAGATAAGCGATCGATATAACCACTCTTATATGGAGTTTAGCGGAAATATTTATTTCTTTGCCACCAGCATTCAGGTAAATGTTTTCTGTAATGTTACATTTTTTTAAATTGAATGAAATTTTATAACTGCTACGTGCAAAAATTGGCATTTTTGCATTCTTGTTAATTTTGCTGGGAAACTAATTTTACAATCACTCTTGAAAAATGACATTTGTGTATGAACCATCTTAGAAAATGAGTTTTGTAAACATTTAGAAATATTAAAATGCTTCATGAGGGCCATTTTCAAATGTTAATAAAGATTTCATATGCATAGCTATGGGTTTTTTTTTTTTTTTTCCTTTTCCTTAAAATAACATTCATACATATTATTAAATATTTTTTTTTATCCGCCATAAAAATGCATTAAAAACTTTGAACAAACATCTGTATATGATATAGTTAGACATTTGTGCTTCTAGAAATAGACACTAGATGGCAGCATTAAACATTTTTTTCAATGACTAATTTATTTTATTTAGGGAAAAAGTATTGAGATTGAGTTTGTGAAAATTTTCGAACCCCACTTTTTACTTCCTTCCATATAAAAATGAAAGGGAAAGTATTGGATTCGTGAAAATTTTCGAACTTCAGCTTTCGACAGATTTCTAAATCCATCAAAAAATCCAAGATGTCCTTAACACGATTTGACTGTTTTTAAAAAATATCTGTCAGTCTGTCTGTGTGTGTATCATAAATTTTGAAGACGCTGTATCTCACGAACGAAACGACGGGATTTAACCAAACTTGGTATTTAGTTGGACCCTAATCTAACTTGTGCTGGTTACATTTGAAGATCAATCGCTCAACACGTGGCGCCGTGATACCATTTTTTTCCAAAATTTTATTTAACATCACAGTATAGGACAAAATTTCGTATAAATCTACATATTGGGAGTTAGTTTAAAGCTTAATTGCAAAATTAATATGAACTATTCATAATAGTAGGAATGAACTAGCGAAAAAAAAAGTATGTGCATGTAGCAGCATAGATCCCCCTTCCCCGGGGTGGGGGTAGAGGAATAAATTACCGGGAATGTAAACTGTTAATATGTATATCTTGCGAAAGAACTCGCCAGTAGCTTTAAAACAAATGATAGAAGAATAGATCTGTCATTATTTAAAACAATGTTATCTATTTTTTCAATTTTTAATGAATAATAATAATAATAATAAATAAAATAAATGCATTGCTTCTGACGTTGGCGCAAAAGTGACTTTCTTTCGGCATTTGGTGTTATACTTCTCTGAGATAAAAATCGTCTGCATTTATCATCGAAAATAATTTTAATAAATAATTTATATTTCTTGAATTTGTATAAGATTATATAGAAGAAAGTCTTGTAGTTGCCACAACATACTAGTTAAGTTATGGACAGTTGAGTTTTGCTTTCTACAACCTCTAGTCAGGGGCGTAGCGTGAAAAATTGATTGGGGGGGGAGACCCGACGTTTGGCGCCCTTTCGTATTCCTCATCTGAAAATGCCACCCACATACTTTCAAGAGTGTTGCCATCTTTGGGTTCGAGGGCACAGGCCCTCTTGTCGGTTAATACGTGCCCCCCCCCCCTCTCCTTCGGGGCATATTCCTAAAATATGCCAAGGAAAAAAAAGCTTTTTTTCCCCCTCCATTTAGCAGCTTTTTTTTTTTTTTTAATACATCTTTGGAGCATTCTAAATTTTTTCAGCGAATCTATATATTAATACGCAGACATGAAATTTCTCTTACATTTTTAGCCTACTTTCAATAAAAGGAAGTGCTTACAAGTAGTATCGTTCGAAAGATATGGTTAATGTGCTTTGCAGAAATATATACATATATATATTCTCGTATGAGACTAAGCAAAAGTATCTTTCTTAGGACAACCAGAGTATTGGTTTGAGACAAAGTAGAACAATTGAAAAAGATTTTTTTTCCCCCTTTTTCAACAAATTTAAAAGATATTACATTATAATTCAGGTAAAACATAAAACTTTCAAAATAAATTTTAAGAAATGAAAATAGTAACTGTTGCTAAGGAAAGCAACTTTATATTTTTAGAGTGGACAATACCTAATCTCGCCGACAGTTACTCTGTGGGAAAGTTTGATTTCATGATTACTCATTACATAATGTATATTTAAATTCTGTTTTCACATTAAGAAAATTTACAATCTTTTATTTATTTATTTATTTTTATTTTTAATGTAATTCTAAGTTCAAAAACCTGAATCAATATGTGCATTTTTCTCTTTCTTTCTTTCTTTCTTTTTTTTTTTTTTTTTTTACCGCAAAATGAAATATTAAAAATTTATCAATTTTTGGAAAATGAGTAAGAAAAACATAAGCCTAACACATTTGTTCTGATCCGTCTAGTCTTTCGAAAGAAATTAATTACTTCTTGAAATCTCTTGCTCTTTCTCGAGGCTATAATCCCTCTATTAATAATAAAGCTTTATATAAATTCAAGAATCCTAAACGTTCTGATACCAAATTGAACGATCACAGTCTCATTCCAGTTGTTTTACCTTTTTATTTATTACTTTCTTTTAAAATTTCTAAAATTCTCTCACCGTTTGGTTTTAAAGTAATTTAGAAACCCGTCAACAAAATTCAATTATCTTCTCTTAAAGATCCCATTCCTACTGAAAATCATTCTGGCATTTATTTAGTCCTATATTCGTCGTACAATTTAGTTTATATTGATCAAACTAGAAGGCGTTTGCAATATAGAATAAATGAGCACTATCGAAATGTTCGTAATGAAGAGATCTGTAAATCTTCCATTGCTTCCCACTGCTGGGTTCATGGCCATCGTTTTGATTTTTCTAAAACTAACATAATTTCATCTCCTGTCTTCTCTTCCCATTTGAATATCCATGAAGTTTTTTACATATTTAAAAATTCGAAAAATCTTGTTAATGATATTTGTTCCACTCCGTCTTTGTCTGATGCTATGAAATTTCTCACATAAGTTCGATTTTCGGTTAATTTTGATATTTTTTAAATTTTTAGATTTTGTTAGATTTTTTTAATTTCATTTATTTATTTATTTATTTTATTTCATAATTCTGTAATGCTGACTCTAGGCTAATTTGGCAGGGTGCCCTTTTAAACATTTTTTAGCACCTTGTAGCCCTTTTTCAACATATTTTTGCAACTGGCGGCCCTTTTAAAAACATTTTGGTACCAAGTAGCCTTTTTTAACATTTTAAATGTTTAGAGGCCTTTAGATTTTTTTCCCCTGACTTTTAAACTTTCTTAGCAATAATTCTGCAACATTCCTGGAATAACAAATGCATACAGCCTATATATATATACAAGGAAAATTAGTAACTTACTTTTGTTACGTACAAAAATCATAACATAGAACACTGCAAATTATGCCCCTTTTCTTTTTATTTCCCCCCGGCCGCCCTTTTATTTTAGAGTCAGCACTATTCTCTTCACACCAGTATTTATGTTTACATTCATCTGTATGTATTTTTGCTGTTCACTTAAAACGGTTTTGTGCCGTGCGTTGCCACTTTGACTGCAGCACTTGTGCCAACTTTTTTCGCCTGACGATTTCGACCCGAAACAATTATTGCAAGTTTATTGCATTTTATAGTGTTTATTCAAAGTTTTGTAATTATTGCTTTCAAACACCAGTTCTGTGGTGTTTTCTTATTATGAAATTAGGTATTGTTCACTCTTAAGGGGGGAAAAAAAGCAGTAGTTTATTTATTATTGTTATTTTATATATTTAAACGAATTAAAAAACGTTTTTCTTTTTTCCCATATCGTGGGGAAAGTATCGTCATACTTACGAGTCAGTTGTAAGTATGTGAAATGGGAGAAGAACGCCGCAGTTGCTACAGAGCGCGAATTTGCTAAAGTCAGAACTTTCAAGGGTCGTTGCATGGTAAACAAACATGCTGTTGTAGGTGCCTGAACAGGGAAGGGCCCCGCTCAGCTGGAGTTTGCTGCTAACTTATTCTTAAAGGGTCCTGAATACAATCAAAATTTTCAACAGTCTTTTGCACGGTAAGTGAACAGACTATTGTAAGTGTTTGAAATGGGAAATTATGCCATAGGCGCCCTCAAACAGGACTTTGTTATGATCAGATTTTTTTAAGAGTTATGAAAGCGAAGAGAATTTTCAAAGATTGTTTGCACAGTAGGAAAATAGGTTATTATACACATTTAAAAAGGCTGTTTTAGGCATCTAATTGGTTACGAGGGCGTCACATAATGGGAGTTTGCTACAGTCAGACATTTTAATGCAAACTTTTTTGCTGGTCGATGAACCAGTTGGTCACCGAAGGCAGCTTCTGATGCATAAAAATCTTAAGTGTTTTTGTAACTAATGATAATCAACAAAATTATGAACCACTTTCAAATGAACTTCAAGGCGCAAAACAGCACCCCCCCCCCCCAGAAACCTCATTATGCCTTTGTAGGTGCCTGAACAGCGAAAGGCGCAGCTCAGCTGGAGCTTACCACTAACGTATTCTTAAAGGGTCCCGAACACGATTAGAATTTTCAACAGTCTTTTGTACGGTAAGCAAACAGGCTATTGTAAGTGAACAAAACGGGAAATCATGCCGTATGCGCCCCCAAACAGGAATTTGTTATGATCAGATTTTTTAAGCGTCATGAATACGATGAGAATTTTCAAGGGTAGTTTGCACGGTAGGTAAACAGGCTGTTTTAGGCGTCTAATTAGTTTAAAGGGCACCGCAGGCGCCACCAAACAATAGTTTGCTACAGTCAGACATTTTAACGCAAACTTTTTTTGCTGGTCGGTGAACCAGTTGGTCAGCTTGTGATACATAAATTTCTTAAGTGATTTCTGTAACTAATGATAAATTAACAAAATTATGATCCACTTTCAAATGAACTTTAAGTCGCAAAACAGCGCCCTCAGAAACTTCAATATGCCGCCCTATTTTTTAAAACATTGGGGGGGGAGACTCCCCCCCCCCCTTACGCTACGCCCCTGCCTCTAGTTTAAGATTTTTCGGCATGAGCCTACGGGACACTGATTCAAGGACGGCCTCCAAATTAGGGTGTTTCATCTTCAAACGCTGCGAAGAATTAGTACAAATTTCAGTTGTAGTATGCGTTAATTTAAGAGGCAGAATACGTTAATTTAAATTATTTTAATTCTTAAATTAACAATAGAACCTAGGAATCATATATGTACAGTGGATGATCATATTATTAGAAATTTTCTTTATTTTGACATTTTTTCGGTTTTTCTAAAAAAGTACTGGACGAAATAGCCTACAAATTCACACATGCAAAGAACATTTAAAAGCTCATTGTTTCCACTATCAATTTATACCAGAGTGCAATTAGGGGACTAACCACAAATTGAAGAAGAGCGGAAATACTTCGGATTACACTATGTCATTAAAAGCTACAAATAACTTGTAAATTTAATAAATTATTACAGATACTACGTACAATATTTTTTATGTTTTGATGCGGGAATTGCGCATTTATTTAGGCGGACATATATATATATATATATATATATATTATTATTATTATTATTATTATTATTATTATTGCTAATTGTTTTTGACAACTTTCTTGCTTAGAATTAGAACGGATTTCCATAAAATGTTACAAAAGTTGCTAAAAAATAGACAGAACTTTAAAGAAATATTATTCTCGAACATAAAATTCACGCGCGTGATATTCGTTGAGATATCAGCATTTTTAGTAAATTTTATTTTATTGCGCATGCGTTGAAGATAGATAAAGTTTTGTTCTATAAGTTAAAAGCTAAATATATTAAGCAACTTTTGTCAAAATCTCATTTAAATAGAGTAAAATTTAACAAATTGCCGGCAAAATAATAAGCTAGATTTTAAGTATGGTCCAGAACTGAAATTTCATAACATGCTGCGTATTTAATTTGAAGATCCAATTATTTCAACCACATTGAAAATGTGAAAAAACCCTTATAAGCTTGTAAATTTAACATGTTTTTATTTATTTACTAAGATTTGGGAGTTCATTGAGGGTTTTTCACAAAAAGAACTTTTGCAACGGGATTGAAATAATTGCATCTTGAAATTAAATACGCGGCATGTGTAAAACCCCTGATGAAATTTCAACTCTGAAAAATACCTAAAATCTAGCTCGTTCTTTTGCCGACAATTTACTTAATTTTTACTTTATTCAAAAGAACTGTTGATAAAGGTTGCTCAGTATAGCTAGCTTTCATCCTATGCAATAAAACTTTTCCATTTTTTGCGCATGCGCAGTAAAGTAATATTTAGTAAAAATGCTTATATTTTAACGAATATTACACATATCTCAGAATTTTATATTTCAGAATAATGTTTCTCTAACGTTTTGTCAATTTTTCAGGTAGTTTTGGAAAAATTTACGTGAATCCGTTCTAGTTATAAGCAAAAAACTTGTAAAAAAAATTAGTAATAATATATAGATATATATCCGTTTAAATAATTCCGCAATTCGCTCACAAAAACATACAAATATTGTACGTAGTATGTGCAATAATGCATTTAAGTTACAAGTCGTTTGTAGCTTTTTATGATACAGGATATTTCAAAGTATTTTTGCTCTTCTTCAAATTAAGGTTGCTTCCCTAACAGCACTTTGGACTAAATCGATAGTGGAACCAATGAGTATTTAAACGTTCAGCCACTGTATACACTTTTTTGAAGGGAGGACAGGGTGAAGGTTTGGAGCAAAATATATTAATTTAAATTATTTCCATTCATAAATTAACGATAGAATCATGAAAAATTTATGACTGTACATTAATCACTACATAAAAAAAAAAAGAATGAATCATAGATCTAATAATACTTCAATACGACAGTGTGATTCTTTAGCTATCGTACACGTTGAAAGGTATTTTTGCTTGGATTAATTAATTTTTAATCTGTTAACTGAAGCTATCAAACTTTAAATAGCGTTAGTCTCCTCGCGGACCGCAAAAAACTACACGGCGGGCCGTGGGTTGGACTCCCCTACTCTAGAAGAAAATAATGTTATATTAAATTTTTCTCCTAAGTCTTACTATATTGATGATTCTCATTTAAGCTTTAAACCTGTCAAGCCAACAGAGTTATCTATTAATTTAAAAGAAAATGATGTAATTTAAAATGAAAGGTTAAAACGTTTTCAACTTAGTACTCAATCTAATAACTGTGCTTCAGAAAATTTAAACGTAGAACACAACAATTTAACAGTTGATTTCAATTTCACACCTATTAACGTCGATCTAGTCAAAATGTTTATAAGCAACATATTGATAATTTTGATGATTTAGGTACTTTGGATTCGAACCCAGTCTATTAATACTCTTTTTCATCTCATAAACCTAGTTACAAGTCGAGGGAGCATGATTCTTTCGGGAGTGATACTTTAACTGACCAACCAACACCACCCGAGCAAACCTTTCATGTTACTACTTCAGATACATTAAGCTCTACCAGGCACGTAGAAGAAAAACGTGCCAATGGTAAGTTGCTAATAAGTTGCTAAGTTTAATAAGTTGATTTTCATTGAAATTGGAAAAATTCGATTTCGGATTTTGAGCCACGATGTCACTGAAACTGATATGAACTCGTATTCAGAAATTTATGGGTTTTAAATCTTTTTGTTGCTCCACTTTGAAGAAAATAATAGACAGTAGTATGAACAAAATAGAAATTGAGTTTAAAGTATACTTTTCCAGTTTTCTATGCAAGAAATGTAAATAATTTTGTTGTTTAAAACTCCATTTTGCGTTTCGCCAAATTAATAAGTATTAGTTTTTTTTTTTTTTTTTTTTTTTTTTTTTTTTGCTGTTAATATACAGCAAAACTCTTCATAATGTGTTTATGTACAGTGAATTACGTTTTCTTTTGTGCACTGAAGTTTAAATATGCATAATAAACTGTTTTTCAGTGAAATTTAAATTATTTGATTTCTGATTTCGAGCCACGATGTCGCTGAAGCCGATATGAACTCGTATTGAAAAATTTATGGGTATTAAATCATTTTGTTGAAAATAATAGATGATCATATGAACAAAATATAAATTTAGTTTAGATTATGGTCGTCTAGTTTTTTATGTAATGAATGTAAACAATTTTGTTTCTTAAAACTCCATTTAACGTTTCGTCAAATTAGCAAATATTGTAGCTTTTTTTCCCCCTTGAAAATATAAAGAAAAAATTTCAATATTGTTTTTTTTTTAAGTGAATTAGACGTTTCTTTTGTACATTGAAGTATAAATATGCATAATAAGGTGCATTTCAATGAAATTTCAGAAATTTGATTTCGGATTCCGAGTCATGATATTCTTGTCAAGGTTTGGTGACAATTCCTCAACAGGGGGCGCTGCTATAGAGCGATATTCGCAACTTAAGAGACGGCTGTATCTCAGATTATATTGCGTATAATCAAACAAAACTTCATATGTGAGAAAGCCATTATGATATATTATACTGATTCAATTTGGATGTATATCGGTCAGTAGGTGACGTTGCTGTACTACAATTTTTCCCGAGACGGGAAAGCTATATCTCAACTTTCATGGCACAAAAATGTGCAAAAGTTGATATGGGAGATAACCATTATGAAGCGCATTTTTTTTAAAGATGTTAATTATAGAGAAAAAAACTGTCTTTCTTTGGATATTATGAGTTAGTTTTCTCTAAGATGAAAATCTTCTGCATTCATGGTAGATAATTTTAATAAATAAGCTTTCATAAATTACTTGTACTGGGTGAGTTTTTATAAGAAAAAAATAGAAGAGAGTCTTGATGGCCGCAAGATAATAATTTAATATTTTTTCCTTGTTTTAATAAAATGTTAAACTTTTCTAGCTTTTGTGCTCGTTAGATAGCAGCACTACTCCGAAATTTCACAAAGTATGTTTCAGAGAAAGCTTATATCAGAAGTCACTTTAAATTTCTTATTATTTGCGAAGGCGCCTTATTGCCTTGATGTTTCTCGTACCTAGTTTCATCACCCGATGAAGAGTCGTGTCGTTATTCTGACCTAAAACAACTGTTGTAAACTTTAAAAAATAATAATATTTACGTACAAAGTTATTTGTTCATTAAATTAATTATTATGTGAATTTAATGAGATTAACCGAGAGGTGTTTCGAACCAAAAATTACTCAAAATTTAAAAATTGCTAACTTTTTAATTTATTTTATTTTAATACGTTTTTAATGAACTGTGTTTCTGAAATTAGTTTGACAATTTTCAAAAGGAAATATGGATTGAAAACTAAAAGTTTAAAAGGAATGGAGTTTAAAGTTCGTAATGATAAGAAATAATTTGGGGGGGGGGATGCCTCTGTACACAAACCATAAACACAGTCCAGAACTATAGCGCTGATTCTATGGGGGCACAGGAACATTCGTACCAGCTTTCAGGTCAATTGGATGATTTCCGTGACTGCCACCGCATTACATGCATTCGTTATACGTGTACAGACACAGGCAGGCACCAAAAACTCTTTGAGTTTGAGTGGAGAGATCACCATTGAAGTTTCAGCAATTAATAAAAAGTTAAACTATTTGTTTACCTTACATTTTGCTTGTTCATTGCATTTTGGACATAAAAGGTAGCAGTTTGATTTCTACTCTTTTTTTTATGACAGAGAAACTTTTATTGATGTAATAATGGGTTATTGCTTGCTAACTCTTTAAACCTATTGTTAACAGAAGAGTTTATCTTGAATAATAAAAAAAAAAAAATGAAAGAAACTGAAAACACACTCTCCTATAAATAAATCGTAATACAATGCATACATACAAGTGAAAGCAATTAGGAAATTGCTCCGTTTAATACATTGATTAGCAAAAAGTCATATGCTTCGTATAACAAACATTTGAATTTCAGAAATGGTATTTTTGATGAAAAGCCCTGCTGAAACTCTTTCAAACATTAACAAAAGTGATATTTGCACAGTTTCACATCATTAGAGATAAAACGTTTTTCAAATCCTCTGCTACCAAAATATTTTCTTCCACAATAAAGATTTTTTTTTCATTAAATCGATTACAATTTAAAAGAGAAATGCTGAATAAATCAAAATAATTTCGTCATCGAAATTAAATATGATTACTTTAAAAATCAATATGTAAAAATGATTATTATATAATGGAATTGAAGCGTTGTAGAAAAATAACCAACACCACCTGTTCCAGGCACAAATTGTTGCTAGAGATACCAAAAATGTGTTTTATGAGAAGGATCTTGGTCGCAGTTTGAAAGTATCTGTTAGAGAAAAGCACGAATTGTTCGTCAAATTTTTAAGTGCATGGACCGGGCAAGCTATATATGAAAAAAATTTGTTATTGTAAACGCTCCACACATTAACTGTTGCTTATGACTTTGAAATAACTTGATTTGTCTGCGAATTAATTTACAGATGAATAGGAAATAATAAATAAATTGCATTATAATGCTTTCAAGTTAGATCTATGCGTTTATGGAATAGATGTGTATATGCTATGCGAGATAACATTGTGATTGTCCATATCTCGATACTTCCTCTAGAATATAAGACTCTGAATTAATCACTTTGAAAATATCGAATACTGAATTATAAATAAATTACGTTAATACTTCGTTGAAATAGGATCCATGGATTTGGGACATTGATATGTACCCCATGATTGCAGTAACTACTTGGAAGAGTGACTAAATAGCGCTCTATTACGAAATTTTACTTCAATAAATTGTTAGTACATTTAATTTATTAATTTAAAATCCACAGTGTATGTACATATATAAACTGAACCCAGTCTCAAATATTAAAGAAAAAAAAAATACTATGCTTGCATGAATTGATTAGCAAGAAAATTTTAATCAAATTATATTCGTATAATATATTCTTACATCTAGAATAGAATATATGATTTAAAGTTCAATAATTGCTGTTTTAAATTATTATTACTTTTTTTATAATTCCTTCCAAGATATTTCTTTTACCTTAAAAAAAAAAATCTTACAATTACAGGAGAAACTACAAAAATTAATTCCGTTTTGTGATTTTATTGAAATTTACTTTAAAGTCGAAATTTTAAATAAAATAACCTATCATATGACGGTTATTTTCTCTCTCTCTCTCTATCTTTGTGTTGTAATTGAAAATATATAGACAAACTTATATATATATATATATATATATATATATATAAAGGCAGATTAGTGAACACATGTATTTTCACAAATTTTTGTCTAAAAAAAAAAAAATTGTTCTGTCTGAGACTTAAAAGAGTAAAAATAAGTGTCTAGTTTTTTAAACTGTATGTTATACAAAAGTGCTCCATAAAATTTTTTTTCTAGAAACTAATTACAAAACATAAAATTAAGAATATGAAAGCTACACATATTGTAATTATTGGACTTTTCGATACCATACTTTCAACTTACTTTAATAATACTGAACATTTTCCTTTAGATGCTGTTTTGAAAATACTAAATAACGATCTAATATTAAGATCAGATATTCGAATAGCCAGCGCTCTTGAAGATTATCTTACAAAATATTCAAAAAAATTCGACAGAGTTTTCTTTCGTTTTGCTAATGAACCCTGTCGGCTTCATAACGGCACTCTAAAAGGCGTATGTGGATTAGTGAATCAATCACAGATTGACATCCATGTACAAAACTTTAATGTGAACGAGAAAACGATGCAGTTTGTGGACTTCACATACCCTTTTTGTTTTAATTATTATACGTTCATGACTCAGAAACCAGAATACAAGCCGCAGATATTCGCCATTTTTAAAACATTTTCTTCACGGATTTGGATAGCTATCATGCTAGTTTTGATTATTATGTCTTTTGTGCATTACATTCTAAAACGGAAATATCCTCTCGATAAAATTATGCTTCACGTTTTGGCGATATTTGTGAGGCAAAATTCGGTTTTAAGGCCTTCGTCAATGGCAGAAAACTTGCTCGTTTACTCTTGGGTTGTTGGGGCGATGTTCCTTTGCCTCGCTTACGATTCCGTATTTTTATCGTTTCTGGCCATTCCTCCTGTCAATAGAATCAAAGACGTGTCACAGTTAGCGACAGCAGTTTCAAAGGGAGAGTATCATTGCATATATCCCGGAGCTAAAAAACTTTACGCCAGGCTCTTAGAATCTAATCGTCAGGAATTGCAAATAATCGGAAAAGACCTCGAAAAGAGTAACATAACAGAAAACGAGCTTTTTGAATTTTTATGGTATGGACGAAGCAATAAAAATCTTGCTTACGTGCAACAGAAGAGTGTGATTGAGGTTTTTAATGATGGTTCAAAATTCACGTCGGAAGATAATATCTTGGAATCTCTCAGTGCATTTATGATGCGAAAGGACTTTTGCTGTAAAAAGCTAATAGATACTTTCGTACATAAACTCATGGCTTCAGGACTCTATTTTAAATACTTCAATGATGCCAAATTTTTCTTTCAATTGTCATTTCAAGGAGATATTTTAGAAAAGGATACCAGTAAACGGAAATTAACACTTATAGATGTTGCTCCTGCATTTATTATTTTATTGTCAGGCAACTTTGTTTCATTTTTAGTTTTTCTTGGGGAAATGTATTTAGGTCATAAGAAGAAAATGAAAGTTTTTAAGAAAAATAAGAAAATAAAAAAGATGATAATGAATGATGAACAATCTACCTAACAAACATTTTGTAAACTATTTCACTGTTATGTCATTCTTTGATTATCGGGTGTCATTCTTCGAAATTTATAAGTTTATTTTGAATTAAGTTAGCAGTTCTGCATGTTTTCTTAAGAGGAAATACCGCTTTTAAACAAAACGTTTATTTTGTTACTTCATTCGGTGTTTAAAATTTTAGGATTCTTTGTGTAGCACTTCGAATCAAAACTGAGTAAAATCTTTTACGTTCGAATCACTCATATCAAATAATAATCTCTCGTATGCAAAAATTTAAAATTTTGCGATAAAATGATAGTGAAATTCTGATTTAATTATTTGCCTACGACTAGATTTATTCAGCGTCAAAATTAATTCCAAATTAACGCATGCACGACGATTGGTACACTATTGACGCAGAAAACAGAATAATGCACATAATGCATAAAAATTCTTAAATTACTAGAAAAAAGTTTTAGGGAATGAATGGTTAAGTAATATGTAATAAACCTTTATATACCCGCTATAAACACCCATTTTTAACACGTAAGCTATATAACTTTTAGTAGTAAAAAAATGCTGTTTGATTAATGTTTTATTAAAACTATTTCAGATTTATCTTATTTATAGATTGTCACATGCATCAGTTGTATATTAAACGGTAAATTGAGTTCAAATCGTTCAAGTCATTTGTATTAAAAATCTTTTTCTGAATTATGGATAAGCTAAAAAAAAATAGAGCTAACATGGCAAAACTGGCAGACCCAAATGGTCAAAACTGTTTGGCACCAAACCTACGTTTCACCAGCGTTATTTGCTTGCGATTGAAATTATTCAGCGTCAAAACTTAATCCAAATTAACTCAAACATTATGAATGCGATTTTCAGTTAAATAAAAATTCTGTCTGTATAGAATTTTTGGAACAATTTGTGATTTACCTTATTCATCGATTGTATATGAGACAGAGTATTTAATTCAATTCTGATAGATTAGAGTGGAAGGTATTTTTTTTTTTTTTTTTTTTACCAACTACGTGAAAAATATCCGAGCCGGGAATCGAACCCGGGCCTACCGCTTAACGCGCGGATGCTCTAACCACTGAGCTGTCCTGTCTGATAACCAGCCCGGCATTTCTCACATAATATACGTTGGCAAGGTCACCGAGTCCGCATTACAGCAGTTATATCAAGTGACAAATTTGAGCATGGCACAACTCCAATAGGCCACGAAATTCTAATTTAGAGTTATTTAATTTCTAATTATTTAATTCAAAAATCTATCAAGTCATGTCTATTGAATTTTTTTTTTCTGAATCACCTACAGGGTGTTACTACTTTTCGATGCTTGCTATATCATATTTTGATAAACAGCATTCAGAATTAAAATTAATTAAGGTGTTTCCAGCAGAAAATTTTAACTGAAAAACTGTAGATTTTCTCATTCCTCTGATGAAAAGATTACTATTACTTGCTTTTAATTATATGTCGCTATCGATTAAATTTATAAAATGTTAAAAATGGGTCCATTTTGTAAGTTTTTTTTTTTCCCTTACGAAATTAAGACATGGTAACTGCTAACTATCGCGTTAAAAAGAATTGCTACACCTCCTAACCTAAACTAATGTTTCAACAACATGTTCATAAGAAAAAAAGCATGATTTTATTATTGTTGAATAGGCTAAGAAACTGGTCAATTCATTTAAAATATTATAAATTCTTTAACTTTCTCATTCGACGAGTAAAAAATTCGGTGTCTTTTTCTTGCATGAAAGATAAACGTTTCTGTATATACATGTTTTGAATTTCTAGATTTGTATTTGCGATTAAATAAATTTGTATTTGCACACACACACACACACACACAAAAAAAAAAAAAAAAAAAAAAAAAAAAAAATCTGCTTTATATATGCATTATCTCCTGTTTTTCAAAGACGCTACTGTTTTATCGTTAAAAAAATTCGGTATCTTTTTTTTTGAAGGAAAGATAAACGTTTCTGTACATGTTTTGAATTTATAGATTTGTATTTGCACACACACACACACACACACACACACACAAAAATTAAATTAAACTAAAAAAAAAAAAAAAAATCTACTTCATATATGCATCATTTCCTGTTTTTCAAAGGAAACTTCAAACTGGAAGTTTTTTTATAATTGTTTTCAGCTTATTTAATCATTGAAAATATATGTGACATATTTCTTTTAAAAAATAGTGGTGATCATAAATTTGATTAAAACACTAGAAAGAATAGCAGATACGCATACGTGTTGTTAAATTGCAAATATTTAGTGACTGCACATGGACAAAGCTGAGCATTTACTTCATATTTGAACATAGATATTGGAGTTTTGGAGTTTAGATAAACGCACTGAGCATAAACAAACAGACCAAATTACTATATTTATATATATATATAATTATGCATAGTTTTCTTTCTTTCAAATCAAAACTAATTAGCATATATACGCTTACCGTCGTATCTGACAATGTGTCTAAACAAAAGTTTCTAAGTCTACAGCAGCGATATACATTCACAAAACTGTTTACTATATTAAAAAATACTACTTTGCAAGTGTACAAAACTGCGTATTTAATATTCAAAGTTCCAACAGGAGTGAGTGATTTAGAATGGATATATCACTTTCAATATGAGTAAAAAGACGCAGTGAAGACTTAAAAAGAAGCAATTATAAAATGATATACCGTTAATATGAAATGCTATTATCTGTAACAAATAATGTGCATAACTGTGAACAAAATTATGTACTGTATTCAAAAATTCTACTTTGCAGGTATACAAAACTGCAAACTTAATCTTCAAAGTTCCAACAGGAGTGACAGATTTAGCATGGATATATCACTTTCAAACATGTGTAAATCGACGCAGTGAAGAGTTTAAAAAAAAACAATTATAAAATGACGTACCGTTAAAATGAAATGCTATAATCTGAAATAAATAATGTACAAAATTGTGTACTGTACTCAAAAATACTTTTTGCAAGTGTACAAAACTGCGTACTTAATCTTCAAAGTTCCAACAGGAGTGAGTGATTTAGTATGGATATATCACTTTCAATATGTATAAAAAAACGTAGTGAAAAGTTAAAAAGAAACGATGTTAAAATGACTTACCGTTAAACTGAAATGCTATAATCTGAAATAAATAATGTACAAAATTGTGTACTGTATTCAAAAATACTTTTTTGCAAGTGTACAAAACTGCGTACTTAATCTTCAAAGTTCCAACAGGAGTGTGTGATTTAGCATGGATATATCCCTTTCAATATGTATAAAAAGACGCAGTGAAAATTTAAAAAGAAATTATATTAAAACGATATACCGTTAAAATGAAATGCTATAATTTGTAATAAATGAAATTTTTAAGCTAAATGGTTCAGTGGGATAATTTTGGTTACATTTCTTCTATGTTCTTCATCTAAATATTTTAATACACGGTCAAGAATAAGAATATCATTTAAGATATAGATACTGGATAATTTGGAACTTTTAAATGGTTTAACTCATTTCTTCAATGAGAAAGCTGGACTGAAAGTAAAAGAGCAGAACAATTGAAAAACTCTTACAAGCCGCTAATAAATCTAAAATTGTAATATTTTTAAGCGTAACAATTTATGACAATCGATTTATTTCTAAAATATTTTTAAAATATATAGATTTATCATTATATTGCCTGTTGTAAATTCAATTATGTCAGAATTCATAAAACGAGAAATAAAAAAAAAAAAAATAAAAAAAGCAAAAAATTCCTGAAAAGAGGACTGCACTTAAGTTTTTTCAATTTTCTAATGGAAGTTTTCTGAAAATCTAGTACGTGCACGGAGTTTTTCAAAATTTTTAATGCTATTTGCTATATGCGGAATCATTGGCAGAGCAAGATAAAAATGGGAAGAGACTTATTACATTTTACTTATGTAAAAACATTACTTCGCCTGAAAAGAAATACTAAACAAAAAAAAGAGCCGCAATGTATATAAAAAGCTAAATCTTATATTGACCTTACATCGATGGAATAACGCCATTTTTCATCCATGTATATTGCTGCTTTCTTTTAATTGTCAAAATAAAGACATATCCGGGATTATTTCGGTAGGTGTTAGCATTGTAATCTTACATAACAGTGCATAATAATTGAGATTAAAAGAAAAAAAAAAAAACTTAGTTTAGATGTTTTTGAACTAAATCATTATAATGCTAAATAAATAACTGAATTGGTATCACTTGCGCGATTCCCACTTGCGCGAAACGGGGGAAATTTCCCATTTGCGCGACCAGAAATTGCAAGACCGGGTGTGCAGGTATTTCACCCTTATCTTGACTTGATAACGACAAGTTAATTCATAGAAATAGTATTTGTAATTGTATAAAAATACATTGAATTCATTTCTGACTTACCTTACAAGCTTTAATTGTACTGCTCTGCAAAAAAAAAAAAAAAAAAAAAAAAAATTTCGAGATCTGATACTATTCTTGCTGATTCTTACGCAAAATGACCTCCTGAATTCGAATATGACTCCCATTTTGCCCAGTCATCCACCGTTTTCTAGATGCACAACCCCCTCCCTCAATTTCTTTGACTGTTCGGTAATTTTATAACCATGAATTTGATTTGAAGAATAAGAAATAATTAATTTAACACCTAAAAACAAAAATATATAAAGTTTAGAAAATAACATTCGTAACAGATTAAAAAAATATAAGTTATGTAATGCATAATTTCAGTTGCAAATCCTCCCTCCGCTCCAAATTTTTCCCTTGTCGCAAATGTCCATGTTTTAGAATTTTCCAACTTTGTACCCCCTCAGAAGATATTTAACGATTAAAATATTCCTCCATCCCTTCTAAAAATCAAATTTATAGCCATAAAATCACCGAAAAATGATACAAATAAGGGGCCATTCCTAAAAAAAGGCGGGTGATAGGGCAAAATGGGCGTCCTATTCCGATTCAGGAGGTCATTTTACATAAGAATATGCTGAAATGGTGTCAGAGGTTGTTTTCATGCCGATCAGTGTTCTTAACGTATATATAAGAGGGTGTAATTATCACGCTTCATTTTGCCCGTGATTCTTTTAAGAGGAGAAAGAAGTAAAACATTTTTTTAAATTGATTTAAAAAATAATCAAGCATTTAATGGTTAATATAAATAAATAATGACATACGAACGCACTACTCTTGTTTTTTTTACTTTGTTCTTCTTCTACATTTTTATTCTTGTGTTTTGTTCACATGTTCTAGATTAGTGATTGTGGCGAAGAAGGTAGAAGAAAATGTCTACAGTAAATTAAAAACATATACAGCAGGATCTTTATTATCCAACTCATGCTTAACCGGAGTTCCCCGTTAACCGACGTCGGCTCCCTCACCCTTTCAGCGTCTGTTATCCAACACCTATTTAAACAACATTTACTGTTACACAAAATTCTTTTTTTCTTTTCTTTGATATTCCTTGTGTCAGCAAGCGTTCTTTCTGAAAACTACGAGTACAGATAAATATTTTGGTTCCTCTTTCTTAGAATTCCGTTGAAATTATTATTATTTATTTATTTATTTTTGAGCTCCCGCCATTTCCTGTGTACACCAAATTACGCCACATGAAGCTTCCATTTAAATCATTGCAAACTTTAAAAAAATAATTTTTCATGCATAATTTGAATTTAGATATTTATTCAGCTGATTAAATAGTCATAAAAGTAGTTCTATGAAGATTCTATATATTAAACCGGGTGGTTGTTGAAAAATTCTCTGTAATCCAGAAATTTCGATTATCCGATGTAGGTTCGGTCCCAATAACGTCGCAGGTAATCGAGGTTCTACTGTATTTTTAAAAGCTTGGTGGCTGTTGAATTGTGCGGATGTCTGATTCTCGTTCTCGTTTAAGGTGTTTTACGGATTATAATTTACCGCGCAATCAGGAAGAGATATCGCGCAAATGGGAATTTTTTACCACTTCATGCAAATGGGAATTGCGCATTATGGGAAGACATCAAATTGCTAAAATTTATAGCTAATTTTTTTTCTAACCTTTTTTGCATCTTTAAACAGGTATTGCACGTAATTTAATTACATTCAATTAAAACATACCACATATAATGTACAGTCGGCTGCAAAATTATTCGAGCACTAGCAATAATCCTTGCCAAAAAAAAGTACATTTAATACAGCTTTGTTAAATAAATCCTTGTCGAGTCATGTTCTTAATCAGTCTAAGAACATGATTCGACAAGGATTTACTTATCAAAACAGTCTTAAGTGTACTTTTTAAATATAGGAATTATTGGTTAGTGCTCGAATAATTTTGCAGCCGACTGTGGTTCACACTGCACGTAATTTATTCACTTTTAATTAAAGCATCACCGTTGTTTATCTTTTAGTAATATGGTCTCTGAAATGCTTGTTGATTGTTCTGTTTTATAAAAAAGTAAATGCATAACCAATTATGTCACTCACAAGGTTTGTAAATCACAATGAATGTTTAATGCTTACCATATCTATGTGCATCCTGTGTATTGTTGTCATGTGTAATGAATAGCTGTAATTAAATATGCATTATATCAATTTTCAGTTTTTGTCATCTTTTCTGCAAGCAAAATCATGAAATTAAGACATTTATGAAACATACTATACGCACAGATACTCAGCATATGTTTGAAAAATTTCCCCCCGTTTTCCTCTACTATACTTTACAACGAGACATTTGCAACTATTCTAAATAGAGGTATATTTCCTGGGGGTGATGCATAGATTTTCTAATTTTATGCTTAAAACATTTATATATATATATATATATATTATATTCGTTATTAAAGAAAGAAAAATACTCTTAAAAAAAATTAGTATTTAGAAACAAGCTGCTTCAATTTACAATTCCTTACCTGCACATAATGTTTAGAAGCAATAAAAATATATAATTTTTAGGATAATTTTTAATAAACCTAATGTAAGTGTTAGCAGGCGTTACTAAATGCGTAAATATGAACTTATAACATGCATTTTAAAAGGATAAATCAACGTATCTCTAGTACAAGCTCTAATACATTTAAATAGAATATTACTAATACAATTAGTGTGCTTATTAGGTTAGACTTTTAAATTTCACTTTTAATCAAATACACTAGTTGGCATAGGTGGATTCCGGTCAGTTCCCCATCAAATGTACGCTCTCATAAATTTCTAGTACATGACATATTATTTTTAAATCGGAAAATTCATAGTCAAGGATTTTTATGCCAGCTAGTGTTGGGTATAATTGATTAAAAAGTAATTGAATTACAATTAAATTTCAATTATAATTATTTTACTGTCAATCAATTAACAAATAATTGATTGCAAATAAATCGAATTACTTATTCAATTTATTTGTAATAATTCAATTTATTTGTAATCAATTACTTGTTAATCGATTGACAAAAAAAAAAAAAAAAAATTATAATCGTAATTTAATTGTATTTCAATTCTAATTCAATTACTTTTTAATCAATTATGCCCAGTATTTTAAAAGTAGCCTGGCATCTTTACGATGAAAATATCCCGCAAAACCGACGTTTATGCAAAACTTTGCCGTATTCTGCCATGTTGAGAAATTCGTAAATTTCGAATAATTTGCGAAATTTTCAAAGCAGTATGTTTATAGTTGATAATGTTAATTCTGGCATCAAAAGTGATATTTAAAAGCTGTTTTTACAATAACTTTACGATAAAACTATTTCTTTTCATGCACATTTAAGTGAAAATTTTAGTCCTATTCTCTCGTGTTAAGAAACAGTAAATTTCGAATAAATTTTGAAGTTTTTTAATTAGAATGTTGCAAATAAATAGGATTCTTGCCAGTGTCATAAATAATATTTTAATTCTGCTCTGATCTCTTTGCAATCATTTGTTCGTGAGATATCGTGTACACAGGCTAACAAAATAACAGACACTCCTACAGACGAACACCATACCTATTGGTTTGTTCGATAAATAATTTCGTTTTTTAAAACCTTCGCTTCTAAAAACCAAGGCTTCTTCGAACGTGGAATTTTTCAATTTACCGAAAGATGACAGGAGGTCATCCAACAAAATGGTCAATATATCATTGATTAATGTTTGTTGTTAATATAAATAAATTCACTTTGAAAAACATGAAGAAAAAAAAAAACGAAATTATTTATCGAACAACCCAATATTTTCATGTTTTCGGATTTCTCACACCTGTAAACGTGTAAAAAAGTCAAAAAACTGTGGTCGAAAATATTCACGATTACCTAAGTTCCCCATACCTATAGTATGACAGGGAACTAAAAATCTTACAAATTATACTTTCATAAAATTAAAGATTTGATGTGAACAACACCACATGACTTCCAAATGTACCCTTTGAAATATAGAGTAATGTCTCCGGTTGTGTGCTCAGTTTTGATTTTGGCTTATAACTTTTGATAGAATAGATATTATGCAACATATATCAATACCAATGGAAAGCTAAAGCCTTTACCTAACGTTTGATGAAGTAACTGATGTATTGATTCCGTCAACAAGAAAAAAGTTATTTCTCATTCTGTGAAGTGGTCATTTTTTGGCAAAAAAAATTTTGTACCCGGTTGTGGGCACACTTGAAAAATCTGCTAAAAATAGGAAAATAACAAGAAAAACCACCATAAATACAGAAAACAACAAAATTTACTGATTTTATAAAGATTCAGTGGCCGAATTAATAACAGATAAAATCTTTTTGTAAAAAAAATAGAACCGACTCCAAATAACGTCACTTTTTCTGAATAGAAACTTCTAGATTTCACAAAATGTGTTGAATAGGTTTTGATGATATACTTGATGATACTCTTCAACTTTGTAATTCACTTTTTTCTCTAGAACCGTTTTCGAGATAGGAACACTAACTCCGCTATTTTCCACAAGGTGGCGCTGCAAGCGGTTTAACCTTGTACTGCATGGCCACTTTGCTATACCTACATACCATTTTTATCACTATAGCTGCAGCCGTTTAAAATAGTTGGGACTGATTTTTTTGGGCACCCTGTATTTTCTTTAGATCGTAAAGATATTACAATGGGACCTATTTCAGACCAAGACCTTTTCAACAAAACAAAAAGTATCAAAATCGGACCATCCGTTCAGAAGTTATGAGCTAACAAACATAAAAAAAACATACGGTTTGAATTGAGAACCTTCCTTCTTTTTTTGAAGTCGGTTAAAAATGGCATTTTTCGAATTTTATTCGTCATCTTCTTCGTCCTCCAAATCAGAAGTGCAATGCTTGCAAGTAAAATAATTTTCATGTATATTGGCACACTTCAAATGCATCAAACGATCACATGCGTTGCATTTGGTTGCGATGGCTCTTGTTAGGCATAGTGGCAGGTGCTTCAAACAGATGACACAGAACTCGACATCGTCAGATTGTTGAGACTCCAAATTTACCGAGTTTGGCCAGCACTTTGAAAGGCGGAGTTCCCTTACTTTCTCAAGGCCTTTTCTGGAAGGGATCAGATGTTGCAAGAAAGTCCATATTCTCGGGCAGTTGATTTTATGGATTTCTTATCCATTAAATAACCCTAAATGGCTTTAATTAGCGCGTTTAAAAATATTTCATTTGGATCGGTTGACTTTTTCGAGGTTGACATTGCTTAAAAAGACTAAACATTCATATAAACACTAATAAAATATGTTATTTTGAAAAAACCCACCATATGTGACAGTTTTTAAGTCAAACACACGGTTTAAATGAAAAAAACAAGTGTGCTCACAACCGATTACATGAAGGTGCCCACAAAAGGAAATGGCAGCCATTTTTATAATGGCAGAAAAAGCAATTTTTGGTCCCAATTTTGGCTAAATTCGATATTGCATCCCAAAATATAAGGAATATTCTGCATAAATATACCTTGCCTTTACATTTTTGAATTAATTCACTTCGATTTATAGCATTCTGAAAATCATACTTGCCAACATTCTAATTAAAATTCCTTAGTATTGTTAGCCCCGCCTTCTTTTTCACACCGGTATATTTTTCCTCTTATTTAATCGTAATTATATTTGGAGAATATTACTCTAAAAATTTACTGGTGTGAAAAAAAAGGGCGGGACTAACAACACTATGGAATATTAATTAGGATGTTGGCAAGTATGGAAAATATTTACAAACACTTTCGTGCCGCTTTTTCTCAGATTTTTTGTTTTGATGCTTGCACTTGCTAAAAAAATGCATCTATTCACTTAAGTGTTAGCACAAAAACTGCGTACTGTCACAATACACGTTTGACAGTACTCAAATCCACCATATTTGCTTTTTGTTAAAAGATATGGTGGGAAGCCCATCACTGGAGAATGCTCATAACAGAAGACATTCTCTTATATGTTGTTACAAAAACATTGGCCTTTTTTTTTTTTTTTTTTTTTTTTTTTTTTGTAAGGTCTCTGGATCTCTGGACGACCCCTACCTATCTGGACTAAGTTTAATGATGTTTGATGGGTTAACTGTGTCCACAGGGGCGTAAAACGCCAGAACACCGCATGGCGGCCACCTGCACTAAAAAATACGTAAGCTTCTGAAAGAAATGGTCCGAAGAAACTTCATTCAGGCTTTTGACTACAGGCTTTATTACAAGAAATGGGACTGTGATTATGCGACTTCAATTGCAGAGTTTTATCTTACTTAGACATGTTGTTCGGCAAGCGCACCTAAACTTCCAAGACTGCACAGTTAGAAGCATACAGAACACGCACTTAGATGCAGGAATTTTGATATAAATGCATAGCTAGCTGAGAGAAAAAAAAAGTTTAAATGATATAAAAAAGAACGAATTTTGAAGGGAAGGAAATGGAGGCATTCCGCAGTACACGGAAAATTACAAGCTTAAAGAGTGGAGGTTCTAAAAACATGAGGAAGAGAAACACAATGACATCCCCGAAAAAAAAAAAAAAGAACGTTGAACGAAGAATACAGCTGGAGAATAAATGGCCAAGGGAAAAAAAAACTTAAACGGAATTTTCCTTAAAGTGCTACTGGAGGAGGAACGATAATTTTAGGTTGTGCATAATGATATTTCGAACAGGATAAGAAAGAAGGACCTCATACCAATTGACCACCACGGGGTGATAGTTTCCTGTGCTAAGCCCGACAAACTGTAAGCGACCACGTCTGGCACTTCCCAATGTAGCATAGATTAACGATCACAAGACACCCCCACACCCTCAGTTCCAAAAGAAACGAGCATAACTTACACATAACTGGAAATAACAGGAAAATCAAGATAAACGTAACATAACATAATGCAAAATAATAAAACAAATAATAATAATAATAATAATAAAAAAAAAAAAAAAAAAAAAAAAAAAAGATTTTGATGAAATTCTGGCAAAAGCAGAATTTAGTTTAGGACGGAGGACTAATAGATTTTTTTTTTTTTTTTTTTTTTTTTTTTTCTTTTTTCAGATTATAACATCGCTTTCAAATTATTCAATTATATTTTCGATAAATTTTAGATTTCTACAAATGTCCAACTATCGAAATCGACAACGCAAAAATCCCAGATTGAGACTAATAGGCCCTCAGTCCTAATAATAATTCGAGAAACTCATTTAAACAATTAATATTCATTCATACGGACTGATTCCCATGTTGAGAGAATAGGCCAGGGGAGGAGCCAAAGTGACTTGACAGTATCCGCTACAGTTGCCTAGTGTCCCTACAATTGTCGCGCAAAAGGATCCTAGCCTGGCCGAAAATAGCTGAAGTGGTGTAATTATGGTGGACGACACCCGCTCTCTAACCACAGGATGGCTACAAGACCAGGGCCGAAGCATGAAAATTTGATTGAGGGGGGGGGGAAGACCCGATGGTTGGCGGCCTTTCGTATTCCTCATCTAAAAGTGCCACCTGCATACTTTCAGGGGTGTTGCCGTCTAGGGGACCGAGGGCACAGGCCCTCTCGTCTGTTAATACAGGTCACACACCCACCCTTCGGGGCATATTCCTAAAATCTGCCAGAGGAAAAACCACTAATTTTTTTTCATTTAGCAGCTTTTTTTTTTTTTTTCTTTTACATCTTTGGAGCATTCTAATTTTTTTCAGAGAATGTATATATTAATACGCGCCTACTTCAGTAAACGGAAGGACTTATAAGTAGTATCGTTTGAAAGATATGGTTAATGTGCTTTGCAGAAATACACACATACACACACACACACACATATATATATATATATATTCTCGTATGAGGCGAAACAAAAGTATTTTTCTCAGGACAACAAGAGTATTAGTTTGCGACAAAGTAGGATAATTGAAAAAGATTTTTTTTCCCCTTTGCCAACAAGTTTAAAATATATTACATTATAATTGAAGTAAAACATAAAACTTTCAAAGTAAATTTTAAGAAATGAAAGTAGTAACTGTTTCTAAGGAAAGCAACTTCATATCTTTAGAAAGGACAATGCCTAATCTCGCCGACAGCCATGGCCCATGTTATTCTCTGGGAAAGTTTGATTTCATAATTATCCATTACCTAATGCATTTTTTTAATTCTGTTTTCCCATTTTAAATGAACTTTTGAATTTAATAACAGATTTGAATTCTGAATAAATGTATAAGTACAATAATGAAACGGGGGGTTGAGAGGGTGGTAGTCCCCTCCCATAAAATTAAAGTATTTGTCATATAAAGCTATTCCGAAGCGTAATTTGATTTGTTTTAACATAGATTTACATAACAATACTCGTTATTTTGCCCCTTAATCTCCAATCTGTATTTGTAGTATTAAACTTCAGGGTGAGAAAAAGTCGTGTAAGTGACACTCCCGATTATTTATTTCAAAAGATATTTCGTGACTTTTAGATGAATTATTAACTTTATTTATTTAATTATTAATTAAATTATTTTCTAGACTATTTGATTCAGAGCCGATAAAGGGTTGTCATCATTTTGTTATAGACCATCAAGAGAAAAGTAATAATAAAAGTATGTCGAATGTATGCATATTTCAGGCGAGAAAATAAGAATAAAATAAATAGGCCCAATTTAAATACATCGCGAGAGAATATAATAATAAATGAAATAAACATATGGTCCATGATACAGGGTAAGCCAAAACAAAATGAATATAGCGATTACAAATGGCTATAACTATTTAATGGAAAAGAATTTATCGATAACATTAATACAGAATGTAGACGGAACTCCAAAATTTTGTATACATATACGTCATAGATGTTCTTTGTGACTTCCCTTGGTCATACGGACAACATCTAGACGGTTGTCCATTTCACGCCATACATTCTGAAGCATGTCTGCAGTCATAGTGACCCTATATAGAGAGAGACTGGACATTGACCGAAAGGCGGCCATCTTAGTGCCAATTCGGAGCGATCACCGTAGAACGTAATGCTTTTTTCTTCGCGAATGACGCTTTACTATACAACATAAATGAAAGAAAACTGTACTAAATTTGTGCAGAAAGTAATGCAGAATATAAATATGTAATTTTTTCGTCTTAGAAAAAAAGAATTTTAAGAAAAATGAATTTTGTTTTAACCTTCGACATGATTACTTTTTCAACTCCGATCGGAAAACATAGGAATTTTTGTTGTATATTTCTATATTAAGCAAAATACGTTGATTGTGAAAGTAATTCTACCTTAGTGAAAGTAATTCTACCTTATTTTTTCTGAGGACATACATTCTCTATATAAAAAGTTAAAAAAAATTTTAACAAATATATGGTAATCTTAGTTTTTGTCAAGTAATTCATGAGTAAATGTAAAACTAAAAACTAGAACAGAAATTATTTTTTATTATTTTATAAAAATATTTACGTAATATTTTTACAAGCTAAAAAAATACATATTTTATTTATTTCAATTACGCATTATTAATAATAATGACTTAATTAAATATTAAAAATAAAAATTTAATTAATAATAATTTGTAAAAATATTAACTAATATCTTTAGAAATTAAAAAATGTTTTTAATTATTTTATTTTACATTTGCTTATTTCATTGATTTTTTAATTTTTAGTTTTTTTTAAATATTATGTAAATAAAAATAATAACTTATTTAAATATTATTTATAAAATTTATTATGGCAATTATTATTTAAAAGAAATTTATATTTCATATGCTAGCAAATAATATAAACGTTATTTTCTGTTTTTTTAACAATTTATTTAAGAAATCTGATACATTTTGCGTACTAGCAAATAATCAAAAAATTGCAAGCTAAAAATACATATTTTATTTATTTCAGTTACGCATTATTAATAATAATGACTTAATTAAATATTAAAAACAAAAATTTAATTAATAATAATTTGTAAAAATATTAACTAATGTCTTTAGAAATTAAAAAAATGTTTTTATTTATGTTATTTACATTTGCTTATTTCATTGATTTTTATTTATTTATTTATTTAGTTTTTAAAAATATTATGTAAATAAAAATAATAACTTATTTAAATATTATTTATAAAATTTATTATGGCAATTATTATTTAAAATAAATTTATATTTCATATGCTAACAAATAACATACACCTTATTTTCTTTATTTTTATCAATTTATTTTAAGAAATCTGATACATTTTGTGTACTAGCAAATAATTAAAAAATATCTTTTTATATAGTTATTTTAAATATGTATTTTAAAATATATCAGAAAAATACATTGAGATCTAACATATTAAATGTATTGCAAAACAGTACTTAAAAACTAATAGCCAGAAAATAAATAATGTAATTAATCTCATATTTAGGAAATAAATACGTAAAACAGCATACAATAAGATAATTCAAAGTATTTAAAGCATGATAAAAATAAATAATTATGCATTTTTATCTTTTAAAAGTATTCTAAAATTAAAGCAATTTATCTTCCAACAAAGTAAAAATGTAATAAATAAGTTCTTTTTCGATTATGACGTAAAATAATCGAAATTTCTTCTCAGCGTAATGATAAGCAATGGAGCAACTGGCACTAAAATGGAGAATTTCGTCAAAAAGCCGGCGCGCCAATGTCCAGTCTCTCTCTATATAGGGTCCCTATGCAGTCATCGACGCAAGCGCATTACAGATGCGTACTTGAGACTCTGCGATTTTTATCAATGGGTTTATGTGAAAGACAGGGTATGTGCTTCCCATGCCCAAAACAACTGAAGAACTCAAAGTACGCATTTGTAATGCGCTTGCGTCGGTGACTGAACAAATACTTCAGAATGTATGGCGTGAAATGGACTACCGCCTAGATGTTGTCCGTGTGACCAAGTTAAGTCACATAGAACATCCATGACGTATGTATACAAAATTTTGAAGTTCCGTCTACATTCTGTGTTAATCTTATCGATAAATTCTTTTTCATTAAATAGTTATAGCCGTTTGTAATCGCTATATTCATTTTGACTTACCCTGTAGTATACATTTGTTACAATTCATTCTTTACATTTAAAAATAAATAAATAAATAAAAAATCCTCTCAACCTAAATTAAGTATCTTTTATATATATATATATTTTTTTTAATCACTTGATTAAAAGTTTCATCTCAAAAAATAAATAAATTAATAAATTAAAATTAAAAGTTAAAAATTGTTTAAGGAAGGAAGGTGCTGTAAGTACAACCATAGCCTCCTAAACTAGATGCCTGTCGCGTGGCTCGGAAACTTGGCAACAGTTCAAGCGGTAGACAGCTACACCTGGTACAGATTGCGCGACTTTTTTATTCAACAGTCACAAAAACTTTCTAAAAGTGGGATTTGGTATACATAAAAGGCGAATAGCATCGAAGAAACGTCGATTATATACATCATATATCACTTCTTGAAATTATTGGTGACAGTTGAATATAAATTTCGCACAACCTGTACCAGGTGGCACTGTCTACCGCTTGAACTGCTGCGAAATTTCCGAGACACGCGACAGGCATCTAGTTTAGGAGGCTATGGTACAACTATATTTTATATGAAAAACTAGAAAATTATAAATGCAGTAAAAAATATCATCTATGCATTTATAAAATTTTAGTTTCCTCTCCTAATGATATAAATCTACAATAGCGCAATTTTGATTTTACTCTAGAGTTCCAAGTCAGTGAAAATTGTTTTGTCGGCTTCAGGTCGGGCAAGATTTAATTTCAACGGTTACGGTTATTTTAGATGGCTTCCAAGTAGATAGTGCAAAATCTTATTTTGGCATAATACTATTTTAACTATGTTTTCATTCGAAATACTCAACTGAAAAAGAAAAAAAAATAATTATTATTATTATTATCTTTTTCAATTCTTGAAGTTTGAAGCCTGTAAACATTTGTTGCACCTTTCAAGACGTCACTCATTGCTGCACATTTGACTGTTTTTCAGAATTTCTTAATAGTATGTTAAGAAATAATGACTCTGTACGTCAGGGTAAGGAGACTGAAAATAGAATTTTTGAAGAACTCTCTGCATTTCACTTACTTTTTTGTGAAATTCTGAAAAATAATCCGCTGCTCTTCTCTACAACTCACTCATAACGTTGACAAGATAGAATGTTCTCAGGGAGAGAACTTAGGGGCCCATAGGAAGGTTCTCAGGCGTTTTATTTAGTTTTCCCAAGCCGAAGCTCTATGCTTTTACTCTTGAGTCATTTAGTATTTGCAAATGGGTATGTGTTAAAGTATGTTGCCAAAAGTTCCACTTTTCTTATATATAGAGAGAAAGAGTGAGAGAGATTTATTCAGTTTCTTTTTTTTTTTACTTTCCATTACCCATAAGGTAGAGAAAGTATTGTTTTTGGGTCAAATTTTCGAGCGCGAGTTTTTGTTATATTTACATGTTCTGAGGTCTCCTGAATACGAAAATCATGTTTTTAGCGAATGGTCTGTGTGTATGCCTGTCTGTTATGAGCATATCTCAAAAACAAATTATGGCAGAAAGTTCAAACTTGGTATTCTAAATGTGTATCATATAGGGATGCTACAGTAAGCTTTTCGTTAAGATCAAGCAAATGGTTCGTGTACAGGGACAATCAAGAGAATTCTAATACATTACGTCTATGGGGGAAATTGCAGGTAAGTAGAGTTTAACGTCTAAAGACTGCACTAAACCAAATGAAACGAATATATATTTTTTGTAATAGAGATAGTTAACTGGGAAAAAAATTTTGTGTATGTAGGAGCCTCGCCTCCCCCCTGGGGGGGAAGGGAGGGGTTAAGCCCTCCCTCGAGGGGAGTAAATTTTCATGATGGGTATCTTTCAAAAGAGCTCGCCAATACCTTTAAAACGAATGGTTGAACCATCGATTTGCGATAATTTAAAACAAAGTTATCAATTTTTTATTTATTTATTTTTTTTTTTTTTGAGAATAAAATGGACTTTTTTTGGATATTTGGTGTTATACTACTTCTCTAATATGGAAATCGTCTGCATTATAATAAAAGATAATTTTTTAAATGATAATTTTAATAAATTATTTTTTAAAAACAGAATTATTTTTTAATAACCCAATTAAATTCTATATAAATGTAGGTGCATTAATGAAACGGGGGGTTGAGGGGGGCGGTAGCCCCCCTCACACAGAACTAATTATCATATAAAACTCTTCAGAAACCTTTTATGAATTGTTTAACACAGGTTTACATAACAGTACTCGTTATCTTACCTTTTAATCTGCAACCTGTATTTACAGTTTTAAATTTCAGGGTAAGAGAAAGTCGTGTGAGTGACACACCAGATTATTATTATTATTTTTTTTTTTTTTAAGTCTATAAAGTGAAAGTGATAAAATCTGATACTCATATCAATATGCCTTTTATAATTAAAAAGTTTTAAGTAACCCTACAAACCCATTATTAACCCGTTAGCGCCCAGTGTCTTCATTTGAAGACAGCTAATAAAATGGCACGTACATTTTTTGTGGTTTCTTGGGGTGATTTCTGCTTTTTTAGTGACAGTTTATAGCGCCACTCTAAATGATCCCTGAAAGTTTTATGTGCCTACTATTAATTATTATTTCATAATTTGGATGGTCATTTTATGATTTTTCATTCGTCGCATATATATTTGCTTTTTGCGCAGGTCAAATTCAATAATAATATATATTATAATACTTTACTTTCGAGATCTTTGTCAACATATAATAGGAAATTAATCTGTTATCTCAAAGTTTTTCTATCTCGAAGTTTTCTTGCTAGAACACTAAACGTTAATAAATGAGGATAGACTTTAAATTTAAAACTATCAGAAGAATTATTTAAGTTAATATATTTTACTGTCTACTGTCTATATCCATTTAGAAGTGAAATAATCAGCTAATAATATTTTGCAAAATTAATTCGGGCGTTAACGGGTTAATGCAGCCATATGCTCTTTTTTTATAGGAAACATACTTATGTGCAAATAAATAATGTATATTTTTAATTTATCTTAATTTCGTGCAGTACAAAGATATTAGAATAAGCATCAAATAAGTATCTCTCATAAACCGTATTGTACATTAATTCTTTTTCGAATAATAATAATAATAATAATAATAATAAAAGAGTTGTGCAATGTGTACTATTTTCATCAGAAAGATATTTATTAGGAGATTATTAAAAATAATCCTAGATTTTCCTATGAGCATGAATAATATACATTGGTTAAAAAGCATTCTTAAATTGTTTGCAGAAAGGCAGCCCAGACTTTAAATCGCTCTAGTACTACGCTATTAGCAATTGGTGTCGGTTTGGGATACACACCTAAGGGTAGTCTAAAGACTTGCCATCACAAGTTTGATCCTCTAAGGAACGGAAGGGATGGTTCCCCCATTTCGGTGACCCCCAGAATTATAATTCAGCGCAGACAGATAAACTAACGAAATTATTAAGCACTTTTGAATGGTTTTGGCAAATATTTACACTTTCGCAACCGCTGACGTAGATTCATGTTATTTGGAAATCTGAAACTCCTCCAGTGTGCATTTCTTTAGCAATTTGTAAGTTGCTGCATTTCTTAAAAATGTTCACTATATTCACATTTGCACAAACAAAATACTATGGATATAAATACTTTCACTAGGAAGAGTATAATTATTATATATAGTCATATATAATACAGGGTGTCCGTAAAAGAATGTCCCAGTTTCAATGGTATATTATAACAGTCTAATTTAGACTATTTACAACAAATCATACATCAAATTGAAGGCAAACTAACCTAGTTTTCTTACAAATGTTCAATATGTGCACCTTTAGTTATAGAAAACTCATCCAACCTGTAGTCCAATGTTTCACACATTTTGGTCCTCCCCGTGCTTCTTCGTTTACAAACATATCCGGTCGTTTCGAATTGCCTATATCATCGGCGGATGTTTATGCCCCATGGGGATCACATTTAAACTTTAAACGAAACGCCCGTTGAACTGAAATTAAATTACAGATTGGCATTTAGCAAATTGCAGAACACAAAACGCTTTACGCTCAGGAGTCGCCATTTTGCGTATGTGGCGCTGCATCACAGGTAGTACACGCTGCAAAAATGTGTAAATTGCTTAATTTCATAAAAAAACATAAAGTAGTTTTAACATCAGTAGTTTTAACTGCATGAATGACGTTGTTGCATTATTATATGTATTATATTATAATGTTAATATGTATTTTAAGTTATATATAGATATGTTTTATGCATTTATATACAACAAATGCATAGGAAAACATAATTTCATGGTTATACTAATTGAAAGCATGATTAATTTATAAAAAAAATAAGAGTTTAATTTTTTCTACTTCAAAAGTCATAAAATATTAACCCAAAATATGCCAATAAAATACTACTAGTTGAGTAGTTTTTGTTTTGATTTGTTTATTTCAAACCGAAAAATATGCAAAATACCTAGAAAATATCAGACTGATAAAGCATGAAAAGAAAAAGGAATTAAATTTATACATCACACATTGATTTTAAAACATCTTCATACATTAAATTTATTATGTTACAATTACTTCGACTATGACTTTGAAAACCATATATCACTTCTCCTCCTCGCTCACTTTAATTTCTTTTACCCGTATCTGATACAAAAAAAAAAAAAAGAAAAAGAAAAACGAAAAGTGAGGAGAAGAGTCAGTTTTCTATACGTCAGTTTACGTTTTGAGATTTCTGTAATCCGAAAATGAAGTTTTTCGTGCATGCCTGTTGTCACCATATTAGCCGCAAAAATACACATTACACATTCTAAATTCTAAATCTGGCATGGGGATAATGCATGAAAGCTTTTACTGGTATCAGTCAAATGGTTCGTCAGCTCAGAAAAAATTTCAAATTCATTGAGTCTATGGGTGAAATTATGGGTACACTTTAACATTTTTACACTGCATTAAATAAATGAAATTAACATGTATTTTTTATACGCACAAAAACATATTTCCAATAAAATATCTTATGAAAAATATTCACAATTCAATGGGACAACACAAAAGAATTCAGATAGATGAGGGGCTATATGCTTGGAGTTTGGATATTGTTCAAAATACTTTTCAAGTTGTGTCATGTACTTTTTTCTCTAACAGTGCTGATTTAATTACACAATGTGGTCATACAGCACAATTTATATACAGTGCACTAGACTATCAAAAATTGATCGAATGCATTATTTTCTACTGAATGTAATTGTTGGAAGTACTTTACTAAATTATACCATGTCTAAGAAAAATGCTTAGGCATTATAATTACTTTCTCTTGACTGTATAACAGAAAAAATACTGTTCTGCAGTTCAATTTTCGAGGCTGAGTTTTTGTTATAATTACATGTTTTGAGGTGTGTGTTGAATCCGGAAGCCATGTTTTTATAATGGTGGTCTGTATGCCTTCTTGTTATCAATATAGCTTAAAAACAAGTAATTTCTGTAAGTTCAGATTTGATATTTTGAATGTATATCATATGATAATGACTCATAAATTTTTTTTACCAAGATCAGTAAATTTGAAGGAGAGAGGTATAAACGAATATTCTTTTCTGTCACTCAAAATCGAATAATAGTAGAAAATCAGAATTCAGTATTCTGAATGTACACTAGGTGAACAAAATAATGGAAACATTTTCGATTTTAAACTTTTTCTCGATTAGCTTCAAAAATACAGGACGCATTATCCTGAAACTTCAGAGGTGTAAAAAACATGTCATATGTACCTCATATTTTTTGATGAATGTTTTGTACCGCAGACAGAAACAGAAACCAGTACCAAATTAGAGAAATAAGACAATGTTTTGGATCATCCTGTAAAAACAAATGATTGAAATGTATTGTAATTGTAGTATATGATTACAAAGATAATTTTAATTGTCTGTATTCATTTTTATGAGAATAGAGCGTAAAGTGATGGAGATAAAAATATTTCTTTAATAAAAGAGAAAAATTTTCATATGTTATTTGTTTTTAGCATGCGGGGTTAATGCTATGTCAATGCCATGCCCATGACATACTACAATCGACATAGAATATGATCAGGATTAAATATATGAGGAAATATGAGTATTTTTAGTGAATAATTCTAATTGTGCATACGTTAGTATCAAAGTTTTACATATTTCATTTACATATTTCATTAGACAAACACATAGAATTACTTTTCAAAAATACTAATAAAAAATTCAGAAAGATACATGTGATAGAGGGAGTTAAAATTCAGTTGCTTCCAGAAGTAAGTACGGTAAGCACATGATTACAAAGATAATTTTAATAAATTAATTAAAAACACTTTAAAAACACGTTAAAAATACATTTATTAAAATATCCAAAGCTTTTCGCCTATATACAAGCAGGCATCATCAGGGAATTTGATGATGAAAAATCCTAATGAACTATAATTAAAATTCAGAAAGACACATATTTGATAGAGTGAGTTAAAATTCAGTTGCTCCCAGAAAAAAAAAAAAAAAAAAAAAAATCCCTGATGATGCCTGCTTGTATATAGGCAAAAAACTTTGGATATTTTAATAAACGTATTTTTAACGTGTTTTTAAAGTGTTTTTAATTAATTTATTACAATATGACACGTGTTTTTAATGCAACTCTGAACTGGGGTTTATTTATAAAAAGATAATTTTAATTATTTTATTTCATTTTTATGAGAATAGAGCGTATAAAGTGATGGAGATAAAAAGGTTTCTTTAATAAAAGAGAAAATTTTTCATATGTTATTTGTTTTTTACATGCGGGGTTAAAGCTATGTCATTCTTAGAAAAATTGACATACTACAATCGACATAAAATATGGTCAGGATTAAACATATGAGGAAATATGAGTATTTTTAGTGAATAACTCTAATTGCGCACACGTTAGTATCAACTAAATTTCATTTACGTATCTTATTAGACAAATACATAGAATTACTTTTCAAAAAATCCTAATCAAAAATTCAGAAAGATACATGTGATAGAGTGAGTTAAAATTCAGTTGCTCCCAGAAGTAAGTACTGTAAGCATATGATTACAAAGATAATTTTAATAATTTTATTTTATTTTTATGAGAATAGAGCATATAAAGTGATGGAGATAAAAAGGTTTCTTTAATAAAAGAGAAAACTTTTCAGATGTTATTTGTTTTTAACATGCAAGGTTTTTAAATCAATGCAATGTCATTTTTAGAAACAAAATGGCATACTACAATCGACACAGAATAGAGCAGTATCAAATATATGATGAAATATGAGTATTTTTACTAAATAATTTTAAATGCGTATATGTAAGTATCAGCGAAATTTCATTTACATAATTTATTAGACAAATACATAGAATTACTTTTCAAAAAATCCTAATCAACAATAATTAAAATCCAGAAAGAGGCATTTGATAGAGTGAGTTAAAATTCAGTTGCTCCCAGAAAAAAAGAAAAAAAAAATCTTTAAAGGGTTTTATTCAGATTTTTATTTAGAATCAACTTGCATTGCATTATAATTAATTGATTACCTGTGAGGTTTTTTCTTTTCTAATGATTATTACTATCATTTACATGATTTGACTTTCGTGAAATGTGTGTGATATTTAAATTTGTTTATTTCATTGATTAAACTGATATACAATAATAATAATAATAATAGTAATAATTACAACAATAATAATAATCTCTCAAACTGTGTTCACAGTATGACATTTAGAACAGGTGCACGATTTTTTTTCTCTACTATATATTTTCTAAACTTTCAGTATCTCGCTGGTGTAAAAAGTTTAAATGTACAGTCGGTAACAAAAGTGTCCGAACACTAGCAAAAATTCCTATGTTAAAAAAGTACACTTCATACGGTTTTGTTAAATAAATCCTTATCGAATCATGTTCTTACACTGACTAAGAAGAGGAATCGATAAGGATTCATTTAACAAAACCGTATGAAGTGTACTTTTTTTACATAGGAATTTTTGCTAGTGTTCGGACACTTTTGTTACCGACTGTACCATACGATGTACTCAAGAAATCTGGATACATCTTGAAATATTAAAAAAGAAGAACCAATCGTTGAAAATTTGTTTTCTTTGTACAAAGGGGTTGTAAAACTACCGAAAATACAGTAGCTATCGCCTACCATGCATAATACAGTCGGCTGCAAAATTATTCGAGCACTAGCCAATAATTCCTATGTTTAAAAAGTACACTTAAGAGTGTTTTGCTAAGTAAATCCTTGTCGAATCATGTTCTTAGACTGATTAAGAACGTGACTCGACAAGGATTTATTTAACAAAGCTGTATTAAGTGTACTTTTTTTTGGCAAGGATTATTGCTAGTGCTTGAATAATTTTGCAGCCGACTGTACATACTGTATTGGAATTATTTTGGGTAGCCCTAGAAACTAATTATTATTTCTATGTATTAGTCATTTCCATAAAAACCATGTTTTTAAGCCTTTTAATAATGCATGTTAATATCGTCATGTTCAAAGTAATGTAACATGTTACGATGTTAAAATACACTTAAAAGAAATGTCGCCCCATAGGTCGTAATTTTTCAAAAATCTTTTGCGTGCCCCTGCGCACGAAATACAAATTCTATATACATAGAAAACTGTACAACTAATTCCATGTAACTGATAAATGCTTGTACTGAATTTCCGGTGAGTAAGAGGAATTTTGTGACCTCTAACGTGTACAGATAGGCATAACATAAGGGTTTGTTAGAAGTTGAGGCCGATTGCCAATATGAGGGCTCTACGCCAAGATCAAATGCTTTCCAAGAGTTTTTCTAAAGGGTCGTAGCCCATATTTACGTGAATTTCGTAGAAAACCCTGAAAAACTCCGAAAGACTAGGCTAACGAGCGCGACCTGGGTTCGAATCCAGCCTTCCCGTCTACCAGATTCGAGAGCGGAACCTCTTGACACTTGGATAGACGCTACACATACATAAACCAAAATCTTTCTCTCAATTGGGTGACCACTCTAACGTTAATAAATGTTAAAGAAATTTACAAATAAAAAGGTAAATCTACACCCCGCGACAAAAAGATAGGTACAAAGGGTTTTTCTTTGATTTTTTATAAAATAACATTATCTAAATTGTGCTTATCATTTACTATTATCATAAAATAACACTATTCCCGGACTTATTTTTGTTTGAAGACTACTTTAGAAAAGTTTTAACACTAAAATTTTTCAAATTTAAGACTACAAGAAAAAGATAGGAAGAAAGGTTTTTTTAATTTTTTTCATAAAATTACATTATTTAAATTGTGCTGATTATTTATCATCATAACAAAATATTATCATATCAAAAATACATTAAATATTTGAATCATATTCAAAATATTCATATTAAAAAATTATTAAAAAAAAAAAAAAAAAAAAAAACCTTTGTTCCTATCTTTTTGTCGCGGTGTGTAGTTTTCAATTAGAAAAATTTTAGTCTTAAAATTTTTCTAAATTAGTCTTAAAACAAAAACTAGTCCGGGAACAGTGTTATTTTATGATAATAATAAATGATAAGCCCAATTTAGATAATGTTATTTTATGAAAAATCAAAGAAAAAACCCTTTGTACCTATATTTGTGTATATCGTACTTTCATTTTTGTGGCAGAAATGACAATGCTATTGTTTCTGAAGTATTAAAAATCTACATAATACATTTTTTTTATTATTATTAATTTTTTTAGAACTTGAACTATCTGATTTCTTTCTATGTTGTTCAATGAATGATTCAGTAAAGAGTACCACAGATGATTTCAGAAAAAAAGTGACCCTTCTTCACGGACGATTGTATTGAAGGGAACTAACTGCCCTTGCTAGCTTTGACTCACGCCTTTCTTTGTCGATTTTGCTCTTTCCATGTCTCCGACTGATTTACCTTGAAAAAGGACTGCTCTAAGTTTAAAAGAAAAGAGAATTTCTTTTATAATATATATATATATATATATATATATATATATATATACATTTATTTTTTCGAGAACAGGGAACTTTTAATAGTAAAAACTATTAAACGAAAAGTAGAAGGTGCATGTATACATGTAGGAAGTAAGTCCATTTGATTACACTAGAGACCTGGGCTTGGGAGAGATGCCCTCTATGGGAACTTTCTAAGGAGTCTTAGCCCGTATTCAGGCAAGTTTCGAAAAAAAAAAAAAAAATCACTGAAAATTCTGAACGGCTAGGCCAAAGAACGACACCAGGAATCGAACTTGACATCTTCTATCAGTCAATTTCGAAAGCAAAACTTCTCGATCACTGATGAGACTAAAAGGTAGAAGGTAAAAATATAAATTAAAATTTAGTACTAATGGAGATACAGCTCAAGATACTCAAAGTCCTATTTATATCAGTTTTTAATCAGGGCAGAGTTTCTTTTTATTTTCTCAAAAATTTTAATTTATTTAACAATGGAATATATTTCTGTAAAAGGAGGGCTGCCACCCCTCAACCTTTTACCCCGTTCAAGTTACTCAATATTACTCAATACACGTATAAGGCTACCAAAAATCATACATCCAGTAGATACCAAATATAATACTTAAGGCATCAGAATTCTTTTGTATAGCCCTGCAAGTTAATTTTTAAAAATGTTATTTTCTTTTTAGCAAATGCAAATTTATTTTATTTATTTTTATTTATTTATTAACAATATTTTTGTGTCATCGCAACACAATTGTTTCCCGCCCCCTCCCCCCTAATAAAAATTTGGTTTAAAGCAATCAAAACGATTTCACCGAAACACATTTTGTTACTTTAATTCAATTTTTGTGTTAGGTGTATATAGTTAAATTTAACCTATATACACACATTTAGTATATATATAGGGGAGAACCGTGTATTATGGACCATCGTGTAATACGGACCATGAGGAAATTTGTATGTTCAACACTAGATGGTGAAACCATCTCACTGCGTTCAGTGAATATTATTATTATTTAAAGCAGGAAGTGACATGTACGTGCGTACCTGTATTTGGACGATTATGAAATTGAGTTTTCGGTTTATATGATCACTGATGTAACAAGTATGTTAAAATGAAAGTATTACTTTCTACTGTTAGGTAATTGTACTATAATTTTTGCGTTAATAGTAGCAAATGTATTTATTTTATGAACAATTTAGACATGCGTTTCATGGGCATCAATTGGCATAGCGATTTTTGATTGGAAACCACGTTGCTCTGTTTACGCGTGTAATATGAACCATGCTGTGTTGTGTAATATGGACCTGTGGTCCATAATAAAAACAGAGAGATTTTGTTAATGCTCGGCGTACATATGTCGCATACTCAAAATCTTGAGGCTATAGAATAGACCAGGGAAGCAGAGGTAATCAAATGATCACTTCTTTCGCACACTACCCATTGGATATAATCTTTAGACCTCCCCTTTTATTCCGTCCATTAACTATTTTTTTTTACGTCCATTTCTATTAAGTGTGTCAACAGTTGGGGAACGGGAAGGACCACTATGGACCACTTGGCCCATATTACACATATGTTCGTGTAATATGGACCACCGATACGTAAATAAAATAATTATTTTCTGCAATTATTAATAGTTCCCAGAGTACTTTACCAAGTTTAACTATGTAACTAAGCAATTGTAATGAGCAGCCACCAAATTAAATCTTTTTATTTTAATAATTTAAGTTTTATGAGCGTTCTTGCTTAGGGGGTCCATAATACACGGCTCTCCCCTGTACCGGAAAGATCTGTTTTATTGAATTAGTTAAATGGCACCGAAAAAAAAAAAAAAAAAAAAAAATTCTTTAGAATACTTTTCATGATACTTTATCAAATAACTTCTTAAAAATTACATGAATGTTTTCCAAGAAAATTTTCGATGACAGGTTTTTAAATTAGAACGACAGAGGTTTCTGGTACACTTAATATATTCCATAGGGCCGATCAAATTGAAGATGGTTGTATATTGAAAGTAATAATCTTATGATACTAGGAGGAAATGCTTTGTAAATCCCTCAAAATGGTATTATTTTTTTTATTTTTTTTATTTTTATTTTTTTACTTTCCGAGCACTATAGTGAGGAAAGTATTGTAATCATGTCAAATATCCGAATTTGAGATTTTGATGTTTCTATGCGTTTCGAGATCCCCTGAGTCCGTTTTCACTATTTTTGCGATGATGTATGTCTCTGTGTGTGTATGTATGTGTGTATGTATGCGTATATAGCGTGTGAGTGAACACGCTAGCGTCTAAACGCTTTTTAGAATAAGCTGAAAGTTGATACGTATATTGTAAGTCACAATAGTACAAACCCTATTGATTTTGGTGAATCTAGCAATTACAGTTTTTTACAGGGACACAAAGAAAAATTCTTTATCATTATGGCCTATGGGACCAGAATCTTAAAAATGTGATAGCATCTAAACGCCTCATTCAATTGAGCAAAAAATTTATACATATATTATAGATCACAGATACTCAATCTGTATAGATTTTGGAGAATCTAGTGCTTATAGTTATTTTTACAGGGACACAAAGAAAAATTCTTTATCATTATGGCCTACGGGGCCAAATTTTTAAGTGTGTGATAGCGTCTAAACGCCTGATTAATCTGAGCGAAAAATTTGTGCACATGTTATAGGTCACAGTTGCACCAACTGTATAGATTTTGGTGAATCTAGCACTTGCAGTTTTTTACAGGGACACAAAGAAAAATTCTTTATCATTATGGCCTATGGGACCCAATTTTTAAAAGTGCGATAGCATCTAAACGCCTTATTCAATTGAGCTGAAAATTTATATGAATATTATAAATCACTGTTGCACTAACTATAAGCATTTTGGTGAATCTAGCATTTATAGGTTTTTAGAGGGACACAACGAAAAATTCTTTATCATTATGATCTATGAGCTCAAAGTTCAGTAGCGTTCAATGAAACATCGTATAGTAAATGGAGAGAAATACTTAAAAACTCTAATATGGTTTTCTCTCTTTTGTTTGTTTAACAACTGACTCAATGTTCGGAAAGTCGAGTAGAGTCGCTCCAGAATTTTTTTTTTTTTTTTTACTTTTACATGCTGTTTACGAATTGCATTTATAATACGATTTGATATCTAATTGTTCAATAATGACTATTTGGAGCAGATTGAAAATCGGCTAAGGTATTTCGGAATGTACCTCGATCTGATAAATGCACGAGCAAACAAAGAAAATGACTTATCGACGACGCCACAGAAGTCTTAAGACGTAAAGTCATTATCTCGAGGGTCGAGATCACAAGGAATTACAATCTTATCTCGATACTGAGGTCATGATATACCAGACAAACATTTTTCTTACTTCGGGAAAAATCGAAACAATATCTAATGCCGGACTAGAAATAGCAAATTTTTTTTAACATTTTACAAAAAAAAAAAGTTGAAAAGTGTTTATGTATCCGGCTTCTCTGTCTGTTTCTAAGTAATCTTATTGTGGAAAAAATATTTTTAGAATGTTTAGAAACTGCTTTAGATTATTGATGTTCATTCTAGCAAGTCTTGTACTGATAATGGGTCCTAGGAACCTCGTATAATCAACCGGTCTTAATCCAAACACCAGCACTAATACCTATTGAAAATGGTATACATAACGCTGCTGGTTTGTATACAATGATTCCCCCCCCCCCCAAAAGAAAGGCACATTACGGGTTATGGCAGCATATTTTAATTCTTAATAGTGCACAAAACAAAGCGAAATTAATGTGCATTTGATGTTCACGTCCGTAATCAATATTTAGTAGTCAAAAAAGATCGCTTAGGTTAAGATTTGGTACTCCAAAAATATAAAATGATAGAAAAATATGTACAAATGTACATTTTTTATACATTTTCTTTTTACACCATATATCAATATTTTTACGTCAAAAAAAAAAAAAAAAAGGATACACATTTTAACTGTAAACAATGCACACTGTTTTTCATACGTTTTGGTTTTATTAACACTAACTTACGTAGAGACAAAAAAATTTAATTTCAAAAAATAAATTCAACATAAATAAATTATGCATGACAAATTTTTAACAACTTGCCGTAAAATGCTCGAAAAACTACTAATGAAAGAAAAAAAAGGTAAGAAAACACCATAAATTGTAAAAAAATATACACAATAGTTGTTTCGACTGGAAATAGTTAAACAGGCCCTTCATCAGAGTAAAAGAAGTGGTCACAGCATGCAGAACGGAAAACAAGAACATATCATAGTAGACTCAAATAAGTAAGCACGGGTACTATACATTCTTTTAGGTAGAAAAAAATCTTCAAGTCAAACACTGGGCTATTATTAACGGTATTTACCAAATAAACATGCGAAAATTATAGTTAAAAGGTTGTTTTAAATACGTGGATTTCGATTATTAAAAGACATTTGTTGATAACTCGACGACAAATGTCGCTTTCTCGCCATGTTGGTGTAAATCTTTCGCATATAAACTTTCCCTATTTTACATTATTGCAATGCACAAAATCATGTTTCTTGTGCCATAGAATTGCCCAATGCGCAGCATTAGTGCGACGTAAAACCGAACCAACCAACCTATGCCATAAAGCAGTGGTTGTCAATGAGGTCCCTGTTTCAGCTTTTATGATGGGCGGTAGAGATTTTGTCTGATACCGAAGCCTTTTTTTCTTTTAAATTTGATTGACTTTTTAAAATACATGGAAATGGATATAGGGTAAGTGCACCAGTGATTGACACTTTTAGATCAATCTCTGATGTTTTTAATGTTCTAGTTATCAGAAAATATTTTTAGAAATCTTAAGTTAGTACATATGGTATGAAAGACATTCAGAACCCCATATATGTTAAAATATATACATTTGATAACAATTATTTTTTTGTATGAATTTCTATTTGACACCCACTCAATGTTCCAGTCATTGACACTGCCAGTTTTTCATTTTATCAGTAATTGGCACCCTATTTTCTAGTGTTTGACATTGCTAATTATTCATTTTACCAGTTATTAGCACCCTATGCTCCAGTGTTTGACATAAAGTGATAAAATTCTTATACGTAAAATATATGATTTTATCATTTTTCTAATTTATTAATTATTTCGGGATAGATGTCAATTACTGGAGCATGCCAATCACTGGAGCACCTACCCTATGCTTTATTATTATATGCTTTAACTTGCTATAACTTTGCTTTATAAATTTTATAAAGTTACTTCTCAACTTTATAAATCACCATTATACTATGAAACTGGTGGGCGATTGGAAAATTTTACTACTAACAAAGCAAAAATAGGCGGTAGTTGTAAAAATGTTGACTACCTCTGCCATAGAGCATTATTAACGGTCCTCTTCATTTACCGTCGCCGGAAGCTCGAGCCAGCGTTATTCTATGGGGAAATTTTCTTTACAAATAACTTATTAACTAATACATATTTTTAAATTCTGTTTTCACATTCAGAAAATTCCCAACTGTTAATTATTCTAACCGCCATAGAGCATTATTAACGGTCCTCTTCATTTACCGTCGCCGGAAGCTCGAGCCAGCGTTATTCTATGGGGAAATTTTCTTTACAAATAACTTATTAACTAATACATATTTTTAAATTCTGTTTTCACATTCAGAAAATTCCCAACTGTTAAATTGACAGACTTTTTTTAAAAGTGTATTTTTTTTTTTTTTTTTTTTTGAAACTGCAAAAGGAAAAAAATTCACATATTGGAAATTCGTATTTTGCAGCTTCAAAATAAAATATAAAAAATTAAAAAAATATTTTTTTTAAAAAAGGTCCGTCAATTTAACAGCTGGGATTTTTCAGAATGTGAAAAATAATACATAATAATACACATGAAAAATAATACATATTTTTAATTCTTAAAAATATGTATCAGTTAATAAGTTATTTGTAAAGAAAAATTTCCCATAGAATAACATTAGCTTCGGCTTCCGGCGGCGGTGAGTGAAGCGGGCCCTTAACGTTAACAATTGGTTTAGAAACATTGATATCTAAATATACATGATACATAAAAATAGTATACATGCTCCAAGTGCATGTCATTTGAGTTATTATTACTATTATTATTATTTACCATTATACTAACGTATCAGTATACTATGTAATGCATAATATGCAATTTTTTGACAATACATATGATGGTCTATACCAAATCAATATGTTTTATCATTTCTCTTTAAAAATAAAGTTATAAAGACAGTTTTTGTGAAAATTTTTGCTCCACAATTAAAAACTAATTATATTTGAAAGCAACATCATGGAGGTAAGTTCACTGAAGGCTAAACGATATAAGTACATACAGTTACAGTAAGAGACTTTTTCATAATCCAGTCGAACAGCGTGATATATATTTCTTTAATTTCCGCGAAGAGGTCGAACTAAATGAACGAAAATTAGAACAGAGAGAAAAGGAAGAAATAAATTTGTGAGCCATTAAAGGAAACAAATTATTCATTAATCTTGGAGTACCACGGGCACGCGTTCAAATACGCTATTCATAAAATAATTATTATTTTTGATTAACGTTTTCCTATCGACTTGTCAAAAATGTCCATGTCTTTAGTTTGTCTTTTACACTCTAGTTGGTGTCAAAGTGTAGAAAAGTAGGCTTCCTACAAAAATAAAGCATGATAAACGTCATTGATTCATTTACAAACAAAAATGTTCGGATTCATTGCAAACAGTAGCTAACGGAAATTTGTTTACAATTGTAATATACGTTTTTGACGTTTTCGAATAAAATTGAAAAGAATGACATTGCTACATCTATTGGTCTATCTGTCTGTCCACATATCCTCACCACCTCACTAGTAGTTTTGTTCTCGAAGCAGGTAGAAGAGAGGTATCGAGTTCGAACCAAATCATTCTCCTTGTCCTAGTCATTCGAAGCTTTTTGCGGTTTTCTGCAAAATTTTCATGAATATAGGATAAAATCCCTTTAAAAAATTACGAAGGACATTTCACCGAAGCTTTAAACACATCAAATGAGTTATTCTTTTTTTTTTTTTTTTTTTTTTTTTTTTTACAATAATTTGCATATTTGTCTTTATTTTGATTAATAAATTAAATTAATATTTGACAATATAGTTTTTTAAAATATGATTTCTTTTAACCTTTCTCCCCCCTTTTTTCTATTTAACCCACACTAGCCCCATGTCTTAGGACTGATATAGACACGCTAAATTTTTTATTGGACAATTCATATAAAAACATATGTAAAAACACGATAAAATTAAATCTAACCTAAATAAAACAGTATTTTATACTGCATATTTTAAACAACCAGTTACTGACTCAGCTTTCTAGAAGAACTGCTTTGTTCATCTTTGTTTCTTAAGAATTACATATCAATATCTATTACATCTTCAATTCTGTCAACGTAGTAGGGGAGACCGGGTACAATGAACCATGTCTCCATGTTCATTGTACATCCCCTATTATTTACTTTATATATTTATTTTTATAATTCGTATTTTGGTACATAGATAACGGTACTGCAGTGATTAAACTTATCTAGCAACTTCATGCCTAACGCGTGATGTCAGATTGGGGATTTTTTCTCCCATTTTGGGGATTTTTTGGGCTTCTGGGGATTTTTTTGGAAAATGAATATTTGTTGGGAATTGTGTGGGGATTTTTGAAATTTTTGGGTAGAAACTTGGGAATTTTTCACTTTTTTAGTCTTAAATTAGTCTACCTGATTAGTCCACGTTTATCCTTACGCGTTCGGACTTTTAGCAGCTTTCTTTAGCATGTAGGAATTTTTTTGAGGTGCCATTTGTCTTTAAGATATCCTCAGAATATCCTGAGGATGAAAAGACATCCTACGAATATCCTCAACGCCCGTTGTTAGACACATGCGGAATTTATTATATATACAATTGATAAGAGGGTCTAATAGTACATTTTCACGAATACCCTAGGGAGAGCTGATGAAACTAGACTTAGTACTTCACGCAGATTAAAAAATTTTCAGTAATAAATATGTATAAAAAGTTAATTAACCCTTAACACTCGGCATATTTTCCTATTTTGAACAGTAAGACACGTCTTTTGGCGTTCCTTTAAAACGTCACACGTATAGTTTCCAACTTACTACCTTTTGGCTACTGAAAAATTGTAATAATTTGTTTTATTTTACTTCATCATTAAATAAAATAAATCTTTCTGTTAAAATTTTCCGGTAGCCGAACCGAAAGGTAGCCTGTAGTTACACGTTTTAGAAAAATAACATTTCATTTGCAGAGAACACCTTAAGGCGTGGCTCGATTTTTTAATGTCCCCTCAGAAGGCACATACGAGCGATAAGGGTCAATTAGTGTAAAATTAATTAATTAAAAGTTAATTAACAAGTGTAAAATTAATTAAAAGTTAATTAACTAGCCTTTATTCATACTAGTGTGTATGAAAGTTATTCTTGTATTTGGGAATTTTTTTCAAAAATGAGCTTTATTTGGGGAAAATTTTGGGCGAAAATCAGCTAATTATTTCGATTTTTTTTTATTTTTTATTTTTTTTTTTTTATTATTATTATTATTTACTTTTTTAGTTGAAATTGAGTTTGGGATTTTTTTTTTTTTTTTTTTTTTTTGAGAAAAACCCCTGATTTGGGGAAATTTGAAAGCCTGTTTGGGGAAATTGACTGTCGACCATCTGGCAACACTGTGCCTAACTCACAATTTAGTCATTTTATTCGAGAAATTTAGTTTGTGGTGCCGAAAAGTAAATATTTTTAGCTAAACATTTTTTCTTTTCATCATTTAAGAATTATGATCTGGAAGAGGTTACTAAACAGCTAAGTCCTCTATTATTAGATTTAATATAACTAAAATATTTTTATGAAAGGTTTGTCATTGTTTTTTAAACATTTGTTGTCAGAGTTCCACAGGGGGTAACTTGAATGGACCGCGGTCCATTCTGCCCCAGTTCTCTGTCATAATAAACTGATTTACGAAATCTACATTTATGAAGTGTTAGCTATAAATTACACTTAAAAATTTCAGAGTTAACCTTAATTAGATCTATCATGTCTTCAAAGATGAATAAGCAAGCAATTTACTTTGAGGTTTTTTCGTATTTTTAACAAATATTCAGTTACTTTTGCATTCTAACATTTTTACAAATACCATACAACTATAACTAACTAAATTAAATAATGCAATTAAAATATAATAGTACACCTATGTTATATATATTTAAGAAGTTTACAATTGTCACAAAGAACAATTTCACAGATCATGTAAAGTAAAAAAAAAAAAAAAAAAAAAGACTATGAATGAAATTCTGTCTATGGCAGAATTTAATTTAGTATGACAGGACTAATAATATTTGTGTTTTAACACTCTTAAAAAAAAAAAAAAAAAAAAAAAAAAGTAATAAAGGGCGTTCAGTAAAATTGCTAAACATATATTCAAATAGTATATTGATTTTTAACTCCAAATAAATTATTGGAATTTGAATGCATTGATTGTATAGTATCTTCCCCTAATTGCTTAATACTTATTTACTGAATATTTTAATTTTTAAAACTATCTTTAAAAAAAATTCACATTTATTGTTAATAATTAACAGTGTCCATTTCTACAGAACAAAACATAATATTAATATATATATATATAATTTGAATTATTTAGTACCATTGTAACACTCAGCAGACAAAAGTTAGATGAAGATACCAACATAAAATAAATTTTAATTTTTACTATTTTCAGAGGAATAGAGTTGGTATATCAAACATCCATTTAAATGCCAAATATAATATGCAAAAATTAATAATTTAATAATAATAATATATATATATATATACTGATTATTCGATACTTAAATTGTACTCAAAATTCATCGTGGATTAATTAATATAATCCATTGATATTCAGCCAAGACCCGTCGGCTATGTGGTCAGAGAACAGAACTACGAACCCGAAGACTGTGAGTTCGATCCTAACTGATGATAAGTTGAAAAAAAAAAAAAAAAAAAAAACTATATGTATATATATCTACAAATGTTTTTAAGGATTAAAAAAATATTTTTTTTTTTTTTAAGATAGAGTTGGTTTAAATTAGAGAATTAAATAGTAAAATTAGAGAGATAATATTAGAGCATTAGAGTACGAGAGAAAATAGAGTAAGAGTATTAGAGAATTAAATAATAAAACTGGATATTAGCAGGCATTTTTGAAGTGGAACACTATAAATTGGTAACTACGCAAAATAGCAGATTGAAAGAAATAGTCTTGTCGTACTAAAAATACTTGAAAACACTAATCTAAATATTCAGAAATATTTAGCCAAGAACCGTTGGCTGTGTGGTCAGAGTACAGAGCTACGTACCCGAAGGTTGTGCGCTCGATTCTCACCGATGGGAAGAGAAAACAATACATATAGAGGTTTTTACGAATTTTACAAAAAATTTTGAGAAAGAAATTAAATGGTAGAACTAGATATTGAAAGGCATTTTTGAAGTGGAACACTATAAATTGGTAACGACGCAAAATGCCAGATTGAAAGAAATAGTCTTGTCGTACTAAAAAAAATTCAGCTATGGAGCAGACAATATAAAGGGTTGTGGATGATTAAAAAAAAAAAAAAAAAATGGCTTGTTTAGCCTCCAAGGCATCAGGTATTTGAAAAACAACTCTTATGCGCTGCTTATAAAGGCATAAAAATTCTAAATTGCCTAAACTGAAAAACGATAGCAAATCAACTATTAGATTTAGCCCAAACTATGCATATATGCAGATAGTTTCGAAGGGTGAAGAAGAAATGGTGGAAAATTATTATAATAGATGCTTGTAGAATGAAATAGATCTCAATCATTAAGGGAAAAATCACCATTTAAAAATAGTATCTTTCGAATTATATCTCTTGTCGATAGCTTCCTTACACAAGAAGACAATTAAATAAGTAAAGGTGCATTAACAATTTAAACTGATACACTAGTAAAAAAGATTATTGGAGGAGAAGCATGAAAAATAAATAAATAAATAAACAAAAAAAAAACAGCCGCTTTAGTTAGAGCCAGAAGAATTAAAAAAAAAAAAAAGAATAGAAAAGAAAAGAATAGAAAAAGAAAAGAAAAAATGTTAGCTTCTGTTAAAGATAAAAAGAATTACAATATAAAAAGAACTTTTTTATTTACCATGTTTTTAAATTTTCTGTTGAATCATATAAACCTGATAATTCTATGTATTAATAAATACTTTTTAATTTAATTAATTAATTTATTTTTGATGAATCATCCCATCAACTTGAAAGAAAATGATCGAATTCGTAATAAAGAGAGCAATTATTTAAAACAAAAAAAAAATTAACCATTTATTAATTAAATAAAAGTATTAAAAGAATGCATTGTCATCGTGTTTTGAGATATTCTAAAAGTTTCAACTGTCTAGCTAGTCGGGAAGTTAGTTAAAAATCGATTGCAAGATTTGTACTTGATAAACAAGAAAGCGAGTTAATAAAAACATGGTACTAAAACTGAAGTCTCCCATCATGTTCAAAACAAAAATATATATTAAAAAGTTCGAGTGTTTCTAAGAACATGTCTGTTTATAGTGATATAAAAAATTCAGTGATAAAAATATACACAGCAAGATGCTAATTTTAATACTAATAAAATAAGTGTAAGTAAATTTGCGTCAAAAAATTGACGAAAAAGACAGTTTTACATTTTGTTGGTTTAAGCACAGAAATAAAAGATAAAGAATCTGTTTTTGTGAGATTCCTGCAACGAAAACCTAATCAAGATCTCTACATTTTTCCTGAGAGTGTTGATATATCTCTTGTAAATTTTCAAGCTATTGTAATGATGAGTCTTCCAGACCCTACAACTTCACAAGAAAACAGCAGACTTTCAGTGACACAAAAATCGTTTGGTGTATCATTTTCTAATTTTAATGGTCATTAATATACATTATTTGTATGGATCGAAGACATAAATAAACAAATATAACATATTCTACATTTTATAAAGCATTAAAAAACACACTACATTAATATAATTTTTAAATTTTACCTGTGGTCCATAGTACCCCCTGCCATGGACCATTTTACCTCGGGCTTGGGGTAAAATGATCCACTTTGTCAGTTGCTATTAAAAAAATTATATTAAAAAAAGCAAACGTAATAATCACTTTTGACTGAATGCAATATAAACCCCAATATATAGGAAATATGCACACACATTTTCTATAGCCAAAAATCATTACTTTGTGAGTAAGCACTTAAAATTTACAAAAGGGGTCCATTTTACCCCGGTTTCCCCTACCTTTCTTCTTCTCCTTTTTCTTTTTCTTCTTCTTTTTCTTCTTTTATTTTTTTACTTTAAGAAACTTGATCAGGAAAAATTTATTGATGATATTCCCCATGCAATTGTTTGTATTATTTATGCATGATACTGATTGATATAAATAAATCATACAAATCAAAAGTAACTATTAACATATGTAAATTAACTATAAACAATTATAAAACACTGTAATTTTTATATTTGAAATATAGCACTGAAATAACCTAATCTCACCATTAGAAAACAAATCATAATTTTACTTCCCCACCATAAAAACCTTGTTTCATAAACTATTACTGAACTAAAAACTGCGTTATCATAAATAATAGCTTATGGAAGATGGAAGTGTGGTCAAACTTCAAAAACTTACAGAGAAATCTTAATGAGAAACAACTGAATTATTCAAGTTCTCCATACTAGCCCCTTCTGTCCTATATTATTTTAAAAGTTATTTATGATACGTACAAAATAGAAATACATAAAAAAAATGAAAATAAACAAGTATGCTGCAATTATCACAAAACCTTTCTTTTATATTTTTCCTACTGTACAAATTCTCACAGTTCAAATTATTTATTAAAATTATTATTTATCAAAATTATTTTTCATAGGGAATGCTGGAGATTTTTACGTTAAAAAATATAATTTTAAAAAGTCCAAAGAAAGTCGATTTTGCCCCCTCTAGCTGAAGCTTAAAAAAAAAAAAAAAAAAGAAAAGAAAAGAAAGAAAATGCACTTCTGGTTTTTGATGGCTGAGTAGAATTCCCCCCCCCCCACTAATGCTATACTATGGGCGACTGGTGACGGTCTGGGACTCACCTCTAAAGGTGGTCCGGAGGCATACCATCGAAATTTTGATCCTTCACGGTGGGGATGACACATCGTTTCGATGAACCTCAGAGGTATAATTTGGATGAGAACGTGAAGAACATTGCGGCTACGACGGATTTTACGTGCACCAACCACTATAAATATATAAGACGGTCTTCGGCCGGCTCGAGAATCGAACCCGCAATCTTCCTATTGTGAGCCCAGAGCTCTATCGACCAGGCTACCGTGGCTCCCAGTTTTCGATGGATTTCCGCGATTGAAGAGAAACTGGACCATCTGTAGAAAATGTCTGTGTATTTGTGAGAGAATAACAAGAAATTTGTGGTAGCTCTAACTCAAGAGCTAATGCACAGAATTTCATTCAAATTTATTTGTAATTGCAATTTGACGTAATTCAGTGCCTATCAATTTTTTGTACAAATCGCAAAACAAATGTTGTGTGTATGTTGTTTCTGTTACACCTAGGGGGGGGGGGGATGGGATTTTTTATGATGTGAGTATTTTTCAAAAGAACTCGTCAATAATATTAAACGAATGACTGAACCTTAGATCTGTGGTATTTATTTATTTATTTATTTTTAAGAAAGAAAAGAAAATATTTTTTTTAAGTGTTGTCTCTAGGTTCCAAAATTTACTTCCTATGAACATTTAGTGTGAATCATCTCTGATATGAAAATCCTCTGCATTCATTATGGAATGTAATTTTAATAACTAATCTACATTGGGGGAATTTGTATACGAAAATATGGAAGAAAGTCTTGTAATAATTACAACAAACTAGTATATATTTTTTTAATCTGCTCTAATTTAAACGTTTAAGAATTATGCTCAAAAAAAGTGGGGAAGAAAAAGCAAAATGAAAAACGGATTGTAACTTAATTTTTTAAACCAGTGTCAAAATTTTAGCAACTTATCAACGAAATGTAAACCATTCCGCTATTTCTTTTCTTAATATACTACTATAATCCCTTGAAAACAAATGTCGTGTTATTGTATATAAAATACCAGGAAAGATTAATTATATCAAAAAAAAAAAAAAAATCTTCTTCTTTTTTTTAAGAGAGGAAGATTACAGGTATTATCTCTCTCCCTTTTCTTTTTCTTTTCTCTTCTTTTCACGATCTTATCTTTTAAGGTGCATTTGGTTTCATTTTGGGTCAAGACGATGCTTTGTCATCGAGATTATTATTTTAAAACTTGATTTGTAAGGCTTCGTAATTAGTCGAGTAATTAGTTTTGGAACTCCTCGTAAAAAAAATATTCATGATAATAAAATAAAATTAACCGTAACGCAACCGTCGTACGGCTTTTTAATTAATTGTTTATACCTTTAAAGAAATAAATAAATGAACAAAATAAATTGAAAGGCCATTGTGTTGTTCTATTCATAACAATTCAATCACTGAAGACTGTAGTAAGATGATTGTTTTGCTAACCCTTGCAATCATTAAGAAAAAAAAAAGGAAAACATAGATCAAAATAATGATTGAAATCTTAAATAAAACAAACAGTAAAACGTGACACTCTAGATTTAATTGAGTGATCGACAGCGCGAATTTTGCAAACACGCAGAAAGTTCAATTTATTTAATTACTGTAGAATCTCGATTAACCGGGATGAGCGAGAAATAACTAAGTCCGGATAAACGAATTTATGCAAATGTTGCTGAGATTATCTATTTATTTATTTATTTTAACTTGTCGGTATAGGTCAATCCCATCATATACATTTACTCTCATAAATTTATAATGTAGACAGGGCATACTATATTCATGCTAAGAGAAATAAATTCAGTCGATTACTCAACATGGCAGCAGACTGAAATGCCCTACCTACTAAGCTACCCTACTTTTGCTTCAATTCATTTACCTTACCTAATCTGATGATGAGTTTTATTTGTGTTAGTTTCGCATGTAAATTTTCATGCAGTTGCATAGTATTCGCAATGTAATATTTCTTATAAGGCACGTTTATGGGAAAATTTGACTTAAACTCCCTAGTTAAGAAATAAAATTTTAATTTTAAATGACTTACGAAGTTTTTAAATTAAAATGTTCTCAGTGAATCATGTTCATGCCAGTATTATGAATGATATTTTAAAACTAGGTCTTAAATCTTTATGATAAATATATTCTTCATAATGCATGTTTATGGGAAATTTCGCCCTATTCTCCTTTGTTAAGAAAATCGTGAATTTCGAATGACTATACGAAGTTTGAAAAATAGAATGTTCATAGCTAGCGATGTTCATGCCAGCATTATAAATGTTATTTGATGTAAATATTCCTCATAATGCACATTTATGGAAAATTTAGCCTTATTCCCCCACGTAAAAATAATCCTCAGAATCAAGTTAATGAAAAAATTAAATAATCTACTCCAGCAAATTATGATCCCTGAAAGAGGCACATAATTGTACGTGGGCTTTTAATGGAGATCAATTAGTATTGAGTCCTATGACAAAAAATTGGATCTAGGAAAAACAGGTCCTAAAGGGAGATGGCTTTCGAATAGAGGTGGACTTTTAGGGAGGTTTCAATGTATTTTCTTCTTTAAAAGAAAGGTGACCAGGCGTCCTTAAAAATTACCCCGGTCCTAAAAAATTCGAATACATTTGTAAAAACTGTAAGTAAAATATGCACTGAGAAAAAATTCTGTAACTGACATCTAGAATCTAAATTGTGGTTCTAGAAAAAATAGTTCCATGTCATCCTTATAAATTCTAGTCCCCTTGGAAAGCGAGTTCTAGAAGCCCCTGTTAGAATTCTAGAGCGTTTGCCTATATTCTCGAAGGCAAAGTTATTTAAAATTCTCTACAAATAAATGAGACTACAAGAGGCGGGTTTCTGCAACTATAATCTTGGTTTATTATCCAATTCTAGAAAATCAAGCGAGAATTTCTCGCAATATAAATGATTCAAAATATTTGGAGTATTCAGAATATTGTTTCACTATCTAGAAATGTGTACACTGGAAATTCTCGATCATTTCGTCTAATCAGTTTATTGATATGCCTTATGCGCATAACTCGGAAATCTATATTTCTAGTTAAGGGATTTAGAAAATGGCCACTTATTCATTCTAGAGAAAGGCGGCATATTTTTTTTTTCTCAGTGAATGGAAATGTTTACTTTGTGTCATCTTATCCAAATTAATTGAAAATGCATGCAAATAGATAGTGTGCTGCAAAGAAAAAATTCGCAAAATTTTTACTTACAGTTTTGGATGGCGAGACGCAAAAGGTAGAATAATTTATTGAAATAAATATATTTCAGTACATAATATAAGCTTAATGAAAGTGATATATTTGACAGCGTATTTGAAAATTAAAAGCAATATTTCAATGTGCAAATGTACTTTAATATGCAAAACAAAATAATTGCAGTGGAATTTAAAAACAAATGTAACACCACTGCATTGCTGAAATTTCACATCATTTCTTTTAAAACACATACTTTGATATTATAAGAGATGTGAATGAAAAGGTATCAGTGAGTAAATGTTATATATTATTTTATGTTGAAAATAACGTTTGCACTGTAAATATAAATAGAAGAAAAAAGCAAATTCAAATAAGAAAATCTATATATATTTTAATTAATAGTAAAGCGTCACTGAAAATTTGATATCATTAATTTTAAGACTCGTATTTCTAATTCTTATACCATAAAGTACAGTGCTGCGTCACAAACTTTTAACCCGTTAAGGGTTTTTTGTATTGATATATATATACAGTAATAAGTCAGTGTGAAAACACCGAAGGGCGCATTGCCGTTTTGATTCTGCAGTCTTGCCTACTTTATTCGTCTGATAAAGGATCTTGCTATTATTTCAACCCGAAACAGCTGCTGAGAGTGTTTTGTATATTTGCTTATAAAGTTTTCTATTTATTACTTTATAACAACAGTCCATTAAGGAGTTTTACTAATATGTATCCATAAACTCTTTTCAACTTTGTTGTTGAAAACTCAAACTGTATAATACAACTAAAAATGTCATTTATTTAATTTTCAATGATATCTCACAATTTTGAATATTTTGTATATCTGTATAAAATAACCATTATACTCATATCTAATTCTATAGGAAATATGATTTTATTCATCTAAGTTGAATATGGTCGGTTAATTTTATTCTATTCTATACTATATAAAAATATAGATTTACTTTAATTCTTTTCAGCTTAAAAAATTATAGGAAATCTAAGATTATACATAGTTATGTTTTTATTTTAATTTAACGCATTTTTGTTAAATTTCGCTTGATTTTAATAACGGTCCAAAATTTTCAGAAATATTAATATGAGACGAGTAAAAAGTTTTTTTCATGTACCAACAGGAGCAAAAATTCCGTAGCGGGAAAAAGGAAAACATCTTAGCTGTTTACGAAAAAAGATAAAATCGCACTATAAACATACGTCCCCACCAGATCTGTCGTGTCGTTTACCCCGTACGAAGCCCCTTCAGTGGGAACCCCCATGAAATATTTTATAGTGAATTGTTTGAGGGGTATGAGTCACTACGAGTACAGACATGAAAAATTCTAAGAAACACATCAAAACACATAAAAACTCGTTGGCAGTTATTTTCTGGCGCTTGGCGATCTCTGACATCGCCAAAAGCGCTTCTTTTTATCTCCTATCCTCCTATCTTTATTTCTCAGTTTCATTTCATTTCATTCATTCAGTTTCAGTTCAGTATCAGTAGTAACGGGAGCGTAGTACGTTGCAGACGGAGTTTTGATTCTCTCGTGTATTGTTTACTTTTTTATTCAAGTGTTTTACTTTGTGGCTTTTTCTTTTTTTTACCTCCGGTGAGTATCTGTTTTCCTTTCTCTCAGCTGGGGAGATGACATCCTCAGTATTTGATTGATAAAAAGTAATTATTATTCGTTTGTTTTATGAATTAATAAACATTTGTTTATTTTTATCGAACATACTATGCCTGTCGAATTGAAGATTCTTTGGATTATTATTTCATCTCTTTTGTAGGCTGAAATTTTGTAACAGATAAATTCAAGTGATAAGAAATAACTAACTGCATTTACTTATCTATATTCGATTTGTAACTTAATTCGATTTTGTTTTGACAATTTTTTGTTTTAAATGGTGATTGCGGTTATTTCTCATGAATGAAATTAGTAAAGCAGAAACATTTTTTTAACAAATATAATTTTTCTTTTTGTGAATGACGATTTTCCTTTTAAACATTAATTTCACTTACATTGATTGCATGAATTAAGTAGTAAAACATGAGGGGTTTTTTTTTTTTATAAATATTTATTATTATTATTTATTTATGTATGTCTATTAAACCAAACATTATTATTTATTTATGTTTATGAATAATTTTTTGCTGAGGAATTTTTCCGTTTTAAATATTAATTGCGTTTATATCTCATGAATTAATAATTTGTAACTTACCAGAATTTCTTCATGAATATTATATTTATTGTTGTGAATGGTCATTTTTTACTGCTAACAATTTGTGTTTGAAATAGTAATTGCGTTTATTTTTCATGAACTATAAAAACAAAAATATTTTAGTTAACGTTATTATTTATTTTTATAAATAATAATTTTTTGCTGCTGACGATTTTTATTTGAAATAGTAATTGTGTATATGTCTCATGAATTAATTAGTAAAAACTAATATTTTTTAACAAATATTATTTATTTATTTTTATGTAAAATAACTTTTTTGCTGCTAACGATTTCCATTTTAAATAATAATTGCGTTTATTGCTCATGAAATAATTAATATTCCATAAAAAAAATATTTATTTATTTATTTTTATAAATGATAATATTTTTGCTGCTGACGATTTTTGTTTGAAATAAAAATAATACGCAAATATTGGACAAATTATTAATAAAATTGAATAAATTAGTAAAAACATATTTAAGTTATTAGTAAACTATAAATAAAATATGATTAGTAAACTATATTTAACCATTAACAAGCTTTATTATTTAATTTTATAAATTATATATATATATATATATATATAAATGATCGATATCGCAATAAACGTAATAAAATTTAAACTTATATATATATATATATATATATATTATTATTCTCTGACAGTTTCTTTTTTAAATGGTAATTGCGTTTATATCTGATGAATTAATCAGTAATTTATTATTGTTATTATTATTATTTTTTTTTTTTTTTTTATCGGTAATATTTGTTCTTTTATGAATAATAACTTTTATTTATTTATTTATTTACTTTTGCTGACGGATTTTCTTTTAAATAGCAATTGCGTTTATGTATTATAGATTAATGGCTAGCACGTAAACATTTTTTAAAAAACATTTTTCTCTTTATGGATAATACTTGTCGTTGATTTGTAATTTCCCAAATATATTCGTACTATGTGGAATGTCTTCTAATGCATTAAAATATAAAATGCTAAACAGAGTTTTATATTTATATTCTTCAAACAACTATAAACAATAAATTAAATATTTATTTGCTAGATCGATAAAAACGTCTGACTCAATAATTTCTTTTTGAATTTTAACATTAAACAAACACTATTTTATTTTATTATATATATATATATATATATATATATATAATAAAATAAAATAGTGTTTGTTTAATATATATATATATATATATAATAAAATAAAATAGTGTTTGTTTAATGTTAAAATTCAAAAAGAAATTATTGAGTCAGACAGTCGGTACAAAAGTATCCGAACACTAGCAAAAATTCCTATATAAAAAAAAGTAGAGTTAATATTGCTTTGTTAAATAAATCCTTTTCGAATCATGTTCTTGGTCTTATTGTTATTTCATTTTTAATTATTTAATATATTATCAAACTAAACTTTAAAAACGAAATTTTAAATGTTTAATTATCGGACGCATTACAAACTAAATTACAGCGTTTAAATTGAAAATAATAATGATAAAATGATTTATAATTAAATTTTAGTGTTAAAAGGAAAAAATTTGAAATATCACACATAGTATAGATCTTTCATAAGTAGCATTTAATTTCATTGCTATCATTTCTTGAAGTAGTTTCACCTCCATCTTGTTTTTTATTTATATAATTTTGTATTTATATAATCATAATTTGAAGTATTTCAAATTGTAATGTTAGATTCTAGTGTTTGAATTTATTTTTTTAAACCTAATACTATTAAATATAAAATACAATAAGAATTCTCTCTCTCTCTCTCTCTCTCTCTCTCTCTCTCTCTCTCTCTCTCTCTCACAAATAAATGATGAAAGTTATGCCAAATGAAATGGAATAGATAAATAAAATGAACATAGCAGCTGTTTTCAGATAGAAACCCAATTTCCAAGATCAAACACTGTCATATAAAACTTTCGATGTATCCATAGGATATTCAAGCCACATTCCTATAAATAGAATTGCCGTTTGTTTATCACAACAAATCTTTCTTCAGTTCAGTTTAGTGGAAAGAATGTGTTGCCATTTTGTTTTATATTTAAAAGTTTTATTTGTTTTGGATCATTGTTTAGATATTTATTTTTAATCTGAGTTCTCATAAAAACAAAAGATAGACAGAAAACAATAATAATAAATTAGTGTATTGAAATAGTTTACACGATCTGTATAAATAATAATAATTCGATCCATTAATTTGTTTTTATTTTGTTTTTAAAATTTCTGTTTGTTTTTAAAATTTATTATTCATCCGAGTTCATGTTTAAGAAAAAGGAAAAGAAAGAAAAGAAAAATCAATCTGTTGAAGCATCTAATATGATCTATGTATATAAATAATATTTCATTTATTTATTATCATTAATAATTTTATATTAATTTATATTAATAATTATTAGTATCCATTTTTAATATATATTTAATAGATAATTAATAATAATAATAATTTTTAATATAATAATAAATATTTATTTATTATTATTATTTTATTTCCTATTTTAAATTTCTGTTTGTTTCACTTTCATTTATTTTTCATGTAAAGTGGCGAAAAATTCATTAAACGCATATTTTACATTCATATAAATACGATTACGTTAATAAAATTTAATTACTGTCATTATTATTGTTATTTATTTATTTATTTATTTATTTTAAATGATGTATATTTAATTAAATATAAATTTTGGTAGTCCGATTTTCCATTCGAATTTCAGTGTGAAATAAATAACATTTTAAACAGCTGATTATTTTCATGCAAATAAAAATAAAGCTCTATTATTGTAATTGAGTACATGGACAGCTAACCATTACAATTGGCTTAATTATTATTTTTTTTAATTATATAGAAAACTGCAACTAATATATATATATTTAAATTGTATGAATATTTACTTGCGTAAAATAGCAGCAAATTTAGAAGAGTAAACAAAATCACTATCTTGTATTACACACGCAAAAAAAAAAAAAAATTAATTAATTAATTAATTAATTAAATAGAAAATGCTTGGTCATTTCGTATCGTATATGCAGACATCTTTCTTTGTTATTTATTTTCCATCAAGTTTTCTTCTTGCGTTATGATGCCCTTGAAATCTACATCACTTTTAGCCGTATTTTTTCATTCACCTTGAAGAGGGATAAATGTTTTTTTTTTCCTTTCTTGTTATTACATTCTTTTTCTCGGTATAAGTTTGCTAATTATGTGTTTTATTTTCAGTTTATTTTTTATGTGAAATCGTAATTGATTCGTTAAGGTTTTTCTTTCATCATAATTGTGTTACGATTATTATTATTATTATTATTTTTTTTTTTTTTTTTTTTTTAATGAGTAATATTTGAAGATTAAATTTCATTTATAATTAAAACAGAATAGACGCTATAGAAAAGAATTTTACTTTTTTATTTTCCCACGCATTATGTCATAAGATAACATGCCATTTCTTTGATTATTTATGCTTGCTTTTTATTAACATACATAGTTTATTCAAACGCTTTCACTTTTAAAAAAGAAATTAAAAATTCATGAAATTTTATCTCAGCGAATGAAATGTGATGCAATACATATTATAAATCCATCACTTTTTCTTCATTATTAAATCTGTATTTAAAAATTCACGAGTTTGAGTTATTTTTTTAAACGTGTATATATCTTTTTCATTTATTTATTTATTCATTGTTATTATAATAATTTTGAGAAAGATATTGTTATCATTTCTGTTATTTTCCCGGTGTTTATCATTAAATATGAATATTTTTAATTATTAGATAATTATTGCGAAAAGATATTCTCTAAAAATGTTTAAAATATATTTATTTTACTTCATTAAATTTAATGCATGGTTGATTTCAGGTTGTTTTCTTTCCGCTGTACGAGGAATCGGTTTTTCTTACCCCCAAAAAAATAATTATTATTATAATGATAAATATCAAACTTGAAAATTTTTCTTTTATTTAGAAATGAACGCGTACAGTTTTTAGAAATGTTATTTACTTTTTGATTTTGTATGATATAAATTCTAATTTAATGACAGTAATTTATATCTAATAACAGTTTAAATGAACTTTTGATATAAATGAGGTTTTTTCTTTCTCTCTTTCTTTCATTTTTTTCCCCAGCTTATTAATAATTTAAAAAGCCTAAAAGACTTTGATTTGGATATTACCTGTTTCATTTTCAAATATTTATTATCTTTTAATTAAACAGAGCCATCTTTTGAACGTATTATCTTAACTCTGTTTGTTTCTTTAAAAATCTTTTTGTGCTTCATGAACAAGTAAAATTGAAAGTTGTAAAAACTGAATAACCATAATGAACTATATATATATATATTATTTATTTATTTTCTGCGAATTTAATTAAAATTTTGTCAAAATTTATTTTGCTGATTTGTATTTCTATGACTAGATTAATTATGACTAGATTTCTATGACTAGATTTCTATGACTAGATTTTTAATTTCTATGATTTTAATAATTTTTATGTATAAAGCACCTAAAAGAACTTATTTCTGCTTATTTATTATACATATGATAAATTATTATAATAAAACATTAATAACTTTATAACTGGTGTCCCCAAATGTGCTGTAATTTTTTGGGGACGAACGTAGTTTTCGAGGACTTATGGTAAGCCTACTTTAAAGAAAATGTGTTTAAAATAACGCTGAGTGGAACCTAACAATTCTATCCATTTTCTAGTTATGCTATTCGCTAATATCCCTTATCTCAAGAATATAGCATTCTCATTTAAAATAATTAAAGGAGAAAAAAAAAAAAAAAAAAAAAACTTCGATACAAGAAGCCATTTATCATCACTGAAAAATTCCGTATGTCTCTTGCTTTTAAATTCCCAAGCCTTCGAAGTGTAATTAAATACAAGACTCAATTACATCGAAATTGCATTTCAGACCCACCTCTTATATCCTTGCAAAAACAATTTGCAACTCAAGATTTCAATCTTCTCAGATCATTCGTCAGAACTGAACAACCCATGCCAGAAGGGAGTGATGCCAATCTTTGATCTTATTTCTCAAGCCCCATTCAGTTAAATAAAAAAGTTGCACAAAGTCACTTTTCTGGCAACATTAGATCCAACTACATCATTCACATTGGTTTCAGAGAAACTAAGTTTATTCTACAAATAAACAATGTGTAATGAGGAAAGTTTTAATTTTTAAAAAAGGCTTAAATCATTTAGCTTTCGATACATTTTAATTAAAGTAAAATACTACATATTTGCAGAAAATGCACCAAAATTTTAATAGGAAATGTTGGTGAATAAATATTTAGTAAACAAACACCATAACTTGCAAAAACACACAACAGCTGTTTCGGGTCTAAATCATTACGAACCACACTTCACCAAGCGAGAAAAAATAGACAGGAGTAGTCCGTTCCGGCTTCATCGTACTGCACACAAGCCTATCTTTAAAAAGCGGAACGATTTAAGTTAATTTCTAGAAATATCAAAATTTTTAAAGAAAAAAATATAATCTGAGATTTGGGGAAAGTTAAAGGAAATTACGACCTCCATTTTAAATGTTTTTGGCGTGTACTCTCCTCTATTACACGCACGAATGCCTTTCCTTTGATTGAAGGTTCTGCGAAGGTTTGATCCTTCGATCACGTTCCTGAAGTTCATCTGACACTCAAATGCTAATTCGAATGAGACGTAATGGTTGTTATTTTCGCCGAATTAGCTTCTTCATCACAAGGAATATTCTCGAAAATGTCTGACGAGAATCGTTTTGACATGATAAGCTTAGTTTAACTTACAGTTTGTTATTGCATACAGTCGGTAGCAAAAGTATCCGAGCACTAGCAAAAATTCCTATATAAAAAAAGTGCACTTAATACAGTTTTGTTAAATAAGTTCTTGTCGAATCATGTTCTTAGACTGACTAAGAGCATAATTCGATAAGGATTTATTTAACAAAACAGTATTAAGCGTAACTTTTTTACATAGGAATTATTGCTATCGCTCGATTAATTTTGTTGCCGACTGTATAAGCATTAACACTATGGTTTTCACACTAAAAGAAATTCCAGGGATGGAAGTTTTCTTCTCATGCCTAACATAACTTTTTTTTTTTTTTTTTTTTTTTTTTTAAATAAAAGTTTGGAAACTTGAAAACTGTAACGTTGCTGGGTCGTTTTTATCAAATTTCAAGGAAAATAAAGGAAACATACAAATGAGAGGGAAAATATTGTTCAAAGAATTAATTGTTTATAAAGAACTGTTCAATGAATGCTTAGATAATATTAAAGTTACATGAAATTTAAATAAAACTGATGTAACCATGGTGATCAAAATAATACGGGAGTTCTAATTTGCAAAAAATTGCCGGTAGAAATGATAGCCGTATAATGAAAAAGTATTCGTCTGCGTGCTGTCTAAGTAAAAGAGGAACTATAAGCCAAGAGGAACTATAATTCATGAAGAAAATCTATTCAGTTCGTTTAAAGGTGACCTATAATCTGTAACATACCTACCATTTTTAGCGCAGTCCAATAAAGCGTTTAGACGTTATCGTATTCACTCACACACATATACATATCACCGTATAAATACAAATATGAATTCATGAAATCTCAAAAAGTATAAATATATCCAAATCTCATAGACGAATTTTTGATGTTTACAATACTTTCCTTACATACAGTCGGCTGCAAAATTATTCGAGCACTAGCAATAATCCTTGCCAACAAAAAGTACACTTAATACAGCTTTGTTAAATAAATCCTTGTCGAGTCATGTTCTTAATCAGTCTAAGAACATGATTCGACAAGGATTTACTTAGCAAAACAGTCTTAAGTGTACTTTTTAAATATAGGAATTATTGGCTAGTGCTCGAATAATTTTGCAGCCGACTGTAGTTTACGTTTGGAAAATAAAAATTAGTGAAAGCATGTATAAGATTTTATAATGGGTATATCTACAGATCAGAAGTGTCGACGTCCTATTTGTCGAATTAGTGAACCTCCCTAAACCTCTATTGAATATTTGCTTTCCTCACACAATATAACACTATTGAAAATAGTCTTTGTCTATTTTCAGTAGTGTTGTATTGGATTTTTAATTACTACACATAATCCATGATGTATAGAAATTCTTTTGTATAGACCTATAAATTAATTATTAAGTCTATGCAAACTCTACAGAGGCCATACTTTTAAGTTTCTTAGTAGTGTTTGTTAATGTCATCATGTTTAATCGAGTATAGAGACGTTAAAACGCACTTAAAGGTCGTCCGTAGATCGTAATGCATCTAACTCATTTGTGCGTCATATACACTCTATACATTAAATAATAAAAAAAAAAAAAATTGCCATGTAATAAATTTTCACCAAATTCCAACTCAATCAGGTTTTTACATTACGTACATGCAGAAACCAAAAACTTTTTTAAATCTCAACTGGGAAGCCTTGATAATGTTTCGTCAATTTTGATGAATAAATAAGATCTTTGAAATTTATTTTATACTTTGTTATTTATTATTTTTTTTTTTTCTTTCTAATTCTTGGAACTGAGTTAAGCTCAGTTGGCAAAGCTTAGAACTGGTAATAGACGACATGACTCTCTGACGTCATGATAACGATTTTCTTTCATTTAACCTATGGGAGTTTTAATTTAACTCACAAACAGTGCTGTATAACCAATCATAGCATAGCTTTTTCCCACAAACATTAAGAAGCGGGGGAGCCATCCCCTCTGTGGAGGATCAAAATTGTGATGACATGTATCCGGACCATCCCTAGGGGTATCATCTCTAGGGCAATCTTCCAGTTATAAGTTCGGCGCTCTACCGACTGGGCTACCGCAGCCTGGGGTAGTTTAGAGATATGTACAGTCGGCAGCAAAAGTGTCCGAGCACTAGCCAATAATTCCGATATCAAAAAAGTACACTTAATACTATTTTGTTAAGTAAATCCTTCTCGAATCATGTTCTTAGACTGATTAAGTACATGATTCGACAAGGATATTGATGACATGACTCGCTAGTATTAAGTGTACTTTTTTTAGACAGGGATTATTGCTAGTGCTCGGATACTTTTGCTGCCGATTGTATCACAATTTTGATCTTCCACGGAGGGGATGGCTCCACCGCTTCGATGACCCCTAGAAATACAATTTGGATGGGCACAGACGTGTATCCAGATCTTTTTCAGGGGTCGATCACAGACCGTCACCAGTAGTTCAGTTGGCAACTCTACAGTCGGCTGCAAAATTATTCGAGCACTAGCCAATAATTCCTATATTTAAAAAGTACACTTAAGACTGTTTTGCTAAGTAAATCCTTGTCGAATCATGTTCTTAGACTGATTAAGAACATGACTCGACAAGGATTTATTTAACAAAGCTGTATTAAGTGTACTTTTTGTTGGCAAGGATTATTGCTAGTGCTCGAATAATTTTGCAGCCGACTGTAGTATCAAATTAAACTCACTCAACCTTGCCTTCCTAAGTTTTGAGGCATTGATTTCTTACGAACAGTCGGTAACCAAAAGTCTCCGAACACTAGCAAAAATTCCTATGTAAAAAAAGTACACTTAATACAGTTTTGTTAAATAAATCCTTGTCGAATCCTGTTCTTAGTCAGTCTAAAAACAGGGTTCGACAAGGATTTATTTAACAAAACTGTATTAAGTGTAATTTTTTTTATATAAGAATTTTTTGTTAGTGTTCGGAGACTTTTGTTACCGACTGAACCTGTCAATTAAGTTTTCACATTGATCAACTGCAACCAATCAACCATTTATTTCCTTTATCATTTGTAAAAACGTTCACGGGCTATTTATCTAATTCCTTTTTTTTTTTTTTTTTTTTTATGCATAAAAATGGAATTTTCATCAAATTAAAATTAAACAATGCTGAAGTTTGCGAAAAAAAAAAAATGTTTACATTAATAATTGTTTTTTTCTTCCTCAACTTGTAGTATTTCCTAGTCCAATGATTCGCCAGTTTGGCTTCATTGTTTTTATCTTCACGCCAATGTCGGTTTTTCTTGCCAGGAAGGAAATCGTCTCTCAACCGATCGACGTTTTTTTCCCATGAGTCTTATTATTATATTATCATAGTAAAAATCTTTCCGTCGACTTCTTAAAACTGTTTTTATCGGGATCGGGTAAACACACCTTCAGATCAGTCTTCCTAAGATCTACATAATCGTCATTGGACGGACCATTTGATATCAACTGGTAGCGAACTCTGCTCCGTATGTGCCCGATAATTTCGAAGGAATTTGTCTGACGGTCTTTGATTGTGTTGATTTGATACTAGTGAACTTTTGCATCGGTCTTGGATTCATGTCTTTTAGCACTTTGCCCGGACTTAGTGGAAGAAAAGGGTCGTCCACGTCTAAATTAGATCAAGCTTCAAAGTCTGGATATGTTAAATTCGAATGCTTTAAGGTAGGTGGTTTCAAAAGTCAGTTTCGTGCATCTACAACACTAATAGTAAATCAGTGGTATTGCGTGTTATGGTTTATCATCAATGTTGTTGTATATCTGTTTAAGACCGATTTTACTTTACTTCTAAAAATTTTAAATGCGTCTTATCTAATCTGTTTTTGTGTTCAATGTCTAATTTCGAACCAGCTTCGAGCCAAATGGGTACTACAAAAAGTTTCAGTAAGGTTTGTTTATATTTTGTTCACCTCTAATTTTTAAAGGAAATGGTTTTACTTTTATTATTAAAAAAAATGTGTAAGATTTAATTATTTTTCGTTCATCTTTAATTAGAAAACAACCTTACGATCTCTTTTCTGCTGGCTGTTATTTTTTTCAATTCCTACTATTAGTTCACACTCTCCCTATATATATATCTTGTACAAATCTTGCAATCGATTTTTAACTAACTTCCGGACTAGCTAGAAATTTGAAACTTTCAGGATTGCTCGGAACACGGTGACAACACAATACTTCGAAGTCCGATTTTCGAATTTTTTGTTAGTTTTCTTATAATTAATTAAAATATGAAAAAAAAAATAATAATAACATCCTAATAGCGTTAAAATAGATATTAAAATATTAGTTATAATTTAATTGTTGCCAAAAAAAATTTACGAGTTCATTTTCTTTCGACATAAAAATAAATACATTTAATTAAACGTAACATTAAAAAATGTATATATATATATAAAGTTAAATTATACATCTCATAAAAATTGACGTCATTTATCACTTTAAAAATTTTATGCACATTGATAAAAGCTCTATGTTTCAGCATGGTATATAAAAAGTTTTTATTTCATTTTGCACTCGCGCTTCTTATTTCCTAATTCAAAATTATTATAAGAAAAAAAAAAAAAAAAAAAAAAAACATTTTCGATAATGTTTGTAAGTAGGAACTGGCTTTAAAAAAATTTCTTTTATATTACCTTTTTATTGTTATGTCGTTAGAAATAATGCAGGGCAAAAAAGGTAGTTAAAAGTTTAAATTAGAGTAAAATTTGTTTGTTTTATGTAGCATTTACATTTATCTTATATTATGTGTCGTATAATAATATGAATTATAAGTAAAAAAAAAATATTTAATTTAATTTTTTTTTTCATTTCATGAAATCTGGTGCGTCTTGGTTTAATAAAAATAGAGTAACAGGGAAAATAAAATTTGATATTAATGTATACCTTCATATGCTTAAACTTTGCTCGCTTCTAATGTTTCAGATACAATAAACTAGAGGTTAAAAAAAAAAAAAAAAATCAAACAAAAAAGGAAAAAAACTCAGCATTTGAAAATAACATTTCAATCTGATTAAAATTGAAATCAAGTTTTGTCAAGTAGGTACAAATATTTTGTTATAAATGGACGAAGGTCAACTGGATAAAATTGTAATGCTATATGGTTAACTTTTTTTTTTTTTTTTTTTTTTTTTTTTTGTTAATATAAACTAAATTGGTAGCATCGAATACTGAAAAATAAGTTAATTAATTAAAAGAAAAGAAAAACATTAGTTAACATAAATTAATTTTTAGGGTGAAATTTTGTTAAAAAAATCTTACTTTTTTTTTTTTTTTTTTTTCACGCTTCTTTTTATGTATATATTTAATTTTTCCCCTCTTTAATATTAAAGAATGTTATAAGAATTTCTGTAGTAGTACAGTCAACTATTTTTCTTTTAAATTTCTTTTTAATTATACACCATGGAAATTAAGCCTCTTTTTATTCAAATAAAAATATATTTTCATATAACAAAAATATTTTTCTTCTCAAACCGATTTCATATTGATTATAAAAATTATGACTCGACTGTTTTATAAAGGTTTTATGAACCTTATTTTAACCCATTTTGGTGAAAGTGTTTGTAATGGATAAAGTGTAACATATCTTTCACAAGAAAATTTGAAAATCTTTAAGAGTTCAATCAAAGTAGGGTGAAACTTTTCGACTGAAAACTAGAGTCAAGCAGTGGGTTGGGTTGACTAAATTTTTTTTCTTGCTGGTCGGGTTAACTGATTTTATTTCTCTTGCGGGTCGGCTCGAGTTTAGTACATCTTTCAAAAAACTTTTGCAAAACTAAGCAGAAATTTGTTTGATAGAATTATAACCGATATAAATGTACTGTATATTCCCATGATAAAATATATATATGTACCATAATTTTTATATTAAACATTTGTGTCATCAAAAAACAATAAACTGAGAGAAACATGGAATAAAAATATTTTTTAGAATATAAGCATTAAACAAAAAATTACAAACACTAAATTTGAAACGCAATTTTGTACACTTGAAGTACACAACATGTATAAATAGTTAAAAAGCATTATTAATCCATTTTTCAGATTTTTAAAAATTTGACTTAATGATTAGTAGTAATTGTTTTTTTAATTACTTTTTTTTTTTAAATGATTTACCAATAGTATAACAATGAAAATTTATTTTATAACTTTAAAAAGTGCTGCGTGTTTTTAGCTGAATTATTAATTTTCATCTAGTTTTCGGATCGGGTTCCTATTTGGTGCGTCGAAATTTTCTATTACGAGTTCGGGTCGATTTAAAATTTATCTGTCGAGCAAAACCTGCTCTATTTTTTTTTTTTTTCTTTCGTTTTTTGAAGTAGTTTAAAACTAGTCATTGTTTTTTACGGGCTACTAAAATTAAGATTGAATATGTGTACATCAATGAAATCCCTAACACCTCATCCACAAGACATCCTTAGTATATCCTATGGATAAAATATCCAACATATCCGTACATCCAACCCTAAAAGCACACCTTCTCCAAAATGATGTCCTCAGGATGTCTTATGGATGAAAGGACGTCCTGTTGACATCTTCAGGATGTATTATGGACAAGTGTGGTGTTAGGGAAGGGAGATCCTCAGGATGTACTATGGATAAGTGTGCTGTTAGGGGTACTGATAAATGCGTTTTTACACAAATTATATATTCATTAATGTGTTTACACTAATGAATATTTTTGAAACATTCAGAATTTAGTTGCATGAACAAATTCAATTACATTGCCGTAAAATATACACAGAAATATTATTTTTTAAAAAAGCAAATTTAGTTTGTTTTTATTATTAAAAATGTTACCATGAACTACTGTTTACTACAAATAAAAATTTTAATCCCTCATTTTTTACTAACCGATATATACCCCCTCCCCAAATTTATGCAATTAGCAATATTAAATAATAACATAAAGTAACAGTAAAAACATTGAATTATGACAGTAAAAACACCGAAATGTTACTGAAACTAACTGTGACTTGATTATATACTAGTTCTCTTCGAGAACGAACCATAACTCTTTGTAAAATTATATTTATAATGTTGACAAGGACAAAAATATTGGAAGACAATTCATAGCCCGAAGCCTTTTTTCGTATTTCTGACTTAACCTGCCATAAACCAATAATAAAAAAACTTAATTATACCCTAATCGACGTTTTTTCAGAAATATACTCAAAGATCTAATCTGCTTTTTCCGGTAGTATCGCCATGGTTGACGAATTCATCCCCCCGTGTAATTGCTAGTTTTGTCTTCTGGTTGATTTAATTGTCAGTCGAGTGTTGTGATACGGTTTGTTTGTCCGGATTTATTCTCTGTGACCTTTCTCTGAGTTAACATTTCGTTGCCTGTTATCCAATTTGGAATCGCGTTCACTATTATCTGTGAAGCGAGGTTATTTAAGTATTAATTACGCAAATCTCTTACTAAATACTGTCTGTGTTCGAGTTTATAGCATTTCATTTTGAAAAAGAAGCCTTGGAATGAAAATTAAATTTGCATGAATACGATTAAGAAAATTTTGTCTGTTCGTAAAAAGGAAAGAACCCATCATTAGAACCTTTGTAATCACAGGAATATTCAATTCTGTACTATGGGAATGGATTTTAGATTGAGTTCTGGGCACATTTCGATAGGGTAGCCTTTCTTGTTTGGAAATATAATAATAATATAACTAAGGAATGTTTATATTGTCCTTTGACACATCCATCACAGTAATAATAAACTATCTTATAAAAATGAAAAAAAATGCAATCAGTCATATAATATCTATTTTTTTTTCTCGATTTGGTCCACGCAAAAATTACAAAAATAATAATATAATAAAAGTTGTTGAGGAACGTGTTTTAAAGCGGTTAAAAATCTTTTATTTTATATTTATTTTAACTCTTTTTGTATATTTAAATGAAAAGATAACTATTATATCGAATTACATATATATAAATATTTCCTAAACAGAATTTAATTTGGTACACAAATCCTATTTTTGATCCAAATATTTCCACTTTCCTTTATTTTGTAAACTCTTAAATTCTGTAATAAACTATTTTTTATTGTGCAAAATTCAAAATGGTCTACGGCAAATTCTAAAGAAGCTCGCTTTATGCCTAAAGGAAATAAGACTAGTAAAAAATAAATAAAATAAAGCTATACAAGATTTATAAGGAAAAATAATAGAATATTTGGTTTCTTCTACGATATGATTGTGATTCAATAATATTTTTATTTAATTAATGAGGTAAGTGCTTATTATTGTTCATTTTTAAATATTTTTTATCCTCGCGTATTTTATTAATTACACCACTATCGTTTCGATAAAAATTAATTATAACTGGTACACGTTAGAGAAATATATATATATATTTAAATATAAGCAAAATAATTAAAGCCAGATGAAAATTTAATCCCAAAACACATGAGGGCCTTCATCAGAGGAGCTCTCCCATGTTGGGAAAGGAATATGAGAAGTTTCTGACGAAACACTGGTAATTTAACCAAAAAACACGTTTCTAGCCCCCAACTTCTCACAGCAAACTAATTAATACAAAGCATTACTCTGTTCCAGTTCTATATATCTTATGTATATATATTATTTACATATTAATTAATGTATATTTGTATAAAAAAGGCGCCAAAGGCAGCACTAAAAATTATATAATTTTGTTATGTAAACAAAATTATATATATATTAGATTTACGTGAACTATATATTACAGTCAGAATTTGTTTTGAATTTACTCTTATACAATGTTTAAAAATTAATCATGGGAAAATTTCGTATTTTAAATCATACCCCTGCCATCATTAATATAAAGAATCAGCGTGCCCTTGCACATTAATCAACTTTCTGTGACGGGGTGAAAATTTTTCTTAAGAATAAAATAAAATAAGAACTTAGCTAGTTACACGAACGAAGCAAAAAACTGATCCACTTTTTATCTAAGGAAATGATATCTTATAGCTCTAACGCATAATGCCAGCATCATCGCTTTCACTACATCCATTCCTTGCCGCGCCCTTTTTTTGGGGCCCTTCTTTGCCCCTCGCTTGCTACATTCATTCTTTCATTGCTATTGACATTCTATTCCACCCTTGACTAAATCTCTTACACTCGATCTTTTTTTGGGCCTCACTTATACGCTATGCTCTTTACGGAGGCCCTGTTCAATGTCTTGAAAGAAAAGATATCTAGATAAGAAATTCTCGATTTCGCAAGTTTTTTTTTTTTTTTTATATGTATATTTGAATGTCTTTGAAAACCTATACTTTAAGATCACGTGGCTAACAATTTCGCTTATTCAAAAGTTTTATGCGAGCTGACATAGGAAGTAGTTAGGTGTGTGTGTGTGTGTGTGCGAGGAGGGGGGGGGGAGCAGGAGGAGCAACTCTGACATCGACAGGACCTATGTAACTCTTTCCGTCTGTAAGAAGCATTATCCTCTGAGACCCGAGAAAAAAAAATAAACGTTCTAGTATTATTTTGATTAAATTTCAATTATAAAAAAGAAAAAAAAAAATACTTTTCAAAAATTTAAATTAAGTAATTTTGTAATATTAATTAGTGTAATTGCAAACGAAATATCTGTAGTGATAAGTATAAAGGATTTAAGTCCATATTCTTGATTTTTCAGGAGACGAAAAATAAAGTTTAACTAGCTAAAAACAAATCAGAAGAATGGATTAGGGAAAAGGTATTTCGTCGATTTTTACCCTTTATACCATTCAGTGGTTGTCAACCTTCATTTAATAACGGGAAAAATTAAATTAAATATTTTATACCATACATGAATGGTAAATTTCTAAATTGGTTCTTTTTTTACCAATGGATTTTCTCAAAGACTAAATGACATAGAATTAAATCCTTTATACCAATCAATAGAGAATTTTTTTCTGAGTCTGACTATGTACTTAACTCAAAATCGACATTTTTGGACTTAAATCCTTTATACTTATCACATCAGTACAGATATTTACAACGAAATACAATCTAAAAATCTTAAAATTATCTCTAATATAATTTTATACATCTCTTAATATAAAATGTCTAAAATATTCAAATTTTATTTCTTTTTATTAAAAAATATAAAAAGATATTTTTGTTTATTTTCTTCGTTGTCAACGTTTTTTGCTCTTACGGCATTTTTCGCTGTATGATAAGTTTACCACTTCACGATACAGTAATGCAATCTCTTGAAGAATTATTAAAACAGTCTTTCCCTAATTCATTATCGTGGATTTGAATGCTAGTAAACCTTATATTTTCATTTTACACGAATTTTATGAAAGTACCCAATTGAGTGTACCAGGGAACCCCAAGAGGTTATTATAACATTACATTAATCAGGATGAATAAAAGACATGATGGCTATCTTTGTTTCGATGAAATCGAGCATTTCAGTGTTCAACTTCATTAATCGGTGTTGAGCAGATTCAACAAATCATTGATAAATAACTAAACCCCCCCCCCACCGGTATAGTTTGAATATCTTTGAAAACCTATACTTTAAAATACCTGGTTACTAATTCTGCTATTGGCAAACTTTAAGGGCCCGCTTCACTTCCGTCGCTGGAACCCCAAATCAATGTTATTCTATGGGAAATTGTCTTACTCATAACTCATTAACTAATGCATATTATCATGTTTTTATTAACTTCTATTCTTGTTTGTTTGTTTGTTCGGTACAAATCTTGCAATCGAATTTTAACTTCCTTACTAGCTAGACATTTGAAACTTTCACAGTATCTCAGAACCCGGTGACAGCACAATACTTCGAAGCCCGATTTTCGATTAGTTTTCTTATAATTAATTAAAATATGAAAATAACATCATAATAGCGTTAAAATAACCATTAAAATATTAGCTATAATTTAATTGTTGCCAAAAAAAAAAAAAAAAAATTACGAGTTCATTTTCTTTCGACATAAAAATAAATACATTTAATTAAACGTGAACGTTAAAAAATTATAAAAAGTTGTGCTCTATGATTCATCAGAAAATTTAAAACATGGTATATAAAAAGTTTTTTAATCTTATAATTGTTTTTTAATTCTGTTTTCCTATTCAGAAAATTCTCAACTGTTAAATTGACACCTTTTTTAAACACTGATTTTTTTCAAACTTTAAATACTTTAATTTGAAGATGTAAAACACCAGTTTTCAATATGTGAAAATTTTCACTTTACAGTTTCAAAATAAAATATTTAAAATTAAAAAAAAAAAAAATTTTTTTTTTTAAAGGTCCGTCAATTTTTAACGGTTGTGAATTTTCTGAATGTAAAAACAGGATTTAAAAAAATCAGGGCACTGCGATGTTTTAATTAAATAATCTAAATCAATTATAGACCAGATATTAAATTATTCGTGAAAATTTATTGAATTATTTTACAGGAAGATATTCTAGAACGGAAATAAACTATTTAGAGAGGCGTCGGTTTATTTATTGAGATACTTAGAGTTACTTTTAATAGAAATTGTGCTAACAAAAAGCAACCTCAGAAATAAGGAATCATTTGAATTAAAGGTCGAGTTAATCGAGCAATTAAATTGGTTAAAATTTCATATCAGGTACGATAAGAAAATAAAACGATCAAATATTAATATTTAGAAATGATGTATAATAGATATAAATAATAAATGACTCCCTAGAGTAGGCTGACCATATGTCCTCTAATCTTGAAGACAGTCCCCGAAAACTACCTTTGTTCCCAAAAAATTACAACACATTTGGGGACGCCGGTTATAATGTTATTAATGTTTTATTATAATAATTTATTATACGTATAATAAATAAGCTGAAATAAGTTCTTTTAGGTGCTTTATACATAAAAATTACTAAAATTTTACAATTTAATTATTTATTGTCTTCGAAATTCGAGGACACCGCCATATTCGTCCCCAAATTCAATGAAAAAAATATGGTCACTATACCCTAGAGTGATTAGATTTGGAATAAAGAAAGTGTCTTGAAACCCAAAATCATTTATCCAAATATTTCTTGTATATTTTCGTTTCGAATTAAGCCTGGATGTAATTAAAAATTCTGAGATAAAGAGGAGCTGATACAATATAATGATGAATTGATTCCTGAGTTAGAAAGACGTTAACATATCATACCAGTTGTGTTGCGATAACCAAAGGAAGCGTGTTTTAGTTTTAATAAATTTTGCGTGAGATGGTTCACTGTTTAAATGGTACCAGATACTTTTATCTGAGCTTTCTCACGTTTTCTTATCTATAATGTTGGCTACCATTGGTTTAAATTACATCATCAGATTCTCACGTAGAAGAGAGCATTGAATCAAAAGCAAGATAATAAGGCGTTGTTATCTTTGTTCTTACAGCATTCTTCGACATGATTGAAAACCTCATTGATTTAATAATATGCTTTTGACCAATGAACCAGTTTACAGGTTATCTCGATTAAGGTTTATGTATATGGTATAGTTAGTTTTTATGTATTATGAGATTTTTTTTTTTTTTCTTCATTGGTGCTAAAGACTTTATTTCTTTCAATTTGCAGTCTAGTGCCGTGGTCTAGTGCCGTCTAGTCTTCTGTTCTAAAGGTTTCTCTTTTTTTTTTCCGTTCGTCTGAAATTAAAACCAATCATTTATAACCGATTCAGAAAAACTTATATAATGCATTATATACATTTTTTATTTTGGTATTTAATGTCAGAGAAGATAATTAAATCAAATTAATGACAAAAAGGAAATAATTGTTCGCTTTTTTTTTATTTCTTAAAAATCTAATATAACATCAAGGGGACGGTTTGAAAACTTAAAAATTACAACATTGCTGGGTCATTTTTATTCAGTTTTAATAAAAATAAATGAAACATAAAAATAATAGGGGAGGAGGGGAGATATTGCGTCTTTTATTATTTTTTTCGCATGAGAGAACAATTACGTAAAATGTATGAAAATTACATCATTTTGCTACAATCATAGAGAAAATTTTACGATTGAATCAGTACTAATTTTATGAATCCTATGGACTAAATATGGATATCTGCCAACGTGAATCTTTGATATTTTTATCTGATTTTGAAGTATTTTCTCGAGTATAGGTCTTAGTAATAAATTAAAATCTGTAAAAGACAAAACTTCTTCATTTTTAATTTTTATTATTAATTGAATTTTTATTTTTAATCTTTATATATAATAAAGTTTACATTTTTCTTTCTTTTTTTTTTTTTGTTTAAGTTTACCCTTTTGGATTGAGTTAAATGAAAATGTTAAATAATGTTCGAAAGTTCTACATATTCTTCAATAGTATTTTTTCAAAGAAATTGTTTAATTCTACTTGTAAATAAGCATGGCTAAAAGGGCGTTGCGTTGCCAATTACAAATGTCAAAATGAATACTATCTGATATTACTGTTATCATGATGCGACTATTACTTTTACGACAAATAGGTCCATACATAGATATAGTAATAAGACATAGATTGATCATTGAGAGGGGAAAAGTGATACCTTTTTTAATCGGGAAAAGACGGCCATTTTACTTTCTTATTATAGATGTATTTCCCCGAGTGAATATACACGGGAATACACATAGGTAATCTAGAAAATAAAATTTATGCACTAAAAGAGAATGAAAAACTCCAGATACCTCTTTTTCTTTCTTTCTTTTTGTTTTCCTTTCCTTTTATTTATTTTATTTTTTACTATAGTATACTCATGTCAACACACAATTGTCTTCCTTTCGACATTTATTATTATTATACTTCTTTGAGATAAAAATCGTTTGCATTCATCATGAAAAATAATTTTAATAAATGATAATTTAATAAATTATTTGTATTGCGTAAATTTGTATAGGATTATATATGGAAGAAAGTCTTCTGGTGGCCACAACAGACTAGTTATATATTAAAACTTTCGCGGTTACTAACTACATTTAAAAGAATTTTGAGAATTCCATATTAATTACTAATATAAAATCTTAAAAAATATTAAAATTTAAAAAAGTATTCCATTAAATATAAAAACAGTAATTATCTCATAATAATAACAAAGCAACTGATTTTAAAAATTATATTTTTCATAAATTACTTGAATATAGCTTATTTATGGAACCTACCCCATTTCTTTTCATATATTTATTAGAACGCTTAAAAGCCGCGCAATATTTCGGCATTTTCAAAATTCATTACCATTCTATTCTATTACTGTTTTCCGAGTTTTAACTCTCTAATGGCTGATGCCAAAAAACAGATCTATATCAATTACTATATCTAGAGGTGCCAAGTTTCAATAAGAGCTATTAGTAATCAGAGTTATATACTTATGCAACGTGGAGACGTGAACCATGTCGCGGAATATTTCTATGCACGAGCCCACATATAATGATGAATTGCACTGTTTTTGTAAACAAATATATAATAAGTAAAAAATTAGAAAAATTTCTAAAACAAAAGTAAATAAATATGTGTTTCTTTACCTTCAAGTTTTTTTTTTAACCTGCTTTGGAGGGGGGGGGGGGGGGGCTTTTACAAAAGTTTTTTTTACTTTATTTATTATTTAATAGTCACTTTTTTATAGACAACTATTTTTATGGCATTAAATACTAAAACACTGTTCTTTTTTTAATAAAACTTTTTTATTATTTTTTTTTCTTTATGTATCTTGCATAAAAACCTAGCATATATTTTGTTTGGCGGTATAGTATGTATTTTAAATTTATTAAGGAAAAGCAAATAAATTCATCAAGTTCAGTAATACAGCCTAAAAATAATTACATACGTGAGAAATATTGAGCACTCCTGTCAATTTTTTTGGTTCTAGAAGTAATCCCTGATCACTAGCTGGGAAGCAGGACGGGCAGTAAAATTAAATAATTAGATAAATGAGAAATGAAACAATTCTACTTTTTACAGGTTGTAGAATATAATAAAGCAAGTTTAAAATGAATATTGACATTTATGTTGCTGATGCAGAAGGATTGGAAAACTATAGGCTTCTGCAGAGCTTTTAATCAACAATGGCTGGTTGGAGATAAGAAAAGAGGGGGGGGGGGGGGTCAAAAATAATTACATGAGCAAGAAATATTTCATAATTCTATTTCTTTATAGTTTCTAGAATCGTATAAAGCAAGTTTTAAATGAATATTGACATTTATGTTGTGGATGGAGAAAGATTACAAATTGGAATGCTTCCGTTGTGCGTTTGATCGTCGATCGTTAGTGGAGTTTCTTTTTTTCTAACGAACGATATCCGCGACTTTCTAAAAAGCGTATAATCCGTAATTTTTGTATGTTGTCCGTAATGCCGTAATTATTGCCGTAAATCCGTAATAATTACGGACAAATCGTAATATTTGGCACCTCTATATATCTATGGGTCCATATGAGTAAATCCGAAATCCTTAAAAAGTTCTTTTTTTTTAATAAAGTATAATATTAAGTACTTACTACATTTTTCCATAAACAAAATGGAATATTGCTTCTTTCTATATTTATTAACTAACAGGCTTTGCCCGCTTCGCTGGTCACTAAATTTAAAGGAAACTCTTTTCTATATAGCTTTATAAAAATAAAATAAAATACTAAAATTGCTCAAAAGCTCGCTTCGGATCCCTGCTGCCTTCGGTAGCGATTTGGTCATCCGCTAAAACTCGGGCGCTTGTCCCTATTACCTGAGACAATGGTTTACCAATAGGCTTCCATTAAGTCCTTATTAGATAACAGTTTCGAAATAGATAGTATCGAAAAAAAATGAAGTATCCCCTTTATATTTGAATCCCAGTTACATATGAACAACACTATACGTGGTGCACATAATATTTGCTTTTACGTTATTTCCTATGTTTATTTTGTTTATCCCCGATCAACCATAAAAATGATAACAATTTCACGCTAAATATTATAATATGCTATGACCGGCTACGTCTGTTGCATGAGACAATTAATTGTTTGTGGTTATATATAATTCATGGTTTGTAAGCATGATCACAGTACCGCCTTAATATAGGCGACTTTTAAATTTTTTTCACCATTTTAGATTTAATCCCTTGTAAAAATAAGACTTAATACCTTGTAACAATATGCTATGAGCGCTATTTCTGCCATATTTTAGACAACTAAACTTTTAATGGTTATATATATTTCCCATTAAACATATTTTTATTTTCATTTATTTATTTAAATATTGATGAAATTTGAACTTCAATTTGATCTAGTGTTGTACAGGCTGTATACTATATGTTTGTGTTTATGAAAGAAAATTTAAAAAAAATTCAAAACTGCAATTTTTAATCCCACTTTAAAAAAAACATGTGACTTAATCAGTAGCACATTAAAAAAAAATTTCTAAACGGTTTCCATACAATCTCCTTCTCTTGCCACCTAAAATACATACATTAGTTAATTTTAAAAAATCTAATTGTCCGATCGATAAGCTGTTTAATCCGTTGGATTCACAAAAATTGCATCTTTACTTTGGTATCTTATTTGTAACGATACGACTGATATTTCTAATTTTTTTTTAATTTACTTTCCTCATTTTAAATAAATGTAATTTTTATTGTTCACGTTTTTTTTGTTTTTTTTTTCTGTCCAAAAAATAATGATATTTTTTTTTGGCAACAATTAAATTAAGGAATAAAATTAAATATTTTAGATAAATGTAATTTTTATTGTTCACGTTTTTTTTTTTTTTTTTTTTTTTTTTTTCTGTCCAAAAAATAATGATAATTTTTTTTGGCAACAATTAAATTAAGGATTAAAATTAAATGGCCAATTTATCAGTAATTAGAAGGTTTTTATTTTAACATTTTAATTAATTAAAAGAAAACTAAAACAAAATTCGAAAATCGGGCTTCGAGGTGCATCAGGGGAGGTCATTACGAACCACCATGCAAATTTTTGTAGCTCAGCCATCAGCCGTTTTCTTAAAAAGCTCTGGAAACCATACACAATGACACACACACAAACATCTTATTTTATTATATGTAGAATCTAATATCTGAAGTTCCTGTTGTAATACTTTCCAATTAAATTTTGATTTCGTAGTGTCTTTTGGATTAAATTTAGAAAAACAATTTTTCTTGCCTCTGAAACATGAAAGCAGTTTCAGGTTGTCAAAAAATTACGGTGTAGATACACAATTTATAGTTCTTTTTTACATTGATTTACTCATATTCCATTACTTTAGATAAAATAAAAGGATTTTAAGAAGTGCTTTTTAAACTATGGATGTACAGTTTCTTGCACAAAATTATTTCAACATCTCTTTTTACTAACACAAACTTGAAGCAGTTGATTGCACATGTGCTATTCATAAGAATCTTTTTTTCGATTAAAAATAGAGCGTCGAATAAAAAGTAAATCCCGATATATTCGTTCCGCTCTAGCTGTCCTCCAGGACTTTATATACCTCATTAGAAAGCCAAACGGGCGGTTAAATTCATAAGAAAAAAGACAGTAAAAAAACATTCAGAGTTGAGATGCTTCAGTAGTGTCGGGAAATGCATTTTTTTTTTTTTTCCGGATTTTTCTACCAAGATGGTGGTGGTATCACTTGTTGAATATCATCTTCCGGTGCTTTTTTTTTTTTTTTTACAAAAGACATAACTTCTTTTCGCAGAAGGAAAATATCATCGCGCTATTTTTTTTCTCCCTTGATTCTTTTACTTTTCTAACTGGGAATGAAAGATTGTTTGTAATATACGTTCCCGACTTGATTTTTTTTTTTTTTTTTTTTCTTTTTTGTGATTTCTAGTTTCCTAATTAGTAGTTACTTTTAAAAAAATCTGTTTTTGTAAAAAAAAAAAAAAAAAAAAAAAAAAAAAAACTAATGAATGGGTTAGTGTTGTTGAAACTCCCATGTAAAGGGAAATGATGTATTGTAGGGACTATTCAAGGTCATTCCTAAATATAATTAATTATATTCAGATAAAAGTTTATAGTGGTTTTCTTTCAAATTTGATATGTCAGATTCATACATTGTTTTGGAATAATCAAAATTAAAATAGTTTATTTTTTTTATTTTTTTTCGTCCGATTTTGCATTTAAAATTTATATTACAGGATCTTAAATATTCAATATGCTTCCCACCCCCCCCCCTTTTTTTTTTAAATTAAATTATTTAAAGGAGGGAGTGGGGGTGGTATTAATTTTATTTTAAGGCTGCACATCAGTCAGATTGACCCTTTCTTCCTTTCCATGTTATCTTGTGGAGTTTTTGTTGCTTTGTATTATAAGAATATTTTATTCAAAAATGAAGTGTTTCAAAAATTTTAAAATTGTTAATTCCACTCTTTGAACACTCCACCTTTTATTGTAATGAGTATTATTATTATTATTATTATTATTAAAATAATTATAACATTTCCGAGATTGAAAATTACACCACTGAATTTACTAAATGAAATTATATAGTTAAATTTATTAAAAAATAAAGAAAACAAAATCAAAATAAATGCTCACTAAGCTAAAAGCTGACATGTTCCAAGAAAAATAAACATAATTCAAAAACTTATTTTCTGAGTGAGATATCCTTTAAGTGAAAAGCAACAAAAATCTTATAGGATTACAAGGGAAAGGGAAAATCTAACTGATGTACAGACTTAAGGGCCCTCTTCACTCACCGCCGCCGGAAGCAGAAGCTAATGCTATTCTATGGGAAATTTTTCTTTACAAATAACTTATTAACTAATACATATTTTTAAATTCTGTTTTCACATTCCGAAAGTTCCCAGCTGTTAAACTGACGCACCTTTTCTAAAAAATCATTCTTTAATTTTTTATATTTTATTTTGAAGCTGCAAAATACGAATTTTCAGTAGGTATGTGAATTTTTTTCATTTTGCTATTTCAAAATAAAATATTAAAAATTAAAAAAATACATTTTTAAAAAAGGTCCGTCAATTTAAGAGTTGGGAATTTTCTGAATGTGAAAACAGAATTTAAAAATATGTATTAGTTCATAAGTTATTTGTAAAGAAAATTTCCCCATAGAATAACATTGGCTTGCGGCTTCCGGTGACGGTAAGTGAAGAGGGCCGTTAATGCAAAACCTGAAGATTATAAGAGTAGGTAATTTAAAAAGTTAATTAACAATTTAAACGTTCATATTTTTTTTTTTTTTTTAGTATTAGACCCTTCTGATATTTTGCTATCAGTTTAGAAGGTTTTCGACTACCATCTGTAAAATTATGAATCTGGTACAGTGTTGCTAACTTATAGGGATTTTAACATTCAATAATCTCACAATCAGTTACAACAAGATCAATCGATCAATCACACTCAGTGAAAAAATGTGTTGAATCAACAAAAACTGGGGGTGCATTAAAAAAATTTTGTTCAGATTAACAAATAATAAGAAAGATAAGAAAAGGTATCAAAAGAAATGAAAGTATCTAAGGAAAAGAAAAAGTATCAATTTTTTTTAATTACTATTCAGATATCAAAGCCCTCGCCCCCCCTTTTTTTTAAACAGAGAGAAAGAGGACATTTCCACAGTTTTTTGCAGCATTTTTATTTGCAATTGTATATTATTCATTTCCTTTCTGTTTGTTCTTTGTCTACAATTAAAATAATAAAACATTCGATATTCGGGATCATTAACTTGTGTTTGTCGTTGTCATTGTTGAAAACAGCTGTAACACGTCGTATTTAATTACCAATTTAATATACATAGTATTGATTTACGCGAAATGCCATTTGATGTAGCAGATGTCGCCTCTTAAATAGAGGACATTTTTTTAGAGATAAAATCGTATGATTTACTTGTAGAGAAATAATATTTAAAAACGTCTGATAATTTTTTTTTTTTTTTTTTTGGTTAAAGACTAGGTGTCAGTTTATTGTTTATACTTCCATCCGTTGATACTTCCAGGTTATATCGCATTTCCGAAGCTACCTACAAACATAAAAAGAAAAGAAAAGACAGTTGAATTATTTAAGACAACATATTTGTCGAAAAATTCAAACCATTTTCCGCCGTTCCTTTTTTTTTTTTTTTCTTCTCGTTCCTATCCTATTGTTTTCGGAAACATTTCCTGTGTATTTTTTTTCATATTTTATTGGAGGTCGACGTTTTTATATGCGCTCACGAGTTACTTGAGCTTCCACTATAAACAGCCGATAAATAAACGAAGTTAAGTAATTCAAGCATTTTTCGTCTCATTCGATGTCTTTGGTGATAAATTCTACAAATTCTTTATCTACTTAAAAAGGAATGGTTTTTCCCATTTTCTTTTTCTTTATTTTACTTTCTTTTCCTTTTCTACTTTTTTTTTGGGGGGGGGGGGGGGAGGCAGGAGGAGCGTTAAAAAGGAATTAACCGATTTCAATTACTCAACACAAGTCGTCGTAATAAAGTTGTGCATGTATATGAAAACTTTTTGATGAATGTTATTAATCACCAACTATATAGTAACGTAGATAATACACGAATTTAACTGTCTTAAAATCTTTTTATGAGTAAAATCTATGGGGAGGGGGATCTTAAAAGGCATTAACAGATTTCAATTACTCAACACAAGTCGTCGTAATAAAGTTGTGCATGTATATGAAAACTTTTTGATGAGTGTTATTAATCACCAACTATATAGTAACGTAGATAATACACGAATTAACTGTCTTAAAATCTTTTTATGAGTAAAATCTATGGGGAGGGGGATCTTAAAAGGCATTAACCGATTTCAATTACTCAACACAAGTCGTCGTAATAAAGTTGTGCATGTATATGAAAACTTTTGGATGAGTGTTATTAATCACCAACTATATAGTAACGTAGATAATACACGAATTAACTGTCATAAAATCTTTTCATGAGTAAAATCTATGGGGAGGGGAATCTTTAAAGGCATTAACCGATTTCAATTACTCAATACAAGTCGTCGTAATAAAGTTATGCATGTATATGAAAACTTTTTGATGAGTGTTATTAATTACCAGCTATATAGTAACGTAGATGATACACGAATTAGCTGTCGTAAAATCTCTTTATAAATTCTTTCTTTTCTTTTTTTTTTTTTTTTTTTTTTTTGAGCGGGGGGGGGGGGGGGGGGTCTTAAAAGGCAATAACAGATTTCAATTACTCAACACAAGTCGTCGTAATAAAGTTGTGCATGTATATGAAAACTTTTTGATGAGTGTTATTAATCACCAACTACATAGTAACGTAGATAATACACGAATTAACTGTCTTGAAATCTTTTTATAAGTAAAATTTATATCTTAAAATCTCTTTATAAATTCTTTGTCTTTCTTTCTTTCTTTTTTTTTGGGGGTGGGGGGGGTGGGGGGTGGGGGGTGGGGGGGATCTTAAAAAGCATTAACCGATTTCAATTACTCAACACAAGTCGTCGTAATAAAGTTATGCATGTATATGAAAACTTTTTGATGAGTGTTATTAATTACCAGCTATATAGTAACGTAGATAATATACGAATTAACTGTCTTAAAATATTTTTATGAGTAAAATCTATATCTTAGTCTCTTTATAAATTCTTTCTCTCTCTCTTTTTTTTTTTTTTTTCTTTTAGGGGGGAGGGGGGAATCTTAAAAGGCATTAACCGATTTCAATTACTCATCACAAGTCGCCGTAATAAAGTTATGCATTTATGAATTCTTTATCTTTTCTTTCTTTTTCTTTTCTTTTTTTAGGGAGGAGGGGGGCATCTTAAAAGGCATTAACCAATTTCAATTACTCAACACAAGTCGTCGTAATAAAGTTCTGCATGTATATGAAAACTTTTGGATGAGTGTTATTAATCACCAACTATATAGTAACGTAGATAATACACGAATTAACTGTCTTAAAACCATTTTATGAGTAAAATCTATCTCTATCTTAAAAGTTTTTATGAATTCTTTATCTTTTCTTTTTTTTAGGGGGGGGGGAGGGGGGTATCTTAAAAGGCATTAACCGATTTCAATTACTCAATACAAGTCGTCGTAATAAAGTTATGCATGTATATGAAAACTTTTTGATAAGTGCTACTAATTACCAACTGTATAGTAACGTAGCTAATACACGAAATAACTATCTTTTATTCTTTTTATTAGTAATAACTAATTGCATGCTTCACCAATGGCTGAGAATTTCTGCTGTAAAAGCTGCTAGACGAGAGGTGCCAGCTTCGATCCCAAGATCCCGCTCCTTGGCCTACCCATTTAGAATTTTCCGTGGTTTTCCCCGAAAGTTGCGTGAATACGGGCTAGGACTTTTCAGAATGTTCCCACGGAAATCACACCACGCGTTATGATGAATTGCTTTAACGCCAACATCAACACCTAACTAATTGCAATTAATAAATTACAGTAACGAAGCAGATACAAATTATTTTGAAAGCTAAAGTTTTACTTTGTTAGCTAGACCAATTTTTCATTAGTGACAAATTTGTGCCGTTAGTCTACATGACTTTGTTAGTCATACTATTTATTTTATTAGACATTACTTTGAAATATCGGTTAATTTGCGTTGAGTAACAAAATTAGATGCAGTTAGTTTAATAAATTGAAATCTTATTTCTCCCCCCCTCCCCCACCACTACCTCTAATTTACTTTTAAACAAAAATAAAGTTTTGACATCCTCTTAGTTAATTTCCTTAAGCATAAAAATAGTTATAATAATAATAACATTTTATATTAATTTAGGACACGAAAGTAAAATGGTCTTTTTTAATGTTTTCGTTTTTCCTTTATTGTAATTGAGGTCGCGTTTTAAGTAAAAACCCTAGAATCTCCCCTCTATAATGAACTGGATTTTTTTTTTTTTAAGACATAGAGGGAAGTGAAGGTGGTCGACCCCCGTTGATGCATTACATTAAATGTTCTGACGTAATCAGTGACTCACTACTACGTTTGTTTAATGTAATAAGTAGGTCAGACAATGTTATTGCATCCCCAATTTCTTTTGGAGAGAAAATTACCTGTAGTTTCTTATTTTCTTTTATTTTTTTTTCTCTCCCCCACATGTAGATAAAGCATTTTCTTTTTTCTTTCTTTTCCTTTCCTTTTTTTTTTCCCTCCTTAATTCAAATACCCCTCTCTCTCTCTTTTTTTTCTTTTAAAATTAGAAAATGTAATTATGTCCTCTTAAATTCTAAATTAAATTGCAAAGACTTAAAATAGATCATTATTATTCTTTCTTTGAAGGTTTAGTGGAAATGAAAACGTTTTTATTAATTTATACTCTGTATCAATTTAACCCTTTCAGGGGCCAGAAAATTTTGCTCATTTAAAATGAACTGCCACTAGAATTTACAAACGATGTAAATGTACGAAATGTATTTTTCCCTCAAAATTATAAACATAAATTAAAAAAAAAAAAAAAAAAAAAAAAAAAAAAAAACTGGGGTGAGGTTTTGAAGATGGGAATTAAAATTAAATACCGCTCCTGAAAAATTTAAGACAGAAAGGAAAAGATAGCATAAAGAAATAATCATGCACTTTTGATTTATTAACACACAATTAAAATGTAAATTGCGAAAAATATTAAACAGTTTATCGTTTTATATTTTTAATTTTTATGTAGCAATAAGAAAATTAAGTATTATCTACCTACATTAATTTTTATTATTATTATTTATATTTTCTGTTAAATACAGCTGAACACTAAGAGTGCGGAAAAAACAAACAAACAAAAAAAGTTATGTTTAAAACTTTTTTTTTTTTTTTTTTTTTTTTTTTTTTTTGGGGGGGGGGGGGGGGAGGGGCTGCATAAAGTTGTATTTTTTGGAATAACACAAATTTTATCTTCTCCAAAAGAAGTTCTTACATATGTAATGTTTTATTTATAAGAAACGTTATTACAAGAGTTGATTTCTTGCAATATCTGAAAAATACTTTAATAGATAAACAATAAAAATAAATAAAGCTAGCTATGACCTATTGAAAATTTAAAAAAAAAAAAATGTGTTGTGATAAAGCGATGTGAATTTTTAATCTGACAATGGTTTACAAAATGGTTTAAAATTTTTAAACAGTAGGCACCCATATCATCATCTAAAATGAATTTTTTTAGAATTAAATATATTACAAATAGGAGTTTTTGAACTTGATATTTCGACTTTTTAAAATTGTTGGCAAAAACAATTAATACAATGGTAAAAATTTTAATTTATATTACTATTTATTGAAATTATTTTTAAACGTAATAAATTTTAATATGATTTTTAGACTGACTGTTTAAAGAGTTATTTGTTGTCAATGAATCTAACAACTGCTTCTAATGTCTGACTCGCACGAAATTTAATGTTAAATGCATTGCAACCAATATTTCAATATTTATTCTTTTATTTTTCATTTCTTGATGATTGCCGTGATCTTATCGTTTAACGTTTTATCTGTTATTGGGTGAGGTTGAAGGGGAGGGTGAATTAAAGAAAACAAACAGTTTTTAACATGTCAATTTAATAATATTAGATTAAAATGCTTTAAGATTTTTTCAAACAGTCGGCAAGTTTGCTCATGGTAATAAGAAAAGTTTTTAAGGCTTGGCCCAAACGTCTGGTCAGGTCTATATCGAGGCTGGCCCAAAATAAAAATAAAAATACAGGTTCTGTCTTGGGTTAAAGTTAAAATACAAATTATAAGCCCTGCTTCACATATATATTGGCCCATTCGATCGTTTGTATATCACAAGCATATTTCTTTTCATACGTTGGTTTATTATTATAAAATCTGTTAAATCATCTTATTTCATACCGATTAAATTTTACAATATCGACATCCCGTCCCGTAGGGCTGCTGGGGTATGCACCCGTGAAATCATTCTGTCAGCCATGGTTTTCTCCGAAACTTGGGTAAATACGGGCTAGGATTCCTTAGAAAACCCCCACGGAGGGCACTCCCCCTCAGGCCTAGGACCCTAGTGCTGTCAGTCTGCCTTAATCCCCGCAACTCACCAACCCTCTACCAGCACTAAATTAAAATTTATCAGATTTTCTTGAATTCTGAATGCGCTAAACATGTTCTTCCATGACCTGCTGCCAAATTATTGCGCCATGGATATTTTCTCATCGTTTACTACTATCTTCATTAATAATAACAACAGCAACAAAAAGAATGAAGATCAGTGTAAGTTTATAAGCAATCATAAAGTGGAACGAAGCTATCACGTCCTTAGTAAAAAAAAAAGTAAGACATTTGTGTTATCTTTGATTGCTCGTCGTTCGTAACCTAATCGTTGCCTGTCAAAAAAGCTTTGCGTTTGTTTGTTGCGCTCTCGCCTCGTGACCGGCAAAATTTCACAAAATGTTTTCGGTCCGAATGAAGGATTGCGAGATTAGACCGGTGTTGACGGAAAAAAGCAACAGTGCAGAAACGATCGGAGAGTGAAATCGTAGAGATTGAGGAAGATAAAAATAGTGTATATACAGAGCCGGATTTAGGCTGTCTGGACTTAGGCGGAGAGAAATTAAATGTTTAAAAGGAAGGAGGGAGGGGGGGGGGGATCGCTTTTCAATTCAGATTTCAATAAAATTAAATGCAGTTCAGTTAAAAAATAATAATAATAAATAAATATTGCACGTTAATTACTAATTGCTTACATTTTGATTCACTGCAGATAGAAAACGTATCTATATGTAGATTCTTTATTACTTTTTTGTTTCGGCGAAATTGGTAAGTAAAAGGTATCCATTGTTTTTTTTTTTTTTTTTAAACCACTTTTTGCCACTACATAATTCTTATGGCTTCTCTCACGAGTCAAAAATCTTTTCATATGAGTATAATTATTTTGTAAAATATTCGAATTAATGTAAAATATTACTTTACGTATTCATGTCCAATATTTCTGTAACGATTTTGTTAAAATGAAAGATTTCAAAAGAAAGGAAAAAGAAATCGAGCATCGTTGAGTGGTTTAAGATTTATGAAAAAATCTACTAATACCAGATATGGGTTTAGGCAAACATTTCAGAGACTTAGTTGCCCTTTAAAACAAAAATCTATTTTATAAAAAATACGCTTTTCACAATATTTAAAATTAAAAGATTCAAATCAGATTCATTTAATTGATCTATCAAAATTATTATTATTATTATTATTTTGGGCGACAGTAGACTTTTCTAAGTAAATAAATAAAAATAAAATTTTATATATCTGTTTCTGTAAAGTGTTACAGTTTCATATATAGTCTTATTAGTCATTTAAAAATTAACTCTATAATGTTATTAATCAAAATAATAACTGTTAAACTTCAAAATCGTGCTCAGGGTTCGCGCTAGAGCGCGGGATCGCGGGAATCGCGCAATATTAAAAAAAATCCCACTTAAAAAAAATTTATATGCGCGCTTTTCCCGCGATTTTCCGCTATTTTTTTTTTTTTTTTTTAATTATTATTAAATCTAATTCAATGAACTCCGAGAATTTATTTTTTCTGTTTAAAAAAAAAAAAATCGCGGATATCATCCGTTAAAAAATAAATAAATAAAAATGGAACAATCGGCGATCAAATGTTCTACAAAAGCTTCCGATTCCTAATCTTTCTCCATCCACAACATAAATGTCAATATCCATTTCAAACTTGCTTTATGAGATTCTGGAACCTGTAAAGAAATAAAATTGTTAAATATTTCTTGCTCATGTAATTATTTTTTGCCCACCTCCCCCTTTATTTATCTCCATCTAGCGATCAGCAATCAAATGTTCTGCAGAAGTCTTGTTTCCCAATCTTTACCCATATGCAACATAAACTATATTTATAATATTCATTTTAAACTTGCTTTATTAGATTCTAGAAGTAGAATCGAAAGAGTTTAATATTTCTTACTCTGTAATTAGTTTTTTAATCCCCCCCCCCCCTCTTTCTCCATCTCCGGAATCCGGATTGTGATAGATGATCAATTCTAGAAACAATAAAGCAATAGAAGTGCTCAATATTTCTGACATATGTAATTATTCTTAGACCTTTAGTGCTGAACTTAATGAATCTTTTTATTTTTTCACAATTAAATTAAATCTTTATGGGGTGTCATATCTATACCAAATTTGTAAACATGGGGGAAATGAAGAATAGATTTTTCAGCTAAGAAATTTTTTTCCAAATCAATTTAAGAAAATTACATACTTGCCAACCATCTCATTATGAACCGTACAATTTTAAGTATCTGCCTTTTTTTTTTCACACCAATAACTTTTTAGAGTAATTTTAGTCTTATTTAATCGTAACAACATTTGGTGAGAATTACTCTAAAAATATAGTGGTATGAGAAAATGGGCTTTTTTCCAGGGGGCGTTAACAATTGTACAGTTATTAATAAGATGGTTGGCAAGTATGAAATTAATACTCAGTTGGTTTTATGCAAGTTTGAAACTAATAATTAGCTACTGCTACTTTTATATGAATGATTAATGTACATACATAAAAATCATATTCTATATTTGTTTGAAAAATTTGTTTTTCTCTTGGTGTGAAATGTTGATAAGATTTTATGTGGATATAAAAGTTATTGCAGGTATATTGAAGAATTTTTTTTTTTTTTTTTTTTTTTTTTACGTAAATGAAAAAAAACCTGAAAATGCTTAATGTTGATAAAAACTATATATATAAATGTTTATGTCATCAGTTTATTGAAAGTGACGTTATCAATATTCAACTAATCATTCAATCAATCATATTAGCGAAAAAGTTTCAGCTAATTTCTAATTTCTCAGCAATCACATGTCTGTAATTTGCATATTTCTTGAAAATACTTTTTTTCTGTAAAATGTAATTACTAACTTAAATTTTAAAAATCTCACTTAAATTTTGAAAATCCCACTTTTTTTTTTTGTTAGAGTGGGAGAATCCCACTCATTTTTTTCCTTAGTGCGAACCCTTGCTTGTGCATTAATTATTGACTTCCTTTTTTTTTTTTTTTTTTTTTTTTTTTTTAGGACGGAGGACTATTGGTTTCAATCTGGATCTTTTGTAGACCAGATTTGTGTAACACCAAAATAAATTAAGAAATATCAGTACTATCGTTACAAATTCAGTACCAAATGAAAGTAGCGATTTTTCTGAATCCAGGGGTGTAAACAGTTTTTCTACACGACCATTAGATTTTTTAAAATTAACTAAAGTATGAAATTTAGGTGGCAGCACTTCATTTTAATTCATTTCAGTCCTTTTAAAAAGTACGTGGCCCAGTTTTACGGTCAAAAAATGAAATAATGAAATATTAAAAAATAAAAATTTTACAGATTGAAATTAATAGTCCACCGTACTTAACTAAATTTTGTCTCTGACAGAATTTTTAATGGTTTTCTTATTTATTTTTGTTTATTTATTTATTTTTTACAAGTAGTTTTAGGTGATTTTAACAAAAATTGGTTAAAAATATTTATTTAGAATCATAATTATTAAAAAAAAAAAAAAAAAAAAAATCTCTTTTTTATCAAAAATGAAAATTTCTAAATAAGTTTTGTGCTAAGATATATAAAAACTATTAAATGAAGTTACATGAAGATTCAACTAAAAATGAGATGCATAGAACATTATAAACGTGGTGCAACTACATAAAAATTAGTTTTGAAAAAATCATGTTTAAACTTTCCATTTTGTAATAGATTCAATATTTGTTTACAAATATAAACGCTTATAATTCAGCATAGAATGATAGGAATTAAAAAATGTCTTTTGCCACACATCAATACTGTTATTTCGATTCATATTTTAGTAAAATTGAAATAGTGTATTTTTTAGTCCATTTTCGACATTTTGAAAATTCACTGTCGCCTTAAATTTAAAAATTATCCTTTCACAAAACTGCATTTTACAAAAAGTAAACCCTTTATTTGTTTAATTCCTACTATTAGTTCACACTCTCCCTGTATATACCTTGTACAAATCTTGCAATCTATTTTTAACTAACTTCCCGACTAGCTAGAAATTTGAAACTTTCAGGATTGCTCAGCACGCGATGACAACACAATACTTCGAAGTTAGATTTTCGAATTTTTTTATTAGTTTTCTGATAATAATTAATTAAAATATGAAAATAACATCCTAGTAGCGTTATTATAGCTATTACAATAGTAGCTATAATTTAATTGTTGCCAAAAAAAAAAAAAAAAAAAAAAAAAGTTCATTTTCTTTCGAGATAAAAATAAATACATTTAATTAAACGTGAATATTAAAAAACTATAAAAAGTTAAATTATGCATTCCACAAAAATTGACATGATTGTCACTTTAAAAATTTTTATGCACATTAATAAGAGCTCGTTTCATCAGAAAATTTAAAACATGGTAGAAAAAAGTTTTTTTTTTTTTTTTTTTTTTTTTTTTTTATCTTATAATTATTTTTATTTCCTAATTCAAAATTATTTAAAAAAAAAAAAAAAAAAACTTTTTCGATAGTGTTTGTAAGTAGGAATTGACTTAAAAAAATTTTCTTTTATATTACTTGTTTTTTATTTATGAACGCAGATTTATGTTTTTTTGTCAAATGACTGCATGTATTAATTCAATGAAACATTTAGTTTTGTTAAATATGCTATATACATCTTGATATCAAAGCATAGTGACAAAGTAGAAGATTTATTTTTTATTTACCAACACAAAGAAATATAAATTTCTCCAACATACTTATGTTTTACAGTCATGGGCCCCAAAAAATAAAACCTAGGTCGACCCCTCAATGTACCTATTTTTCTTATTTATAGCTGTAGTCGACGCATTTATTGTAGTCTCTCTCTTCGTGCACTTTTTAAATCTTGGGGTGCTCCAGTATATTTCAGTAATTTCAAGTGTCGTTGTAACCCAGGTTGCGTATTTGTATCTGTCAAGTGTAGCTGGGGCTATTATCTAACGCAGCAGACGAAAATTTCGACCCAGACTGCAAAGCTCTGCTAATTTTAGAAATTCACCTTCTAGAAACGGAGGTTTGTTTTGATTTTTCCCCCTTCTGTATTTTAAAACTAAAATCACGTGATGCATAGATGGTGCTGTGATGGAACACACGAGCTTTTACTTACAGAACACATACGGTATAGTTTGATTTGTATGTTAATTGACATTTTTAAAATTGTTTAAATAGAAGATATAAAATGAAACGTACTTATTTTTTTACACTTTATAGCTTTAGTATGACATATTTAAAAGAAAAATCATTTTTTAGAAAACAAGGAATTATTTAACGGTTGTAAATTTTCTGAATATGCAAACGGAATTTTAAAAAATGTATTAGGTAAAGAATTATGATTACAAACTTTCACTTAGAAATAATAGGGGAGAGTGAGGATGAATGGGACAATAGCAAAATTTTTATCTTTTGCAAGCACTAGCAACTTGACAATTTTTCTGATATTTGAGAGTACTGAGGTCATTCATCAAGTGTAGTTTCAGAATTGTGCTGTCTATTAAAGGGCAGAAAAAAATTAAAGTGTATTTTTCTGCTGCCAGATTAAGTTTTTACTGATTCAGTTAGATAGTAGTTAAAAATTAACTATTTGCTTAAAGTTAATATAACTCATATATGCTGAAAAGGCATAATCTTTTATTGTGTTTATGATATTCAAGAAGAATAATGACAATTGTTCCTTAGGCTTATTCATGTTTTATATGATCATGTGGTGGATGATCATGTGGTGGTGGGGATGAATGGGACATTCCCCACTATGTGCTAATTTTAAATTGTACACAATAATTATATTAAAACAAATCGTAAATAGATTTTCAATATTTTGATAACCTGTAGCTCAATAGTTATAACATGGAATTATAAAAGTAGCATGGATTTAGAGAAAAATAGATTGAAATTAATTGTTTTGATTTTTGTTTATAATATTTATGATTAAAAAAAATTATAAATTAGAATATCCAATGAAACTTAAATCAATAATTTAAAGAAAAAAAAAAACTAATAATAATTGGATTAAAATCACAATTTCAATCAAGCTAATCAAATAAATCCTGGTGATTATTAATGTAATATAGAATGGAATGCTTATTTTTTCCGATCAGTCGGAAACAAAAATTTATCTGGATAATTTGTACTCTATTATATCGATTTATATCTTTCTAGTGTCTTATTTATTTATTTTTAGATTAGATCTTATATTAAATTACCAAAGCCTAGAGCACTAGGAACTGTGCGAACCAAAGGATTTTGCTTTTCGATGTTAACTTGAGTCAATATATCAGTTTATGTAAATTTCAGTAACTTCATAGTGTGTAATAAAATACCACAAACCAATTTAACTTAAAAAATTTATTTACTTTCCCTTTTGTTTTCTTTTCTTTGTTAACTCCAGTCTTGTCCCATTCATCCCCATAGGTGGGGATGAATCCTTTTGTTTTCTTTTCTTTGTTAACTCCAGTCTTGTCCCATTCATCCCCATAGGTGGGGATGAATGGGACAATGCACATGCATGTTAAAAAAAAAAATATTATTTAAAAGTGGTAACTTTTTATTAAAGTTAGTATGTTTATATGTAACTGATTACTGAAGTGTACTTATGAGCAATGCTACAAAATTCTGAAATACATATGGTGAACATTATTAATAAAATCATGAAAAATGTCCCATTCATCTCCACTCTCTCCTATGTTGTTCGGCTGTCGCTGACGACAGGTTATGCTTCCTCTTTCAGAAATACACTTTTCTCATAGACTGTCTTGTATCAAAAATTGTTTGATAATCTGTGTTCGCAAACCAATAATACTATTCATATCATTTTCAGTTGAAAACATATTGTAGTGTATCAAAGTAACAAATACACAAAGTTATTATTGATTACTTTTCAGTACTAGTTCTCTAGTGCATTTTGTGACTATTACTTTTTAACTTTGTTCCAGAGAGTTAAAAATGGCCTCTTTCGCACTCCAAGTACCGTATTATCCGGTGTATAATCCTCAGCACTGATAAATTAGTTTTAGAAGATTAAATTAACGGACAAAGATGTATATTTAACGGGTAATGTCGCGTAGAAATATAGTTTTATCTGCTAATTAAACTTGCTGGTGTAATACTGATTTATCTCTACTGTGGATTACTTATCGCAGGAAAATATGGTAATTGTTTTGATTCGCTGGCGGCAAAAGGTTTTAATATCTAGATGTAAATAAAGGCGCGTAAAAAAAAAAAAAAAAAAAAAAAAAAGGCAGATAATGTTGTTTGGTGATAACTTCAGATAATAAAATGTTTGTCATTGTGTCAAAATCGTGTGTGTGTCATACTAGAATACAAAAGTATGCATTTTTTTTAGCTTATCGCTTTGCCACCGGTTATGAAGTATTTCTTCTTTTTCATTGAGAAGTTATTCAGGCGATATCACTTTTTATCAGTAACGAATTTTACTGATTTTGAGAGAACTTTCCGGGTCTGAATCAAGGTAGTAAACTCCCCCCCCCCCCCCGAAAAAAAGGGTATTTTTCTTTAAAAAAAAAAAAATATTGGATTACTATATTCTTTTAAAAAAACATGACAAACATTTAAAACAGTGTTTTTATTTAAAAAGACATTTTTAAAGTGATAATCGAACGTTGGTTTTACGTCTTTTGAGCATTGATGTGATTTTTAATAATTAAAAAAAAAAAAAAATCTTTATAAAAATTTCTTTAATATATATATATATCTTTTTTTAATTTATTGTTTATTGAAAAAGAAATTTTAATGATAATATCTTTGTTTTTAAAAAAAATTAAGCCGCTTTTATATTGATATGATTTTAGTATTTTTTTAATAACTGTTAAAAATGATTTTGTCTAACAACCCCCCCCCTCCCCCTCAAAAAAAAAAAAAAAAAAAAAAAAAAAAAAAAATCTTTCTGGCGTGTTGTACAGGTATAAAACCCTTACAGGAAACTGCTGGTGATAAAAAGATGTTTAAATATATTGATTTATTTTAATGTTTAAATCTTATTACTGGTACGAAACTGAATTTTAAGAAATGGAGTGTATCATTATACATGATTTTTTATTATTATTCAGTAGTCGATTTAGAAAAAAATTAGGGTCTTTTTGCTGCCTCTTCTCAAAAATCCCTCATCATAAAAAGGCCTTCATAGAATTCAAATCCATAAAAGAGGAGGCCCCCTTCACGAAATGAAAATTCATAAAAATGACACCCTTCACAAGATTTTGTTTTATAAAAACTTTTTTTTTTTTTTTTTAATCCCATATTTTTAGTATTTTTAATTAAAGCCAATATTTGGTTCAACGAAATTCTGTTTATGTTAATATTAAACATCATATAAAATGACTGCTAAAATGAAGGGTTTTACACAATATATATTTTTTTTTTCTTCGCGAAAATAGATAAAAATTTCACAAAAATATTTTGTTTTTCGCAAAAGTTACACCCCCAAAATTAAAACTTCGATCGACCTTTCTTATTAAGTTTCTTTTATCAAAACTAAATCTTGTTACATAAAATTAGCGACCTTCCTTACTTCTGTTGTATATTATAATATTAATATATATATATATAGTAAAACTTTGATTAGGTAAAATAGCGAAGCGGGATTCGCTCGAAATAGTTATGTTGCCTATGACATTATAGGAGGCACCACAATAATGTTGCAATGTTATAACAGGTATAAAAAGGAATTTTAAAAATAGAAAAATATCAAAGTACATCGCGGTAATATTTTTCCTTTTTTATGAAAATTTTATTTAATAAAAAGGAATACCTTATTTAATAATAAGGTATTTTATTAAATTAGTGATATTCATTAATTCTTTTATATGCTTTAAAATTTTAATGTTAAAAAAATATATAAATAAAATAAAACAAAATCAAATTTTGATAAGACAAAATGGGTGAAATGGGATCTTGTGACGGAGAATCGTATGATGTAAGCTTCTTAAAATATTTCTCTTGCCGACACCGGCACGCTCACACACACACACTTTCTTCCAAATAAGAAACTCAATTCTAAGAATTAAAAAGAAAAGTTAAATCATTTCGCGATAATATATATATTTTTTAATGTTTCATTAATACAAATAAATAGTATTTTATTAAACTAGTAATAATCATTGGTTCTTAGTACGTGTTTTAAAAATGTAGCATTTATTAAAAAAAAAAAAAAAAAAAAAAATCTTGAGTGACTCTACTTGATTTTTCAAAGATTAAATAATGAACGGTTGTGTAAATAAATTGAAGTAAGAAAAGTAGTTAAATAAGCAAATGTGAAAAATATAATAAGGGGTTTGAGTATTTTTCCCATTGTTTATTTTTACGCTATTGCACTTAATATAATTTTAGCCCATAGATCATAATGATACAGTGTTTAATTTTAAGCTATTGCACTTCATATAATTTTAACGTATAGATCATAATGATATAGAATTTTTCATTGCGTCCCTGTAAAAAATCTGTAAGGGCTAGATTCACCAAAATCTGTACTATTCGTGCGACGGTAATTTATATCATGTGCATAAATTTTCAGCTCAATGGAATAAGACGTTTAGACGGTATCGCACTTCCAAAAATTTAGCCCCACAGGCTATAATGATAGAGAATTTTCTTTGTGTCCCTAAAAAAAAATAAGTGCTAGATTCACTAAAATCAATAGGGTTCGTGCTATGGTGACATACAACATACGTACCAAATTTCAGCTTATTTGAACAAAGCATTTAGGCGCTTCACTCACTCACTCACACTCACACATCATCGTAAAAATATAGCAAAAATGAATTCAGGGACCTCAAAACGTATAGAAAAACGAAAATATCAAAGTCTGATTTTTGACACGATTACAATACTTCCCTTACATATGTATGTTCGGAAAGTAGAAAAGAATTAAAATAAAGCTAAAATTTAATAGCATGAATTGGGGAACGCGGAACCTTGTGGGGTTTGTATGATGTAAGACATTAGAAATATTTCTCTTGCCGATGACATGATAGGAGGCACCACCTACATTTTGTTACACCTCCTTTTTGACATTTCGCGAAAGAGGTATACTAGGAACTTCTCGGAGGCATTTTATTTGCCTCTAGTCATATCTCGGTTTATATCATCAGGTAAAACAGCATTCATTCGGGGATGCGTGGGTCTCCTAATCGGCTGCCAAATAAGCTTGTCGGGAAAATTCGGCTTTAGAAGTTGTGCTGCTTTTTGTTTTATCTGGCATTTGCTAGAGGAAATTTGTAGATTTCGAGTCGAAGTGAACTTGGCTGATCTCGTTCATGTGCTTTTTTGAATTATTTCTTTTAAATAGGATGTTTTACGTAGCGTATGACGATCCGACAGAAGAAAGTAAGGTAATTCGAATAAATTGTACCGTATACATCATCGTTAAGATACGGAAATGGTATTTATGTTATGAGAGTTTATTTATGAGAGTTTTGAAATTTTAATGATTTGTTTTAGAAATATTAGTATACACAGTATAGTATTTATGTTTTACTGATATATTTTAGGTGTTTTTTATTTAATTATATAGATAATAATTTTGTAATTATCATTTAATATATATATATAATCAAACCTACGAAAGAATAACAAAACTATTTTACTAGTTTATAGGTGCACGTTATAGACTTTGGATATGTAAATATTTACGTATTTCCTTTGAAGTTTTATATATATTTTACAATTATCTCTTTATTCGTGTCTTAATGTGATTTACTATAAACTTCATGACTCAATCTTTATATGCATTTTTTCCATTCATATAGTTAATATTATATTTATGTTATTTGTAAATATACATATATGCTTTTTTACCATTTTATTTTTTCTTTTGCAAATAAATCGGGAGTTTGTGGTGGTGTTTTAGATTATATATCTACTGCTACATCAAAAATTAATTGCCTTAACAACACCCCTTCCCTTCTATATGTACATTTTTTTTTTTTTTTTTTTTTTCCCAAGACGGAGGACTGTTAGTCCCAATCTATGAATAAAATGTTGTCGCTAGTTTTACGATGGTTGGATATTATTCGATTATCGAAATCGAAATATAATTGAATAATTTGAAAGCGATGTTATAATTTGATAATTTTGATTTGTTATAATTTCTATTTTTGCCAGAATTTCATCAAAATCGTTTATTATTATTATTTTATTTTTATTTAATTATTTTATTTATTTATTTATTTTTGAAAGGAAAAGAAAAGATAATTAATAATGATCAGTATCGAAAAAGTTGAAGAAGATTGTTTTGCCAAAAAAGTTTACGAGTTGACTTTAAACTTTTTTTGAAATGAAAAAAAATTCACGCGTAAATATTAAAATTGATATAAAACTTTGTGAAAAATTAAACTTCCAGGGTAAAATTGACGTCATTATAGCTCTAAAGTTTTTTTTTTTTTTTCTTTTTAATTGACATCAATTTGATTTAACGTAAAATTTGATTCATTTTAACAAACTAACAAAACCCCTTTATCTTTTTTTCCTCAGGTTCCCATGGAGTGTAAGGTGGTGTTAGTGGGCGACAGTAAATGTGGCAAAAGTGCTCTTATTCACAGATTTGCTAACGACAACTTCCTCAGAGTAAGTACATAATTAAAATATTATACATTTTTACGTTCTTCTATATTCAATAGAAGGAAGTATGGGTTTCGTAAAAATTCTTGACCTCGGGTTTTCGATGGATTTACACGTTTTGAGAGGTTTAGAACACAATTTGACCATTTTCAGAATGTGTATATGTGTGTGACAAAATTTTGTGGCAACTGTATCTCAGGATTTACTGCATAAAATTTCATACAAATTGATATATAGTTGCACATTGACATAAATTATTACTGTATCAACTTTTGGTAAAAATCGCCCAACAGTTGCCATTCTGTTTTTCCTAAATTTTTAACATGTCTGTATAGTACGAAATTTCGTATAAATGTGCATAAAGAGAATTTATTTTTTAAGAATCACTATAAAATTAAAGACTTATTTCTAATAGTAATAGTCAAATGGAAAATTACACACACATTATGTGTGTGTGTGTGTGTTTCAGTGATCCAGTATCTGTTGCTTGGCTTTTCTATGCTTAATAAATCATTATTTTATATATATAGGAGTATTGTTTCCTCCTCTCCGGGGGGGGGGGGCACAAATTTTCATTAACGTAATTTTTCAAAAGAACTCGTCAGTACCTTTAAAACTAATGGTTGAACCATCGATCAGTGATGATTTAAAATAAAGTTACCGATTTTTTTTTTTCATAAAAAAAAAAAAAGACTTAATGAAAAAAAATGTTATATTTCTCTAGAATGGAAATCGTCTGCATTCTTCATGGGGGATAATTTTAATAAAATATATGTACTGTGTGAATTTGTATAGGAAATCACGAAGAAAATCACGTGGTGCCCGCAACATACTAGTTTCTCTTGTATAGTATTCTTTTAAAATTGCATTTAAAAATACCCATTTCCTTCTACAACATTCTGGAACCAATGTCAAATCAACGCTAATATCTATAATTAACATCATTATTTACGTAAGAATCAATTAATATGCAGAACAAGTTTTATCCAAATATCACTGTTATTTCTTAGTAATTACAGCCCACCAGCTGCCGAGCGGTTCTGCGCAAAAGGCTGGTAGATAAGAAATGCCGGGTTCAATCCCAGGTTGCGCTCATCGACCTAGCCGTTCGGAGTTTTCCACGGTTTTCTCCGAAACTCGCGTAAATACGGACTAGGACCTCTTAGACCCTCCATGGAGGGCATTCTACTCATAGGTCTAGGACCCTAGCATAGTCAATCGGCCTTAAATCCTACAAACAAACAATCTTAATAATTAAAACTTAACAATATTCCGACGTAAATGGCACTTTCTAAAGAAGTTTAAATAAATAAATAAATAAATAAATAAATAAATAAATAATAATTTAGAAATTGCTTATTTAAATTGGATACCAAAGGGAAAAGAATATAAAATACATAATAATAATAATAAAAACTAGTACGTTGTGATAATCACAAAACTTTCTTTTATGTTTCCCAATACAAATTGACGCAGGATAAATTATTTGTTGAAGTTACTATTTATAAAAATTATTATCCATGGCGAGTGTCATCTCAGAAAAGTATAACGCTATGTGTCGAAAGAAAATCAGTTTTGTGCCCTACAAAAGACATCTGAAGCTAGTATGTTGTGGCCACCACATCACTTACTTCTATATATTTTCCAATACAAATTCATTCAATTCAAATAATTTATTAAATTTATCTTTCATGAAGAATGCAGATGATTTTCATTTTAGAGAAAGTAGTATATACTAAATATATATATAAAACTCTGTATAACATGTTTAAAAGAAAAAATCTGTTTTTATTTTTGTTAAAGAAAAACAAATTTATAACTTTGTTTTAAATTATCGCAGATCTATGGTTCAGCCATTCGTTTTAAAGGCGTGCATGACGGTATCATTTGAAAGATACCCATACCCATACTGAAAATTTGCGCCCCTCTGAAGGGTCTACTCTAGGAGAGGGAATGGATGCTCCTACATGTACATTTTTTTTCCCCCAGTGACTTTCACTATTATAAATAATCCACTTTTGATTCTTAAAAAATATTTCTCGCTGCACATTTATACTGATTTTTGTCCTATACCGCCATGTTAAAAATTTAGAAAATGCTGAATAGCAATGCGATCTGTTGTACGATTTTCTCCAAAAGTTGATAAGCACTAATTTATCTGAAGGTGAAACTGCAAGCCAATTTGTATAAAATTCTGTGCTATAGTTCCCGAGATACAGTTGCCACAAAATTTTGTCTTTCACACACAGACAGACATTTTCTGAAAATGGTCAATTGTGTTTGTTCTACAGCTCTCAAAACGTGTAAATCCCTCGAAAACTGTAGGTCAAAAGTTTTAATGAATCCAGTACTTTCTTCTGTTGAATATAGAAGGTAAAAATGCAGTTTTAAATATTATTATTGTTTCGTTTGAAGTATTAACCGTAGAAAAATTTTAACACTTTCTCCGGGTGGAAAAGCGATGTTCCTGCATACACAAAGTTGTTTATTCTGTTGACTATTACTATAAGATTTTTTTTTTTTGTAAATTATATTGATTAAAAGCAATGCTCATTTTGTATATTTATATGAAATTTTGCCCTATGCTGCTGTATTAGAAATTATGAAAAAGTAAGGCTAAAATTCCACATGTCAAGCAATATGCATCAAAACTTTAGAGACATCAATTTGTCATCAATTTAGTTCTTGTATTTAGAGCCTCCGCAAAATTCTTGTTAGACAAACAAGCATTTTCTAAAAATGGTCAAATCGTGGTCAAAACGTGGTTTAAATCCACTAAAAACTGGAAGAATTTTTTTTACGAATCCAAATAAATTATTCTTTATGACTATTGAAGAAAATACAAATAATTTCATACAGTCTAATAAATGAAGATGACACTCAATGGCGAATAAAAAAAAAAATCTTTATCATTAAAAAGGATTTTACAATTTCCATGCAAAATGTGCTTACAAACCCTGGGCGATACTGTTCAGAAATTGAATAAAATGAAATCTTTGATGTTTGTCATACTTTATTGAAAATATCTTAGTTCTAATGTTTAATAAAACATTTTAACTTATAGCAATGAGCTCATATTCAAAATCAAAACAAAACTTACACATACACACATCTAACATGTAGGAAAAATGCATACACATGTGCAGTCGGTAACAAAAGTATCCGAACCTAGCAAAAATTCCTATTTAAAAAAAGTAGAGTGAATACTGTTTAGTTAAATAAATCCTTCTCGAATCCTGTCCTTAGTCAGTCTAAGAACATGATTCGACAAGGATTTATTTAACAAAACAGTATTAACTCTACTTTTTTTTATATAAGAATTTTTGCTAGTATTCGGATACTTTTGTTACCGATTGTATGTATGAAACAGTGTTTCAGAAAATTTAATGTGTAGTTCTGAAAATGTTTTATTAATTCAGAGTCACCCCTGTTTAAGACTGATGCTTTTAATTAATACTTATTACAATCCCGTTTAAATAATAAACGATTCATTGTTGTTAAATGAGTATTTAAAGTAGCGTAATAAAGAGGACTTTTTTTTTTCTTTTTTGGCGGCATGCTGACAATTTCCTGTGAGTAATTGGAGTACTTAACTGGTTCGAGAGCGTGTGACACATAATGGAAATGATAACTGCCCAAATATTCGGCCTCCGTAAAAGAGTGACTTATGACAGAAAAAAGAAAATGATTTTTAAATGAACTGTGTAGAAATACGATATGCTTGAACTGCTTTGACTCACTGAGAAAGTTTGGAAGAAAAAAAAAAAAAGTGAATTGCTACTACAGTGAAATTTCGGTGTAAAAGGGAGAAATGGGGGTAGGAAAAATTTGCATAACACTCGTCAATGTGGGTAGAAAACATAGGTATTTTCTCTCTCTCTCAGTGATGCCAGACGGTCAAAAATTATTTCCCCAAATCAGGTTTTTTTTTTTTTCTCCGAGATTTCTACTAAAGGGGAAAATTTTTTTTTCAAACGAAAATATCAAGCAGATTTTTCTGTGATTTAAGCTCGGATTTTTCCCCAAATGAAGGCAATTTTGAAAAAAATCCCCAAATAATAATAAAGCTATTGAAAGTCTCTAGTCGTAGGGATAAATCATTACGTTGCCAACATTGACAGAAAGTTAAGAACTCCCCAGATTTGTCCCCAAAAATTTTAGAATTCCACGAAAAAGTTCCCATAAACATTTGGTCACCAAAATTCTCCCGAGAGAAGCCTCAAAAATTCCCAAAATGGGGACAGAATCCCCAATCTGGCATCACTGCTCTCCCTCTCTCTCTCCCCCACTTTTTTTTTTTTTTTTTTTTTTTTAAGTGCTACACGTCTAATTTCTTTTCAAATTGCGCCCTTGTGTCGTTTCTACCTTTACAGATTTTTTCTTTTCTCTCTTTCTTTTTCTTTTCTTTCCTTTCTTACTTTTTTTTCATCAAGCCAAAATGAGAATTATATAGCCGACAACAAATAAATAAATAAATGAAAACTTTAGGACAGAACAATTATATCCAAAGAGTGAAAATTACATTAATTTTGTAAAAATCTTTGAGAAAGTTAGTAATTATTTTCAGTACAAGAAGATATTTAAATTTAGTGGGGGGGGGGGGGGGGGGGGGAATCAATTTGACACAAGCATAGAATTGGAGAAGGAACCAAAAAAATTTTTGGAGTTTAAAAAAAATTTGGATATTTATTAAACATGAGATTTTTATACTTGATCCTTTTGAAAAAGGAAAAAAAAAAAAAAAAATTATAAATTTTGGTAGTAAATTAAAATTTGTCTAAGACCAATTTATTCTCATTTAAATTTTACTCCCCTCCTCCATACCCCCCCCCCCCTCATTAAAGATGAAAGATAAAAGGAAAAATTTATTTTTTCTTTATTATTATTTTTTTCCCCAAAAAAAGAAAGACCCGAAATTTTTTACCCGATATTTTGCCGATTCTTAAAGATTTCTTTAAGTGGAAATAAAATTAATTAATCCTTAATTCCCCCATATTCATGGTTGCGCTTACGACAGATAAAATACTTTTTAAAAATTAATAATTAAATTTTACGATTTTTTTCTTTTCTTATTATTTCTTTTGCATCGCATATTGTTAAAATCTGCGTTCTCAGTTTGAAATTCTGTGGCGGAGCTTAAATTTCTACTTTTTTTAACTTATAACACAATGTACATTAAGAATAGTTATGTAAAGAAAAGGTATACTTTTAAAGTCTATTATACTACTCTTTTCAGTTTAGTTAAAATTTCACACATGTCAGAAAAATAAACCGTTATTTCATATTTAATATCTTTTCTCATAAGTTCATAAGTTTTAAATATTATTTTCTTCAGTAGGTTTTAACCTACACAACCATAAACATTTTCAATTTTTTACGAAAATATTAATTAAAAAAAAGTAATTTTCAAAAAAATTTCGAAATACATAGTTTTATAGCTGCTATCTGCGCATTTTATGTTGTTTTATTATTATTATTTATAACAGCATTTCAATTCTCATTGTGTACTACAATTCACATTCTGTTGTGTTATTATTATTATTATTTATAACACTATTTCAGTTCTCATTCAGTGTATTACAATTCTCATTCAGTGTTTTGCAATTTAATGATAATTTCGAACTACTTTTATCACTTAAATAAGCAAGTTTCTAGGTATTATTTTTCACTTTACTTTATTTCTTTTTTGGTTTGATTTGGGTGGTCTTCGTTTTTGATGAGAATAATTGTTTGAATACTGAAATTAAATCATCTTTAAATTTCAAATTTTTGCACTGATAATATTATATATATATATATATATATATGTTTAAAAATAAAATAAAATAAAATCCTAAAATTTATTTAGCTGTAGCATATAACTGTATTAGAGTGTGCTATATTTATTTCTTTTTATTCTACATCTGACCTATCCTAAGCTTCTTCAAGGCAAGTGTAGGCTGTGTTTTATAGGAAACAGCTTTTAAAGCTGGGAGATATGGCATATTTATTGCATACTAACTATGCCCAAATAACGCTAAATGCGTGGTAGTGCGTTTTACAGAAGAGGAAAAAGGTGCATTAAAAAAAAGATCAACAGAGTTGAATTTAAACTAGAATTTAATATTTTTTTTCCTTGTTTCAACGCGTGACCTATGCAAAATCTGTTTAACAAATTAGCTTAAATATGTATGCATACAGGAAAATGAAAAAATATAATTTTTTTAAACTAATTTTTAAAACTCTGTTACTCATAATTTACTGCATTTATGAAGTAATTGCCAATTTAATATCTAAAAACATAGTATATAATTACTAAAAAATAAGTAAAGGTTGGTATATTATACCTATATATAACAGTTAAATAACGAAGTGTATTCATTAATGCTGCCTTAATTATGTATACCATGTTTCCTGTTTTCAAACTTCCGTCTTTTACTTTTATTGACTGATGCATGAATTTATTTCGTAAAAGTTGAATTCTTGCTGTTGCTTCAAATTAACATAGCATTTGCGGAAATAAGATTGAATTCTGATTACATCTTGCATGTAATTATTGCTTATTAGGATCGGAGACGTTATTTATTATAATTTTAATAATAACTTTAATAAATAATTTGCACTGTGTGAATTTATATAGAAAAATTTATAACAATCCCAACAAATTAGTTTCTGTTTTTTCTTTTAAGGGAGGGTGGGGATGTTTTTGGGATGCTAATGTAAAATTATTCCGTCAAAGCTTGTATGTAAAGCTTTTCTATGTATTACGTTCAGTTAAAATAATTATTATTTAAAAAATTGTTGCTTTTACTATTTATTTATTTATTAAAGTCGAGTGTATCACCTTCACCTGGCAAACATTGTTAAATATCTCGAAGCCTAAAAAATATAACAAGACTGTATAATATAACTGTATTATAAAATTCAAATTATGATAAATTTTATGTTAAAAATATTAAAATTCAATTTGTTAAAATTTCGAAAATAAATAAATAAATAAGCTGCATAAAAAATAAATAATTAGTATGGAATTTTTCTTTGGTTATTTTTACTGTACAGGGGTAATAAAATCCAACAGAAAATAGACAATATAAATAAAATTATAACTGTTGCTTTTGTGAAAAAATTTATAATTTATTATTAATTTTTATTATTTATTTATGTTTGTGAAAAAATAAATACAATATTACCATGGAAAACCTTAAATATAAGCAGTCAGGCTGTATAATATTTAATATCAAATTAATTGTTACATTGAACCAAATTTAGGCAATGTTTTGAAATAATACTGAAAACGGGAAAAATGGTATATAAAGAACATTTTTTTAAAACGAGGTTATGTAAAAGGGCCATTTTTATGAGTTTTAATACGAAGAAGCAATTTTATAAATTTTATTTTTGTGAAGGAGCCCATTTTATAGATCATAATTTTCTGAAAAGCCCATTCTATAAAATGAAATTTTGTGAAGGGGAAGCTAAAGGATCCCAACATTTGCCTGGATCAGCCCCCGTAAATATACTTTATATTTAAAAGAAAAGAAAAACCACAGTCACATGACCATTGTGAACGTGTCCACTGTAAAAAGTCTACCATAGCCAATTAGTAACGTAAAACTAAAACAGAGGGGAAAATATTCTTTTAGGATTTTTCACGCGCTTCTATGTCTAATTCATAAATCATCTTCGCGAAAGAAAAAAAAAAAAGTGGGAAAAATAAATAAATAAATAATATTTCTGTGCTAGTGTTGCCAAAACCATCTTCACTAATATCTGAGCGTGTGAAGCATAAAAACCAGGAACTTGGATATCAAATGATTGTCAGGATGAGAACAACGCTTTACTTGTTGCCATTTCTTTTTTTTGCGAGCAAAATAAAAAAAAATGGGATACCGGAATGCATATCCCATTACTGGCTGTTTATGTATCCGATAAGTTGAGTGAAAGAATTATTTATTAGAAATGACCCTTATCTCTCCAAATGCGTCTTCATCATTTTTTTTTTTTTTTCCTATTTTTAGAATTTAAAAAGCGGTTTTATGCTACCACTAGATAAGTTTTACCCAGAAAGCCAATCTTATCAATTCATCTTTTTTTTGTATAATCAACCATTGTCAATAATCAGTAGTTGCTCTCAATACATCTTCAGTTGCGTCTAATGGAAAATTATTTTTTTGTTTCGAATTCGTCGTATCGATGCGTTTTTGATGCATTTGGAATCATTTTCTATTTATAACTGTTGATGTTAATGGCAGTCACGACCTATTTCTTATTGTGGAAATTCACGTTTTGTTTTATATTATTTAGAATTTGTGAAAAATGGGATAGATTTTGTAGATTTGTTTTTAGTTTGATTTGTATACATCATTTTTTATTTCTTTCAATTGTTTAAAATGGAGATTCCAAAATGGGATGCGCCTATCAAAGGAAATTTGCAGAGAGATACTTGGTAGTAAGTTTAGAACAAAATTAGCACTGGCCACTTACTGTTAAAATGTGACCATTAATAAATTCATGGCCACTTTTCCGTCTGCCTGTTACATAGTTAAAGAAAAATGTTTGTCGCTTTCCTTGCCTTTAATTGATTAACCCTTTCGCTACCAGCGTCATATATATGTGACGATTCGATTTTCTTACCTGAGCCCGCGTCACAAATATGTGACGGGTGTTCATTATCAGTTTATGATAATTGTTTGCATTAAATCGTGTCGCACACAGACGGGTTATGTTATAAAACAATAAAATAGATACAGGATGTTATTGATTTTAGTTAGAACGTTATAGATACATCCCACAAAAATAAATGACAATTTTATCATATTTAAATAGTAAGACGTCTGGGCTATGGTGGCGGTTTTTCTCCTGAGGCTCTGGTAGCGAAAGGGTTAATTTAGGCTAAACCTATATATTGATGTATATAATTATTTTCTGAAGAAAGTTCTATTTTTTTTATTCAATAAAAAATTGCTCTTGCTACAAACAATTTATATGAACCACATCATCATTTTAAAGTTAGAAGATTGTCATTCTTTTATCCTACATTTCAGAATCGTGTGAAGCCTCAGTCTATTAATTTTATAAAATTATCTCAATTAACTTAATTACACCATTAAATTCAGCAGAAAAAAAAAATTAATTGAGAAAAAATATTTTGAAAGTTGCTTTTTTTTTGTGTGTGTGTAGTAATTAACAAAATACTTGTTTTGCTTTGTGAATGCTAGTCAATTACCCTGGAATTGTCCTTAATATATTTTTTTTTTAAGTGTTTATAATTTTATTAGTATATTAACCCTACAACGCACCAGTTCCATATGTGGAAAACCGACTTTAATCGTTCCTATAGCTATTAAAACTATTAGTAGCGACATCTCTTGACATCTTGATAGAAGCTACTGACATTTAGCAATGTAGTAATACAAATCTTTACTTAAAGATGTCGTTCGTGTTTTTGTTATAGTGCACTCAGTGTGAAATTTGAATGAAAGTGATACGTTAGTCGTTTGTCTGAATTCAAAAATAAAAAAAGAATAGTTATTGAACAGTTCTGACTCGAAAAAAAAAATACTGTGTTGTTCTATGTATGTGTGTCCAATATACAATACTATTTCCAAAACAATTCAATTGTACTAGTTTAATACCAAAAAGAATAGTTAAGGCACAGTGTACCGTACGTGGAACTGAAATAAAAAGTTGATTTTTCCGTAAAATATGTTTTTATTTTTATAAGTTTTTCTTATCTTCTGATCACTGATTACAACCTATATATTTTTGTCGCGCACTAAAAAAAAATTGAGCCTTGTAGGGTTAACATATTGATTTGGATTGTTACTAATCTCTACGGAGGTGTTTAAAGCATATCGTCTTTATCATTTCTAACTTTAAAAGAAAAAAACTTATGGCTATGGGCCACTTATGGATTTTCCCAGTTTTAACCTTCATCTAGGTAACCCAACGAAGTTGGTTCATAATTAGTTTCGAGTGTATGATCGTAGAAATGGGGAGGGAAAAAAATGAAATGTTCAAAAATAAAAAATGTGGAAATGTAGGACCAAAAAAAAAAAAAAAAAAAAAAAAAAAAAACTTTTTTTAGTAATTATTATTATTATTTCGTGAAATGGTATTTTAGAGAACTAGTAATTTCAGATACTCGTGCATGGACCTTTAAATTATTAAACCTTAAATTAATAAATCACCAAACTGTTCCTACACGATTTAAAAATTTATAGATTCAAGTAAGTTAATTTGTCTAATTACACTGCGATGCAAAGAAAGATTTTATTTATTTATTTATTTATTTATTTTTTTCGAGCCCTGATACCATACTTGCTGATTCTTATGTAAAATGACCTCCTGAATCAGAATACAACCTCCATTTTGTTCAATCACCCACCGTTTTCTCGATACACCTTATCACTGTTCGGTGATTTTATGAAATACAGAAAATATATAATGTTTAATAAATAATAATATTAATTGATTAATAAAATATAATAAATATAATTTATAACTTCAGTGGCAAATCTCCCCCCTCCCTAAATTTTCCTCTTGCTGCAAATGTTGATATTTTAGAATTTTTTACTTCTGTAGCTCCTCAGAAGATATTTAACAGTTAAAATAAGTTTTTCTTCGCCTACAAATCAAATTTATAGCCGTAAAGTTACCGAAAAGGGGTAAAAATAGAGGGGCGCCCCCAAAACACGGTGGGTGGTAGGGCAAAATGGGCATCCTTTTCGGATTCAGGAGGTCACTTTACATAAGAATTTACAAAAATGGTGTTGGGGGGGGGGGGCTATTTTCATGCAGAGAAGTGTTTATTTTAAGTAATCATGAAAATAGTTACTTTTTCTATCACCTATATTGAAGTGTTTTTTCAAAATCTGTATCTGATTAAAAAAAAAAAAATCTTATTACATTAGTTAATTTAGTTTGTGTTGCCTTGTTTTTAGGGCACCATTCAGTTTGTTAGAAGTTTCAAAATATTAAACGGTTTAAGTGCAGTTTCCACTGAGGTTGGTTCGAACGGCACTATTTGGTCAAGCGGATCTTTTGATGCGGTCAAGCGTTTGGACCGGGTTCAACGAGGTTGCTTCGAAGGGGAAAGTTCCTGGTCCTAAGCCCCTGCTGAGATAATTGAGGGGCCAGAGGCACATATCTTTGTCGATTTTGCATGCTTTCCTTTGAAGTAACTGCGCAATCTGATAAAAAAAAAAGCTACCACTGATGACGAAGACATTTGGCTCTTTGTGTCGGGAGCGTTTTTTGAACCTCGAACTTCCAACTGCAATAGAAACCGGCCTTTAGATTTAATGACGCATGGAAGAGAGATCGATCAACCATATAGACCTTAGAAAGAAGTTTTTCTTAAAGTACAAGTACTATGAGTTACAAGTTAAAAGATGTAAACTTTAAAATATCAATGCTCGTAAACTTTAATGTATCGATGCAAAATGGTGTGGGGAGAAAAAAAGGCATTTTTAAAAACTTCTGTAAAATCTCTTAATTTTCAACCAAATTTAGTCCCCACCCCCCTCCCAAGCGCTGGGACAGTTTCGCCTTGTGCATATATCGTATAAAAGATCATACGATGCAATGCATGCAATCATAAAAGCATCGCCGAAAGTTATATCAAAAGTTATCACCATAATCAGCAAGTTTTGCTCTCAAATATATAAATGGGAGGTACTGGGTTGTCCTTAGAAAGAAGTTTTTTAAATATATCATGTGATATATTTAAATATATCATTAAATATAGTGTATGATATATTTATATAGCTCGAAACAATCCATGTCGGGTTCATCATTTTATCCATTCTGAGCTTTTCGTGTTTTTTTTTTTTTTTTTCTCTGATACTGGCATAAATACAGACGACCCCACAGAAGGCATTCCATCCAGGCGTAAGTTTCTCGTGTCGCCTCCACCACTGAAAACTACAATTATATTTGCTTCACTCTATTCTTATTTTATTGTTCATAGGCCTGGACTTTCCAAGTCTTCCGTGGTTTATTCCAGAACTCACTTAAATACGGTCTTTGTTTCTTCAGAAAATCTTCACACAGAAGGCACCCCATCCAGGCTTTAGGACCCAATCTGTATTCAATCAGCCTTAGTCAGTAGGCCATAGTCAACAGCTTTAATCTCAAACAGAAACACCATACCTATTTGTTTTCCTTTAAAATAATAATAATATTAGTTATTTTAAATTCAGCTTAAAGAATACATCCTAATCCAGGTTTGCTCTAATTAATATGTTATTGCTGATTTTGCTAGCCTTAATTTCAAACACCAATACCATGCCAATTTGTTGTTTTCCTTAAAATAATAATAGTTATAATATCAGCTTAAAGAAGACATCCTAATTCACGTATGTTCTAATTAATATGTTGATTTCTGATTTTGCTCATAGCTATTTTCCATAAAAGTGTTCAAAAAGAAAGTTTCAGTGCGGTCCACAGTTAATGGCGATATCATTCTATTTATATGCGCGATGGGTCGCCATTTTTCTTTCGGCACCGTACTACATGTTATTTACAAATGGATTTACTTGATGATTGTTAATGCTCTGAACCATAACAATGTTGTTTCCTACGGACATAAGTTGTAGAGATGATAAATGAAGTTGCATATTCAACGCACGTAATAGGAGTGTTTGCGCTGCCCGAAGTGAAGTGAAAAAAAGTTGACCTCCGCTGCTTCCTTTCCTTTTTTTAGTTTCTCCGAAACATAGCTCTTTTTAGGTTACCAGTTAATATCAGCGACTGTTTTGCAAACTGATATTCATATCAAAAGAGAGGAGATGGTGGAAAACAACTATAGCTTATGAAAAAATTAATGTGCGCTGTCGCCGACTTCAGTAGAAATTTTGTATGAATAAAAATATATAAAGTTCTTCCGATATGTCGCCATTTTTTTTTTTCTTTCCTTTAGAATGTAAGCTATTTGCTCGTTGCAAATAGACTTCACTTGCAGTACACGTGGTAATCAATCCGTTCAAACTGTTTTTTTTTTTTTTTTTTTTTTTTTCTAGTAAAGTAAATACTTCCATCGCGAAAAGCAAGTGGTATATTGAAGCACAAAAGTTAAACACCTGTTTTTTTCTCTTTTTTTCTTTTGCTCATAATTTTTAAATAAATAAACATATAGACATGAATAGCATGTTCGTTATTAAATTATTAATCGAATTTTATGTAATATTAATTATAAATAATAATTTTGAAATGTATAGGGTAAGTGCACCAGTGATTGACACTTTAAGAGCAATCTCTGATGTTTTTAATGTTCTAGTCATGAGAAAATATTTTTAGAAATCTAAGTTAGTACATATGGCATGAAAGACATTCAGAACCACATATATGTTAAAATAATAATATATTTTTTTATATGAATTTTTATTTGACACCCACTCAATGTTCCAGTAATTGACACTGCAGTTTTCATTTTATCAGTAATTGGCCCCCTATGTTCTAGATGTTTGACGCTGCTAGTTATTCATTTTACCAGTCATTAGCACCCTATGCTCCAGTGTTTGACATAAAATGTTAAAATTCTTATATGTAAAATGTGATTTTATTATTTTTATTATTTATTAATTATTTCGGGATAGATGCCAAGTACTGGAGCATGCCAATCACTGGATCCCCTACCCTAATTAATTTATTTTTTCTCAAAAACCGCTTCAAAAGAAATGAAAATTTTAAACAATTTTCAAAGAAAAATTAAATGAGAAATGGTTTTAATGATGCGCTATATACAGATAAGTGACGACACGCATATCTCCAAATGTTAAACTGAAGTGGAATTTTTCTTTCTGTTTTCATTTTTCTCATTTATTCATTCATTTATTTTGTGTATATCTCTGTGTGTATGTGTGAATAACTTTAAAAAAAAAAAAACACTTAAAAACGAACATGAAAATTGAAAGATATGTTAGTTATAGTATTATTTATTGACGTTTAATTGCTCTGGTGATGTTCATATTTTACAAACTAATACAGTGAACTCTCGTTAAAACGGACAATCAAGGGCCGGCAGTTTTTGTCCACATTAACGAGAGTCCATTATAACAGGAGTTCATAAACTGCCGTTCTATATTAACTCTAAAATTACTATTATGTACACATACACAGTATAATACGAATGAAATTTTTTTTCCTCAAAACCTTTTATTCTCTAAAAATATAAACGCAGGAAAAACGATACTTACTTACAAAACTTCTTTTCTTCATATAGTACAATTTGATATAGTACATAATAGTTAGTTAGTCTATCTTAAAAAAAAGAAGTTATCATGTTTTTTTTTTTTTTTTTTTTTTTTTTTTTGGGGGGGGGGTAAATAACATTTTCAATTTTAACCAATTGTTCAAAAATATTATCTGGAACATTTTCAGTCGATTGATAAGATGTCTTAATTGCCACCAGCATATGACGGACTTCTAGTACATTTGGTGGAGAGATTTCCTCCCCATTTTCAAAATGTCCATCTTAACGAATGAATTGTACGTATAAAGCGATGTTTATTACATGCAATTCCTATAGGCCTTACCCGGGGATTCTGTTTTTGTACGTAATAACGAGAAATCCATCTTAAACGGGGCCGTCTTAACGAGAGTTCACTGTAATTGCATTTCTTCAAAAAGCACATTATCGAAGAAAAAGAAATACGGGAAGAAAAGTCAAATTTAAATTTCGAGGCATGTATATTTTTTTCGCCTATCTATAATCTACGATTAACGCCATTTTTATTTAGTTTTCTTTATAATAAAAATTTATTTATTTCATTTCTTCTAAAATCTACCTCTGTGAACAATTGACTAAATATCAATTTAAAAATATATTACTTATGTTAAAGTAATATAAAATTCGATTAATAATTTTGTAACAAATAAAACTGCAAACATGTTATCTAAATTTCATGTTCATATGTTAATTCGTTTAAAAATTATATACGAAAGAATAAAATAAGAAAACAGGTTTGTATGTGTGTATCTCACATACTTCAAAAAACGTTAGCTGTGGAATGTTAAAATTTTGTATTTAGAATAATTAATAGTTGCAATTGATATTAACTTTTTGGTGTTTACATATGCTCACATTTTTAATGATATCCACGATCACTATGTAATCTTTCGTTTTAACTGTATATTGTTGCAACGGATAAAAGTTCTTTTCTGCTTCAATTGGACTGTTGCAGTGAAAGTAGTTTTACAGTCAAAGTGAAAATAAACGTCATTTCCATTCACTTCGGGAAATCTTGTATATAACAACATTAATCACCAATAATCTATTACTGTGTGTACCGTCTGTGTCATCTTTAATTTTACGGTCAAAAAACTCATTTCTACTTTAAGTATCATAAGCTTGCATTCATACACGTTTTACTTGCAAAATTTGTAACTAGAAGTCAGTTTTTTTTTTAACTCTCTGAACTGATACGTTAGTTCCACAAGGTTACCCATCTACATATGTTATTTCCTACGAGAGAAAGTGATGCAACTTTCCGGCTAATTTTATTCCGTTTGTTGCCGCACGGCGATTTTTTTTTTTTTTTTTTTTTTAAGTGTTATGAAATATTTAATTATACGGCGATAAAATGAATAAAAGCTACTAGTTTTAAAAGTATTCTCTTTCGAAATTTTTATGCGTTTTGCAACACATTTGTGTGTAATTGAATCGGTGAAATGTGATTTTGTATATGGATTTTTAGCGGATATTTTTATGCGTATATTTGTTGATAAAGAATCTTTTTCCTTTTTTTTTTTTTTAATCTGTATTTGAATGGCATTAAAAAGATTAAATTATGCAAAACATGTGCATCAGAAATTTATATAAGTACAATTTGAAACATTTTTAAGTTACTATTTTAAAAATGAGCTTATTATCAATGTTATATATCGTTTTTAAAAATACAGAATTAAAATTTTTGACCATTTAAAAATAACTTACCAAAAAAAAAAAAAAAAAAAAAAAGTTAAGGGAAATTATTTTTATAAACATCTAATCAGTAAAATAGTTTAAATCAGTTATCCAATGAAATTTTTTTTAATTTGCTAAATATTTCGTAAATCAGCATTTTTTTTTTTTTTTTTAGATGTTATTTGTAGTGAAATATTTCCCTTCGGTATAATTACCTACAGTCGAAGTGTTAAGTTAATCCACCTCTTTGTGACAAGTAATATTTATATAGGTCTCATGTAATTTCTATGTTAGACCATAGCCTCCTAAACTAGATGCCTGTCGCGTAGCTCGGAAACTTGGCAACAGTTCAAGCGGTAGACAGCGTCACCTGGTACCGATTGTGCGACTTTTTTATTCAACTGTCACCAATAATTTTAAGAAGTAATTTATGATATATGTAATCGACGTTTCTTCGATACTATTCGCCTTTTATGTATATCAAATCACACTTTTAAAAATTTTTGGTGGCTGTTGAATAAAAAAAGTCGCGCAGTCTGTACCAGGTGGCGCTGTCTACCGTTTGAACTGTTGCCGCGTTTCCGAGCCACGCGACAGGCATCTAGTTTAGGAGGCTACGGTTAGACTATAACAGGTACACCATTACACATTTTTTTTAACACCTTATATAAAGCAAATTTTACAGATTTTTATTTATTGCGTACACACACACAATTATTTTTTATAGAGGTTTCTAAAATTGCATCTTATTTTTGTAAATAATTGTAAGTATTTTTCCATCGATATGTTTAACTTTCGTGTTAAAAATAATTTTCAAACGTGAAATGTTATTAAACTTTTGCACCAGTAAACTCTTCATTAATAAGAAATATGTTCTATGTACTTCTGCCATGTTTTGATTTCCGTCACACTTCGTTGAATTAACAGTTAAAAAGAAATTGCGCATAAAAATGATAGATACAGTCGAATTTGTAAACTGAAGTTAATTATGGCCACGGCCCGTCTATATAAATTTTTGTTTTTTAAAAAGGGAGGGGGGAGGGGCTTTTTTTTTTTTTTTTTTTTTTTAGTAAGTCTGATTTATTTTGACACTTTTGCTGGTGTCTTTTATTTCCTCTCCCACTACTATTTTGAATTTTCGTCGTTCGACAGGATGTCATAAATATTTTGATGTAACAATGGGGAATAAATGTATAAATAGCTCATAAACGCAGTTGTTTTCAGTGATGCCAGATTGGGGATTTTTAAGGCTTCTGGGGACAATTTTGGGGACCAAATGTTTGTGGGGACTTTTTTGGGGAATTCTAAAATTTTTGGGGACAAATCTGGGGAGTTCTTCAACTTTCTGTCAATGTTGGCAACGTACAGTCGGTAACAGAAGTAAGTGTCCGAACACTAGTAAAAATTCCTATGTAAAAAAAGTAGTCAGTGTAAGAACATGATTCGATAAGGATTTATTTAACAAAACCGTATGAAGTGAACTTTTTTTACATAGGAATTTTAGTTAGTGTTTGGACACTTTTGTTACCGACTCTAAAGATTTATCAATGCGACTAGAGACTTTCAATAGCTTTATTGTTATATGGGGATTTTTTTCAAAAATTGACTTTATTTGGGGGAAAATCTGAGCTTAAATCATAGAAAAATCTGCTTGATATATATATATATATATATATATATATATATTTTTTTTTTTTTTTGGAAAATTTTTTTATTTTCCCTTTTTAGTAGAAATCAAGTTGGGGATTTTTGCGAAAAAAAAAAAAAAAAAAAACCCTGATTTGAAGAAATTTGAAGACCTGCTTGGGGAAATAATTTTCGACCATCTGGCATCACTGGTTGTTTCAGATTCTCAGGAGTTAAGTTGTATTTAATGTTCTTTCTCCTTTCTGTTATTTGATAAGCTTTTCGATTAAAGAAATCGATTTTCTAAATTTTTAATCTTTCATTTTGAAGCTATAAAGTGAAAAAAGAAAATGAACTAAGTGCATTTTTCACAATTTTAGTTTCAAAATTAAATATTCGAAAATTAAAAATTCGAAAACCAGAACAAATTAAACGAAGTTGAATTTTCCGGAATAATAATAACAATACATACATGATAATGAACCAATCTGATTTTTTAAACATATTCTTCCACAACATAACATAGGCTTTAGCTGTCGGCTTGGATAGACAGCCAAAGTGAATAAGGTCTTCTAGTTTTTATTTTTGTATTTTTTTCCCCTTTTGTTTATGCCTAACATAACATTTAAAAAAAAATAATAATAATAAATAAAAAAGGATATAAAAAAGATTTTTATAATTTATATAAAGCCTTCGTTGACTCTTGCTTGAAAAATACTTAAGTTACATTAGATTGGGGAAAAATGTAATATATATACCTATAAAATATACAGTCGAAACTCGTTAACGTGAATCTCGAGGGGGGGATAAAAAATTTGTTCATGTTATCAATAGTTCATTCTATGAGTAACTAATCTTCATATAACTAAACTAATCTCCATTTTGACGGGGATTGTGAAAACAGTTCATATTAAAAGTAATTCACGTTAACAGCGTTCACATTAGCGAGGTTCGACTGTAGTACATATATATGTATGTGTGTTACCATGATAAATTACACTATATGGGGGGAAAGAGAAGAAAGAAAACAATCTACGATAAAATTCTAGTAACTTGTTTAGTAGATCCTAAGAAACCAGTTACGATATTAGTCAATATCGTAATTTATTCATTTTCGTATGTTTTTGCTTCCTTTTTTAAAGGTTTTTGAGAAATTTAAATGCATAAAAAAAAAAAAAAAAAAACCTTTGATACTAATATTGATCAAAAACTTAAGTTTCTTTACCAAATACGTACAAATCAGTTTTTTTTTTTTTTTTACATTTTTCCGTTTTGGGAAAAAGGACAGCATCTGTATAATTTTTAGTTTTGAGATTTCACACTGTCTCATATGAACATTCAGTTTAAAAGCATCTCACTAGACGAAAAAATGAGAAAACCCACTTATTATTATTTTTAAGATTACACCTAACATATTCCTTGAAAACGGAAACCGTTATTAGTTCTTGAAAAGAAAGTAGCTGAAAACAAAAACCTCATCAATTATTCTGTCATTTTAATGACCTACATAACAGAGAGCTAAATGAAAAATTTCGCCAATCATATCGGTTGAATAGACGATATACTATTATCATATTAGAGCATCTTTATAACGGTGTAACGAGATCTCTTTAGTTTCCCTTTATAACAGATTATAGTCTGAATCCGAGGCATTCAGTTGAACGAACTTTTAAACTAAAGGATTCGGTTGCCATTTTTCGGATAATATCTTTTTCTTTTTTAAAATAACGATAATTTAGTTTGAATCGATGAGATGTTCTTTTCTTTTATCCAAATAAGGTAGAGAAAACATTGTTTTTAGAATCGAATTTTTGAAACTTAATTTTTGCAATAAATATATGTTTAGATATTTCCTGAAAAAGAAAATCGGATTTTGAGCGGTTGCTCTGTTATCAACATCGAAGTTCAACTGATACGGTATTCTAAATCTGTATGCCATGGTTGTATTATTTAAAACTTTTTACTGTTATTAGACGGTATACAGCGACATACAAAATAATTCAGGTGAATTATATTTTATGGACGAAATTTTTCTTTCGTATATTTCAATGTCTTTAGACTGCGTTAAATATTATAATGAAATTAGCCTCTTCTAATACGCAAAAACATGTTTTCTGTAGAATAGGCTATAAAAATTCAGGGCCGCACAAACAAATTCGGGTATATTAGGTGCTATGGTTTCAAATT